>OX337246.1:15381158-15856349 GCA_946965025.1 Blera fallax | reverse complement strand
CCTTTTTGACAGTTCAAAAATATTCATTTTGCGTAAATTTTAAATCTGAGTGATTTCCAAAGGAGCACTGCGCTTAAGTACGATTTAGTTGAAAGCCGCGTACTCATCTTCTCTCTGAAAACCTTCCTAAACACTTTAAGTTCACTGTTTGTAAAAGAATTGCAAAAAGTAGAGAAATTAGAATTCGAAATATTTTACGATTTGAAACGCTTTATAGACGTCATTCTCTGTTGCCTGCGCATAAATTTGACAAGTACACGTCAACCCTTTCTGACAGACGTCAATGCTAACGTAGTCTGAGTAAGAAGCAGGTAGACAAATAGACTCCAATGAGTCGATACCATCCCTTTTCAAGTTTAGGATATCCTCTCTCCAAATTATTCCCACACATCTTCGAATTGAAATCAAACCGCAATTACATTCCCAAGTGGTTTCCCGTTCATAAAGCTTCACAAGTGTGTCACCATACACCAGCATCCCTATTTCCCACGGTCTCGCCTAAGCTTACACGAATTTAGCACACGCACTTGCACAGCAAGTCCCCTTTGGGTAATTTTCCTGAAGGAAAACTCCAGCTCCACACTACCATGCCGCCTGGAATTCGATTGTCGCGTCGCCAGAGACTTCCCATTCCTATTTAATAACTCAATCGCCGCCCTGAGTGCGTCAGCCACTTAAGAAATTATAAATCTTCATGCCTCCGAGTACCGCTGTTTGCGTCTGACTTGTATCCATATTTTATAAATATACGTTCCGAACATTTTTATTTTACGAGATTTGATCTTTTGTCGGAGCGGGAGTAGTGCCGCTCGCACTCCTCGCTGCTCGCACTTTTACATCTGTCGAAATGCACTTAGAGCCGCGTGCACCGAAATTTACTTCCCGTGCCTGCGGCTGGCTAATTCAGTGCGCGCTCATGTGTACCACGGATCCTCTTCAAGTGGTGCGCTATAGTTGCATAGTTCTAGCAGTTTAGACCTATCGGCGGGCTAATGGATCAGCCATGGAGGAGCAAATGGATTGGCCACCTTCTCCATACCATCGGTGGGTGAATGGAATTTTATTTATAGTGTCACTCAGAGGGCACATGTAGCGTCATAAGCGCTGATGAGAGAAGGTCGCCAAAGTGTAGGATTCCAACGGGGAGCGTGTAGGAGGTGTGAACTGTTTTAGAGCTGATCCTCGATGCTTTTAATTGATGTGAACAATAAATGCTTGTATGCCATATGTATTTGGCGGAATGTGTTCCAAGTGATTGCAGAGATAAAAGGGAGCATCCATCATGTGGTTTTATGAGGGAGCTGTGCAGTACGTTGAGATTGGTGAAAGAGTGCCGCGTGTTGTAGAACTGTCACCTTAAATTGTCTGCATTTTGTCAGAACATTAAGGTTAAATCAACGAGAATTTTATGACATCTTTTCTAAGGGAAGACTGTATACATGTGTACGACGTAAAAACTCGATTACAGTGGTCGCAGGAAAGCGCACTTTTGGAAGCTGTTGTCACTATCCATCATGTGTGTGTGCCTTCTGACATTCAGTGTAATTTTTCGAAAGCTGAACTCAGCTTTAACTGGTAGAAAAATCTGCTTACATCATCGAACCACAAAATGGTCAGAACAGATACATTCCCTCGATTTGCGAAACTCACTCAATTAGAATCCACAAATCAAATGAAATGGAATTTCTCCCTTCACTATCCATCGGATCGCATCTAAATTGTCGAGAGAATAACCCGTGAAGATACAATAAGAAAAAAAAAAATCAATTTCGAAAAAATATTCAGATACAATTCGTCCTCTTGTAATAAATTTCTATCTGACCGAGACACGGATACATTTTGCTTGGCACATCCGTTAATAAATTTCACTCATGCATAAAACGATGATTTCATTGGAGCTTTGTGTGTGTGACTGGGGTTTTCCAGATTCACAGTTTTTCTAACGACTAATTTATCTTCCGGTCCTCGGCAATAGCTATGCGAAAACATCTGATGAATTTTGCTGGGGTAAACGAGAGCGAAGAGTGCTGCAGGGCTGCTGTAAGGAGGGTGCTGCTAATATTTCTAGTCTGAATTTTATTCGAAAAGATTGATTTATGGAAGGCGGATATCATTGTGTGTTTTCAGTCAGTGGTTGAAGATACACACATACATATATTCCAGCGTACATATCTTTGCTGCTAAGCGGGATACCATTAGGCAATTGAACGGGAATAGAAATGGAGTTACAGACAGTTAACCTAAAGTTTTGGAACAGAGAGAAAAAATACATATTGGTGTGACTGTAGGATTAACGCTTCCTGCTGAATTGAATTCAGCAGATATTTTATGGAAACACTTGGTGGTTTTCCACTGAATTATTCGGAACGTCTACGAAAGCAGTGTCAACGGTCAGCTACCTTTCAACAATGCTGCTTGACATCTTCTGGCAACTTTCACATAAGCATTCTAAAGCCTGAAACAGACGTGCAGCAAAGCTGCTTGCCATACAGACGTGCAGTAAATTTCACGTATTAGTTTTCTGTCATTTCTTCCATCGTCCTTTTAGCAGAGGTTAAATGGTAAAATGCCACTTACGTGAAATGTCATACCCCAAAAATTGTACTAAATTGTACTAATTTGCTGTTCTGCTTCTAGAGATTTGCATCAAAATTAGAAATAGAGACGTCTTGCAGCAACGCATGGTAGTGCAGCAAACACATGTGTCCTCTTACATATAAAGCCATGTACTATAATTTTGCTGCACGCATTTTGCTGCACGTCTGTTTCAGGCTTAATGTTTCTTGGTTCTACCGTCATTGCGCCTAAAGATCGTCCAATGATCTCTAGAGGCTTCCCAATCGTTTGGAGCAATGCGGCGACTCAGCTGAAAATTGGGTACTAATTTGCGTCTGGAAACCTCCCTAAACACCTTAAGTACACTGTTTACAAAGGAATTGCAAAAATTAAAAAAAACTAAAACTCGTAAAATATCCCGACGACAAACGCTTTATAGAAGTCGTTAAAAAAAAATTTTCTGCTGTTTACCCACCAATTTGACAAATAAACGTCACCCTTTTGACAGACGTCAGTGCTAATATGAGTCACTAAAAACGATTCTATGCGGTCTGCGCATGTCGGATTTTACAACTGGTTTCTGGATATTGTCAAGTATTTTTAACAAATGTTTTCAACCGAGCTCCGAAAATGAGAGCAAGCACTGGTCTAATTCAAGCTTTGTATAAGGGAAATGGGAGCGTCGCATCGGTGTGATATATCTTTTTGCTCGGTAGATGCGTCATGGCGTCAACGATGTAGATATTGTCATGATGAATATGTGTACTCCTAGTATTGACGAAAAAAGGCAACAGTAAATAATGAACGCATTTACTATAAGTCTGGATGCAGCCATCGATCAACGCGACAATCTAACATCACGGTTTGTCTCCATTCCAGCAGAGAGAAATTTAAACGAGTCCTGATTGGTCAAAGATAAGAGCCTGAGGATATGTATAGCCTGTTGCTGTTTGCTTACATTTTCAAAGTCCATCCCTGTTTTACTTGGATGCTCACCTTTTTATTTCCACAGGGAATAGCTCCCAAGAGTGTTCTTCCGTTTGGTGGCTAGTGCTGGACAATCACATCGCATGGCGAATGGATTCTATTTCCTCTTCGTGCCTGCATTTTCTACAGAAGTCGTTGTGGGGTAGTCCTAGTCCTGCTGCATGATTGCCTATCACACAGTGTCCCGTCACGACGCCGACAGCTATACGAATATCACTGCGACTGAGTTTCATGAGAGCTGTGGATCTCTTTTTGTCATAGACTGGCCATAACGATTTGGTAGCTACTCGATATCAACGCTCCTTTTCGGATTCAATTTCTATGTATCTACCTGTCCAAAGTGCCAAACGGTGTGCTAGCCTCAGGAGGGGCCTGCGAGGCGCTTATATGTGACCCTGCCTTAGCTAGTTCATCCGCCTTTACTTACTACCTGGTGTGGCCTGGTACTCCACAGATGTTCACCTTGTTGGCCACTGAGATACCACCTAGTCTTTGAAAGCACGTTTTACGAACTTGGACCTCGCCGATGTTGAATGTAACGCTTTAATGGCTGTTTGACTTTCAACATAGATGCTGATTGTTTCTCCAGAGATGATACTCTCACTAACCATGTCCGCAGCTTGTTTTATGGCAGTAACTTTGGCTTGAAAAACACTGCAATCGTCCTCAAGTCTGAACGACCGGGACTCATAGTAGACACCAACACCAGTATCTACATCCATTTTGGATCCGTCGGTATAGATAGCCAGTTCAATTCCGGTACAGACTAACCCTGCATCCCACGCCTCCATACTAGGAACTCTGATAGAGAATTCCCGATTGCAGTTTGTTAGTGGGACGATGTAGTGCGTTTCCGTCCGGAGTCTCAATATGTTCCACCGGTTCAGAATTGAGGCATAACCATAGGGCTTAGCTATCTATAGACCAGCTTCCCTAAGTCTTATTGCAGTTTTAGTTGCCGCATTAAATGTCAAGTGGAGGAAGATTCAGTACTGTTTCCAAGGCTGCTGTTGACGGGCAGCCTGCCCGTTGAATCTTTGTCACGCTTTCAAGATAATATCTCTTCTCGAACCTTAGCTTATAATGGATCTTACCACCGCGGTGTATGGCCAATACACAACATATGGCTTAAATCCCTATGTTTTCCCGAAGGCTCATCTGCATGCATATAATGCCACGTAAGCCTTCTTGATTCGATTACCTACGCTTCGGAGTCCAATATTACGCCGAGATATTTTGCAGTTTTCTGAGGTATGAGATCAATTCCGTTCATACGTGGGTATCTGTAGTTCGGTGTTGACCTTCTCCTTGTAAAGAGCACTATCTCGGTCTTCGCTGGGTTGGACCCAGTCACTCAGTAGTAAAACCGTGTGGCTAATCACGGGAAGGAATTTTGCTGATACCGTGAAAAGTCTGATGGTATTTTCTTGAGCTCGAATTTCGAAAATGTCTGGGAGCCAATTAAGTGAATTTACCCGCCTTACACGAGGCCAAATATTTATCTGCCGGAAACGTTTGTTTTTTTTCTTTAAAACTCAGATTTTTCACTGGAATCTTATGGCAAAAAAAGAAGATTATCCTAAGAAAACATTACCCTGGTCAATTAAAGAAAATTTATAGAATAGGCATCGTGAATTCGCCGTGCGTATATTTATTTATTATTTTTTAAATTTGAAAATATGAATATAACAGTGTAGATTATAAATTAAGAAATATTTAATTTCGTTAACTTAATTTGTTTTTACTCCATAAATTATTTATTCCGGTACTTTATCTTTGCCGGTGCGTACTGTGATTACACGCCTTAACTCGAGATAATATTTTACAAAGAATCGTCGAGCTAATCACTCACTGACTTCAAAAGAGTACCAACTGGCGTCAAAAGAGAACCAACTGGCGTCAAAAGAGTACCAACTGGCGCCAAAAGAGTACCAACTGGCGCCAAAAGACCACCAACTGGCGTCAAAAGACCATCATCTGGCTTCAAAAGAGTACCCACAGGTTTGATGACATTATCAACTGGCTTTGAAGCCCCACCACCCAGGGTAAGGCCATCTGAAGTAATTTTAGAAACTGGTGCTATGACATTTATTAAGACATCACCACCTGGTATAGCATCATCACTAGATACAAGACCTGCAAAGGTTCGAGATATATTTATGAATCGAACGTAGGAAAAATATTTTACCTGATAGTAAAATTATGAACAGCACTTGAGAGATCATTTTGTACAGAAGTAGACTTGAAGACTAAGCCGTCTCAAAAATTTGCGTTCTTTTAAGTAAAAATAAACAAAGGCTCGCTGGTTTTATTGCCCCAAGGTTTTGAACGTTGAATAGCTTGATATTTTCAGATACACATGTGTTTCATACCAACAATGGCTTTTATATTTCACATCTGTTTGAATGCACTTCAAGTACGAATGAATCTCGAACATGTCTCAGACAATTGTATGTAAATATAGATCAACACAATGTAGAGACACCGGAAGGTCATTCATACATGTTGCTCCTGTATATAGAAGAAACCTGGAAGAAAGAATGCATCTCGAATCCAGACTCGACCATCTCTCATTGCATTAAGAGATCATATAAGAGTCGACCAATATAGGACCAGTGCTAAGCTAACCCCAATTATCGTCTCCGAACTTATGGAACTCATTTGCAAGCCCGGTACCCTTTTGTACGAGTATTTGGATAACGTAGGCCATATTCCAATTGGAGAGGATGTTTAGCCTGTTCTTACATTCTTGTCCTACTGACTTATTTACTTAAGGGGCTCTCAAACCGTAGAGGGTTCCTGCCTGAGCCAGGACAGCCTTCCATCATCTTCGATCCATGGAACGCTGGCATCCGTAATAGGTTGGTCCTTAAAGCGGAAGTTCAGTCTTCCTTGAAACTAAGGGCTGGGATTCGATAATCCTCTTAGCTGAGCCATGAACAATAATTCGTCCGTTGTGGCCGAGCCAGTGCAGTCGACGTATCTTTTCTGACTACCCGTTCATACACCACATCTTGATACGGCTCATAGAGCTCCCGGTTGTATCTTCTTCTCCATTCGCCCTCCTTGCACATAGGAGTGAATATTCTCTCGAAAGTATTTAAAATCTACTCTGCTTCCTGCTTATCAACCAGCACTCAGCTCCGCAGAACAGAACTGTCAGGATCAATGTTTTGTAGTGCATACACTTCGTCTTCCGAGGTAGAACTTTTGAACTCAGTTGTTTCGCCCTACCGAAGTATCAGCAGTTTCCTATGGTAAGTCCTTGTCGAATCTCCACTAAGGTGTCGTTCCTAGAGTTGATGTTTACTTCAAGGTAGGTAAACTCCTTAACCACTGTTGTCGTGGCAGTGACGTTTCGTCCTACGCGGTGGAAAGATGCTGCTTTGTTTGTTGACAACATTTACTTGGTTTTGTCCTGGTTTACTTCAAAGCTAACTCATTTCGCCTGCCTTCAATTGCCGTGAAAGCCTCTATGGCGGCATGCTGGGATGTCATTGTCATTTGTGTATCGCAGCAACTGAACGGATTTGCTGAAGATAGTGTCTTCTGTTGGGACGCCTTCCCTACGAGCTAGATTGAGAAAATTACATGATAGTGCATCTGCCTACCGAAATCCGATACACATTTGGAATTATTTAGAAGCACTGTTTCCGAACTGCACATTGCATCTCGCGAGTTCAGGGGTAAGGCGACACAGCTGGATCAGTTTGGGCGGGGCTCGAATCCGGACATCGCCATCTAGAGTTCACAATGATTATTGCTCTGATATGTGGCTTTGAAGTCGATGAAAAGGAATTTCGACTTAAAATTCGTTAGTCTTTTCCAGGACTTGTTTTAATGTGAAAATTTGGTCTACCGTCAGTCTGTCCGGCTGGAAGCCACACTGGTTCGTGCCGATGATTGTGTTGCAGGAACGCTTGATACGTTTACATATTACAGTGGATAGGATCTTATATGCGACATTGAGCAGGGATATGCCTCTATTCTTGAAGGGCATAGGGGCATATGGAGCTGATTGTCCAGTCATGGGACATCCTCCGTCGATGATGGATGCAGCCTACCAAAACATCACCACCGTATTTGAAAAGCTCTGCTGGCAGTCTTCTTCTTTGCAGTCTGGCAAGTATACATAGAACAGACGGAGTTAATCACTGTCCTGGGCCATCAGACTTCTTATTTTATATAAGGTTCTCCCAGAGTGTGAAGAGTTTTCGCTAGGGCTGCAGTAGCCTTCCTAAGTCCCGAACCATTTGCTGCCACTGCTGAACACCATAAACGGTGTTACTCTGACAAGTCAAAATGGCTGTAAAATTGCTTTAAGGTCCTACCAGTTTTGATTATGAAGCTGAGATCACTTAAAGGGTTAGCTGCAGTGCTCCTTGGATTTGGGAACTTCAGGTATAATCTAAAAAAGACGGGTTTTCAGGTGGATGATACCTGCAGACTATTTTTAGAACAGGTTGAGGCAGCGGGAATATACTGCATTAATTGTCACAAAACGGAGCTCTTGAGGTATCCCTGTGTAGAGACTTAGACGATAAACCAGATTATTTTCAAGCGTTAACATGGGAGTGGAAGCTATAAAGGAACTGTGGAAAAACTGCGTGATAAAAAGGAACTCAAGAAGGTGATTTTCTCCAGTGTATCTCTCAAAATAAAAATATATTCATCGTTTCTGGTGCTGCTTTCCTTGTGATTCTAATGACCTCGAGAACAAAAATGTTCACAGAATCAATACTAGTCCTTGAGAGGAGCAGGTACAAACGTTTTTTCTGTGCCTTGCCTCTCATTCCGCTTTAATTTTTAGCTCTTTCTTTATAAACAATTGGAGGGGAGGCTCTTTTTCCTTGTTGCAAGAACAGTTCTGGGTCTAGCTTTCCATAACCGTTTGAACGATGAGTTTTATATTTTTCGCACGAATGGAGGAGACCAACAGTCTAAAAACCGGATCCAAAAGGTGGAATCGAGAAGGCTTCTCATGGCGGTAGTGACTAGAGTTTACCCGGTGGAAACGTGAAAATATTATGTTTCTGTGACAAGCTCCTGGAATTTACAGCCTTATCGTCGAATGCAATAAACACTGAGCCTCTGGTTACTCTAGAACCAATATGCATACACCAAGAGTTGGCAGTTAGCGAATGGTTCAAAGTAAGAGCCACTCCAACAGCTTTGCTTAGCTCTGTGGGTTACCCCAGACCACTGCAAAATAATATTTTGATCGACTTAAACTTTTCAAAGATGTCTCCTCAAAATGTCGAACGTATGATTCACACATGAAAAATGTGACTATCTCCTTGCGTGACCCTTAAAAGACAGCATCTCCTCTTACTTAGGTATCCCTTACGCTTGGCTAATAATTGCATAACAATGACACCTCGAAGATCCTTATCCCCAAAATACCAAACAATAGACATCTAGTAGAAGAGACACAAATTGAAATGACACTCCATACTCACGTTTACACTTCGCAGGATAATCTAAAGGATCTTAAAGGATAATAACCGAGAAAAAGAGCACACAGCGCAGGATTAACTGCCATTCAGTGTCATTTTTCTCTCATCTGCTCGTAGCGCCTAATAGGTCTATCGCGATGATCTCTTCATTCCATCCCCAGCCTACGAGTACATCCAATCCAATCCAATGGCAATGTGCGAGTATCTTGATGCTATTTACCCGATTAGCCTAATTCCCCTGGAACACCCTCCCAATGAATGGTCTGTCTACTGAGATATTTTGACCATGTCGCTCTGTTTCATAGCGAAGGTACTCGTATCTTATCCGTTGATCTTTTCTTTGCTGCGGCATTCTCACCAACATCTTAGGCTGTCGTAATCCATTTCTCTTTGTATCTGTATCTCTATTATGGCCGGCGGGCAATGTGATGGATGTGCACAACGCTTTTGTGTTTAACGCCACATTATGTCAGTTCGGTGTGTCATTTGACAGGGTAAGTTAACGTATGGCATGCATAAGTGATGTTGTAGGAGACCAACCAGCCAGCCAGGGTGACCAGTGTCAAAGAGATCTGCCGACAAAAGTTCTGTTCTTTCTGCGGAAGATTGGCCTGACAGTGGCAGTGTATTGTTATGCAGTGAAGTGCATTTACCTTATGATAGCCTTTTTGGTGTTAGACGTCTAACAAAGGCCAACAAAAGAATGTTTTCGGTATCATTTGGACGACAATTAGCTGCTTTGAAATAAGTGAACTCTAAGGTATGTTGGTGGGTATGGTGGGGGTTTCTTTGAGTACGAAATGGAAGAAAGAAGCACGAACTTTCTATAAATTTTATAATGGCGCGCATTATCGCCTTCAACATTGCTAATTGTCGTGACATTACTTTTCAATATACATGATCCTTTGCCTTAATTAGCTCAATTAACTTTGTCACGCATATGTATACGCTGACGGGTAGTGTTTACCAGTTATAACAATTAAGCTACGCGGATGGAAACACTTCGTGCTGAAGTACAAATTCATGCAATTAGCAAGAAACCGATAGAATCCGAATCGTACTTCGCTCCTTCTTTTCTTTTATTATTTTGAAAACGTTTTAAACTATTAAATTCCACCTTCTGACGAAGCTTTAAGGTGATAGAGTCTACCAAATCACCAAAAAAGTAATAAGTAGTACAGCCAGCGGTAGCAAGTTTGGTTTCAGTTATATGGGCCATAAACATTTAAATAAATGTTTAGCGCTTAATTTTGTTTTATTACTTATCTATCGCGGGGGACGATGCAACCTTATGTGGATTAAACTGGACCTCCGCCCACGCGCAGCTCCGATGTCTACATAAACTTATGGATTTGCGTTTACTATTTTACCAGTGTTGGGTGCCGGGGCATCGAGACATTCCAGGGAATTGTAAGGCCGATGAACTCGCCAGAATAGGAACAACTATACTCATCTTGCCGGACAAAGGCACCTTAGGTATTCCAATCGCTACTCGCAAACTTAAACTTAAGCTGGATGCTATCGAGAGTACGAATCTTAGGTGGACACGTGGATCAACATGTCTAGCGACAAAACAGATTTGGCCAAAGCTGGATCTAAAACGCTCTAAGAATTTGATTTCTCTCAATAGACTGCATATCGGCACCACAATAGCTGTCATCACTGGACACTGTCTAATAGGCAAGCATGCTACAAGGCTAGGCCTCTTTGCGAACGACTTTTGTAGAAGCTGCATGGATGAAGAAGAGGAGGAAACTATCCCTCACCTTCTTTGTTTCTGCCCAGCTCTCTCCCGCAGAAGGAAGCTTCACTTAGGAGCTCCCTATTACAACGATATAGGCGACTTGAGGAATACTGACATTAAGAGCCTCCTACGCTTCATAAGAAGCTCAAATTGGCTTTAACGAGTAGGCAGAGAGAAACTTCTCCCATGATCCACGTGGTACCACAACGGACCTCATTGGTCTAAGTGTGCTGGCGACTCCTAGCTGGCACCCACTTCAACCTAACCTAACCTACCTCTTGAATTCATTATTTTCTTAAAACGCTAGACAAAAAAGGCTGAAAACTAGCCTAACTAACTCAGCTTTGTTATGTACTTACTTACTGGTACGGGAGCTCCAAACTTAATACTTTCTAATGCCTTTCGACGTAACCTAACCTTAGGGAGTTTCTTCTCCATCCCCTAACCTTTAGTATTTTTAATGCTGCCGTTCCACATCCCTTATATCATGGCCCGACACCGCTCTACTGAGCCGAAGACGCTCCGCAATGCTGTGTTCGACGTATCGGTCGTAGTTGAGTCGCCTATTCACAGCGGTTCGGGCATAACTACTTTGTCCTGTATCAATCCTTCTCTATCTAGATAGAGAAACGCGCCTTGGGGGATGAAGCCGTTAAGGCGCACCCTATCGTAGTACGTGTCAGTGGGGTAGTATGCCCTGAGATCACGTTGTTCATCGAGTTTATGTTCGTTTATGTTTATGTTCGTCCAGTTATACAGAACCTCATTGGAGTAGAATTTTTGTCCCGAAACTCTGGTGTTCTGTATAAACGAAGGCACGCTCTCCCAAACACCCGAAGCTTTTCCGTCATGCTTGCTCCTACGTTGAACCACACGGGACAGCCATAGTGGAGCATGAGCCGAATGAGGACCACGTCGTAGATTACCTTCACCTTGCATCGACTTGGCTGCTATGAAACAGTCTCTTTAGAGGGTCAAAAGCCACTTTGGATCCAGCCAGAGCAGCATACAGATTGGTCTAGCCATAACCCAAAGTATTTAGCTACACTTCGACACGTCAGTCACTGCTCGTACTGTCCCACGATCGAGAACTTTCGCCAATTCTTCCTGGTATACGAGGACGTCATTACTTTGATGTAGAGCCTTCAGAGGATATAGAGACTGCGGTGACGCGGAAGCTCACGAAGATTCCTGTGCCACTGCCCTAGCCTATGTCACTTGAAGAAAAGAACTTTAGAAAAACATTACTTCCAGGACACACAAAAACTATCTAACGTTTCACTCAAGGGCGAAAGATAGAGATCCTAATAACCAGAGAGCGGTAAGTTTGAAACCCATGACAGGAACTTGGACCAACACCCTCAGTGGGTATCACAATGGTTCCACAAGGACCTACGTTTTTCTCCTTTTGTCAACCCAACAACCTAACCTACACTTGAGTATAACTCCTTCAATTGTTTTTCCTGCTACCAACACAGCGATGTCACCCGCAAAGCTAATGATTGACGCTTCTCTTGGAATCGCTAGAACTGACCGGGCCTATTCACAGCGGAGAACCACCAGTTCCTCGTAAGTGTTAATTCCCTCGTCAGAGTCAGAGAGGGGCTCTGTTTGCAAAATTCCTCTGAATGAGTCCCCAGTTCACTGAGTTAAATGTGTTTTTCACATCCAGGGTTATAACAGCGCACAATTTTCCAACGCTCTTTGCATTACGGCGTTTTTTGCATCTATCGTGGAACGTAACTTACGAAAAACGTGTTGGCAGTCTGATAGGCCTTCTGCTGGTTCAATAGCTGGCAAAAGCCAGTTAATCCCTCAAGGACTTTTCCGACCTTATCGAGCAAGCGACGGGTCTTCGCTTTCGGGAGTAAAACTAGCCGTTGACGCCTCCAAGGTTCTGCGAAAATGTCCACCCAATCCTGGAGCCTTTCTATCGCCTACCTTCGTACATGCTTCGAATATTTTGTCGCGTGTTATCATAGGTATAGATGCACCATGGTGACTAGTCACCAAGACGGTGATGTTAGATTGTAGATCGGCTATAGGGTTGTAGGCGCACTGCGACCTTTATAAATCTATTGTGCTACCCCGACTTAGAGCTCTGATCGATGAGATACTAGACTTAGAGCACCTCCTTCAGTCCGATTTCCGACATGAATCGGAGTGTCTGGATTAGATCTAACAAGTAGATCTCAAGTGTTTTTTTTTCTCTTTTGTGGATCAGCGCTGGAAGGTGCCCTGAGGTTTCCTCAACATCTCTGCAGAATCTGCAGTCTCCAATTTGCCCAATACCCAGATTCATGAGGTGCTCTTTAAGTCTATAGTGACCCGTAAGGAAGCCTGTAAGAAGGCGCGGCCTTGCTAACCTTACTTAAGATTCTAAAGATGTTAAGATTCTTGCGTTGTGCGTTTCGAAACTAGCCCTGCAATAGACCCTTTTCTCATAAAATCTACAGGAGATGATTTCGGGAACTTATGGCCACCAATGTCACAAAAAATTTATGTATCCTGCACATGCGAGTGTGGACTAAAAAGTTCTCGATCTGTCTACTTTTCCAACGTAGTCTCCCTTAAGCTCAATACAGTGTACTCTCTGATTACGGACACCTCTCATAACCGAACACATCTCATAAGCGGACAAATGCTTAGGAACCTTCGGTGTCCGCTTATAAGGGAGTACACTGTATATGTACTTCCTCCATCTAGTTTGTAAAGCCTTTGCACCAGTTTCAAAAACTTTTCCAAAGGTCGCGAACTTTTCAATCCATTTGCAAAGAAGTTGACTGCAAAAGTGAGACAACCTTCATTTTGGGCTCAAAACCGAGCTTTTACATCCCCGTTCAGATTGCTTTTGCTGCAACTCCACCGCATAAGTTCAGAATTATCCATGGAAACTGAAATCCCCAACTAATCAACAATTACTCGAGTCCTCGACGAACGCAATCAACACGTGCCGGAATCATAGTCGGCACGTATTGCGAATGTTGGAAACCATCCGGGGTGTTCACCGTTTGATGAATGATTCTCGTGACTTCGAAAATGACACAGATTCTAAACGCAGGCAGATGCAACGAAAGCATAGTAATCCACTCCCTTCCGGACGCGCTGCATGAACCGATTCGTCTTCCACTTGCGAACGTTTGTTTATTCTATCAATTTGTGTCCGGAACGTGCGGGGAAAGGATGGGGTCTGCAGGCGGAAGGACACTATTTATTAGTTATTGTGTTTGAAAAGTCATTCTCGGCTTGTCGATTCCCCCAGGGGAATGTGGCTGAGCCGAACGTCGCCGTCATCGTCGCGGAAGTCTCCGAAATTTAACCAAATTGCTTCGATTGTTTGGTCACGTGCCGGCCACATATTGGCATACACATGGCCACGTGACTGCGATTTTCGTGGGCAAATTATGGAAGTTTTTCAATTTCCCATCACGACTGAGCGGAGTTTGAAGAGAGTTCAGGCTTTTTTTTGAAATGACATCAAGCGGGAAACCACCAAATCGACACTTTTTTATGGCAGCCGGAGGTCATGGTACTTCACGGTGGATGATGTTGTTGCTTTCTCAGCTGCAGGACGCTTTGCTTTGACAGGACTTTTTATGCGTTTTTATTGGGTAATGTATTGGTTAATATTTCCTTTCGCCAGCTGGGAGGACACAGTGGCGCAATATGTGATGTGAAGATTATGGTCTTCACACCCTGAGGGGTGCTGCGTGGTGTGTTGTCAGTTTTTTATGACTTGATACAGGTTGTCCGGGGGGTTCTGTCTGTGTGATTGTTTCCTGATGGAAAGGGTGTGGCAAACAAGTGAATATCGTGGGAAAGGTGGCGGCACGTAGAAAAGCTCTATTTTGCGAAGGCGTTTCCGCGTTTGGAAATAATTTAAGGTGAGTTGTCGAAAAAGTGGGCGCAGTGGTTAGTGTCTTGGATTACTCCAGTTCTCCATAAACAAAATTGTCGAACGGCGTCAAATGGCAGCTAACTGGTGGCCAAGGCAAGTCTTCACAACGGCTGATAGCACGGTTACCGACCGACTGTTTGACACTGGTGTGGCATGCTGCACTATCCTTCTGGAGTCAATGACATCCAATTGCGGCCATAAAAATCAGTTGCCACTCCGTTCATCGTAACGTTGTTGCCTTCAGAGAGGTTGAGACCAAAGCCGCCACCACTCAGAAACCCACCCAAAACTGTCACTCTTTGAGGATGTATTGGCTTCTCTCTATGACGACGTGTGGATATTCGGAACCTTAAGCCCTTCAGCCTCCGAGATAGGGATAAACTTCGTCCGAAAAGGCGATTTTGAGACGTCATTTTGCAGCTCATTTAAATCCCATTCATAGAGATCATAAAGAAGCGGCTATTTCGCTTCAACTCTTGAGTGAGTTGGACCGTCTTTATGCAAAGTTCTCCTCAGAGAAGTGTGACTGATACTCAGTCATTGAGCTCTGCGACGAGTTGAGGATTTAGGCTTTAAACGCACTCTTTGAGCAAAAGCAGCAATTCTTTCGTCTGTTTGCACAGGACGAACATGAGGATAGCTTTTGTCCATGAGCTTGTCAATTTGACGAACTTCTTTTATGAATTTCCTTACGCCAGTAATCTTCCTACGTTTTTGAAGCGTAAAACGATCCATTTCTTACCGCGGAGGCTTGGCACTACATATGTATCCCTTAAGACTTTAAGTGCGTTAGTTCTGCCAGCGTCGAAATAACATGTACTTCAAAAATAAAGCAACAGATGGCGCTCCCTTTACCTATATTTGTTGGTCGCCTTAAGAGCGCGTTTGTAAGTCTTTTTGAACTACGCCCCTCAATCTTGTCCACCTGTTAGTAGTTTTTCAATGTACGCGACGCTTATGTCTTGGATAAAATTAACTTTATTTGTTAATGCAATCACTCTCTGAGAGAGTTTTAAGCTTCGCTTGCATATAGACCACTTGGACAATGAAGAGTACCCTCCTACATGAATATATGTAGGCACGCCCTAAGCCATGCATGGCCGGAAAGTTTCTGCGTCAAATAGAAGATTTATTTCGCCTGAGTTCAGTTTATCCACCAGTCAACGTAGAAGGTCCTTTTTCAATCACTCCATTTCCTCTGCCACTCGTCGATGTAATGCTAGCTTGTGGGAGCTCCCAGACCATCTTCGTTCGCCGGTGACACTTGGTCTTTATTTGGCGCAGTCTTGGAATCTTGTCCGTAACTCATAAACAAAAGTATCTGTGTACCAAGTAATCAGCAGCACACTCTGACTTATACGAGGTCGCCTGAAGTCAGATTTAGCCTGTGTGGCCTTACCCAAAATTTGAAATCTGTAGAGCTACTGAGCTACTGATTTATGACACCAGCTAATAGATGTCTTCTCTTGTAGCTCGGCTCCCAAATATTTTGACTGGATCCTCGTAATTGCTTGGCCTCATTTTTTGTCTTGTTAGCCGCGTATTATAGGTTCCATTTAACGTTAGCATTGCCTCTATCAAAATACCAAGAATGTGCATTGGTGCTGTACTGGGTATAACTTGATCCCTACCTGACCTTGCTACACAGTTTGAGGTCGCTTAAATCTCCCAACATTGAACGACTCAGAATGCATAAGGTCATCCAACAAGAGGTGTCATTTTGAATCAATTGAAAAACGCGACATTTTTATGAAAAGTCGTGATATTTTGATTTAAGTCTAAAGTAAAAACTCTCAGTTTAGTAAAGGAATACAATGTCTGGGAAATATCCGCCTCAACTCTGCTTAAAAGGAGAAAGTCTTAACGGTATTAACGCACGATCTCGGCGGCCAATTGAAGTGTCCATTTCGGAAAATCGCAGGTCGAGGAAATTCGATACGCAATAGAGCCATTGTTTCACTAGCTGTGTGGCATGTGGCACCGTCCTGCTGAAAGTAAGCGCCATCCACGTCCATGGCATCATTTTCAGGCAAGAAAAAGTCAGTCAACATCGTTCGGTAACGCAATCGATTCACTGAAACGGTCGCACCAGCATCGTTTTCGAAAATATGAAATGGCCCAATGACACCGCCAGCCAAATCCGCACCAAACTCTCACTCGTTGTGAATGGAGAGGTTGCTCCACTATTTCTCTTGGGTTTTCGGAGCCCCAGATATGACAGTTTTGTTTGTCTACGTATGATCTTACATGATCTTGTTCATTCATTTCCAGCACCCAATCAGCGAATGTGAGTGGTCTTCTAGCTTCAGTTCTTAGGTTAACTGGACCTTATAAGCATGTAGGCCAAGATCTTTATGCAAAGGTGGTGGTGGTGGTGGTTTCGGATTGGCCCAATTCCTGTGATCGTCTCGAAATGGGTACACCTGGGTTTTTAGTCACGCTCTCAGCTACGGCGGAGATTTTTTCCACTGAACTCTCCGGATGAACACGAGTTGGAGTCTCCACATCACGAAGCTGTCCAAGACGTTCAATTTTATCGATTAAATCCAAAAGCAGTTCCAACACGTTTCCGCGATATTTTCTCTAGTTCAACACGTTGTGCGAGCGTGTATCGGTCCACATTTGATTACCTCTTAGTTTTTACTTAGTTGACAGTTCAAAAAGCCAGGTATTCGGAGTTCGCATACTAACGACTAAGCACCCTCTCAGCCATGCATCCCTCAGCGTATGCTGTTCCACCTTGGATTAGGGATTTGATAGTGGGATTTACTCCCCTCGTTGCTCACTTTAGCCCGTTTTCATGCCGTTGCTGCAACCGTTCAACCGGGGCGACAGGAAAGGCACATAAGCACAGTAACAAGTTCCTCGACTGGATGGTAACTGCTACAGCATGAGAGCCGTTGCCCGGTGGCCGCCACGAGGGCAGTGAGTCTTCTTGAAACGTTTGCTTGTAGGGATCGTCCAGTGACTTTACCCTATAGGTACGTACCTGACCACCCTATCTCAAGTTGAGACCATCAGTGCAAAGCCCAAAAGACTCGATACAACTAAGGATCTCCTGTAAACTTGTTTCGCTTGCTCTAATTTTGGATATAAACCCATTTGCTGCACATCAGGGCTAAGAATGTCACATTCCATGACATGTTTTTATGAAATGAGTCTCAGTATTGAAATTCGCAAGAACACTACTAGAAGGCGTTCCACGAAAACTGTACCTACCACTCGGCTGATACCATCACTGATCCTCACCACAGACGCACCCATTTCACTCGACATGATCATAACATTACGATGAATATAAATCTTTTCAGCTACGCGATAATATTTTTGTTTACCTGATGAGTTATTACAACCTGAATTGAGTAAACACTATAAATGAGTTATCCTCCGCGTCGGTCGGGCCGAATGCCAAAACCGACAATAACGACGCGCGATGCCTTCCAACTTTATTGTCCGCCTTCTCTCACTCCTGCCGCAGCAGTTATTGCCCATTAGTGGTTGCTGTCGTCGTCGTCGTCGTCGTCGTCGTGGTCGTGGCCGCCGATCTTCTTTAAAACTTAACCCTTGGCCACACACTCATTAAGGAGCGAGAAAAACCTGTCCACCGGTCATAAACCAACGAACGAATCATCATCATTGTCCGTTTCGTCGAGCCTTCTTTTACTTTTGCTATCCATCGCCTTCTTCGCTTTATGAGTCTTCCGTCTGTGTCTGCACTGATAACGCTGCATTCCAGGCATTCTCCTAAATGTTTGTCCACATTATGACTGCGATAAAGGAGTCATCGGGCAGAATTTACCTGCGGCAGAAACCAGGTACGTAGCCACCAACATTGTATGGAAGCCAAAAGCATTGTTCCGCAGTGACACAATCGCCTCGAAGCTTTTGACGCAGAGCTACAAAATGTGACTGTGCATCCATGTATGTGTGTATCGTCTCCCTTTTAGATAGACAGGGAAATGTGGCGGAAAGGAATTCAAGTCGCGAGTATTTGATTGGATTACTACGGTGGATGCTTCTGTGCCGCCAACCATCTCATCGTTCTGCGGTATTATTATCAGCGCCGCTGACAGGTAGCATATTTGCCTGCCACAGGCTAGTTGAACCTTCGACTCACGGCAATGAGAACGATTATGACGACGGCCACTTACGCGGTTGACGCCGCCCGCTGTTTGCTCAGAATATGGTATGTCCGGTAGATGTGTTCCCTCAGAGGCCTTATATGATTTATTACGTGGCGACATGTAGTTTTACCGAAGATCGGCTTTGCGACGAAACATCCCGGAGGACGACACACAGGTAAGCGAGGACAACGTTGACATTCAATCCGATCCACTCGATCGGCGGTGAGTTTTGTTCACGCAGATGAGTGAGGTGATACGATGACAGCGGTAGATCGTGGATGGTTAGCCCTTTTGCGGAACCCAGCTACTGTGTTAGGTCACGCATGTTGGAGCTTTGGGTGTGTTCTTGGGTTAAGCCGATTTTATTTTGGGTGGTCAGCTTGTAATTATGAAAGGATCCAATCGAAGCGAATTTAAAGGGTGGATGAGGATGAGAATTGGAATTTATCTAAGCTGCTGTCAGCGGTATTGAACAGCTTAAGGTTTGTGATAGATCTCGAGCTGTAGCTTACAATTTGTAAAGATAGGTCCTTACATCAGCCATTCATACATCAGCTATGGAATCCTGCTATCGTCAACGTAAATTGCCGAAAAGAATGATCTACAACCGCGTTGTCCTCAAATTTATTACTGCTTATCCGACCCTTGACCACAAACACTCATCCATAACCCAAAGCCAAACAAAAATCAATCAAACTCGATACTTTCAAACGTTGACCATTTGGACAGGCAAACAAGCCTCCCTCAAGGACCTTATAACAGTTGCCGAGACCGCCCCCAAAATGACAGACTACATCACCAATAAAAATATTCGCAGGACGGATAATAACTTCTCCTAGTAAATCAAATCCAACCGAAGATTATGGGTTTCGTAAATCGCGTTCATTCCGCAAACACCCACTGCCTCTGCGACAAGCCATTAATCAAACTATTAACAGTAGTCACGTCCTGACGACCGACCCCTTTTATCCATCCATCCCTGCCACTGTCAGAGATGATATCCTCTCGTTATTATTTTGCGCAATAAATTTATTTACCCCACAACCGAGATCAAACGAAAAAAAAATCTCGATTCGAACACCCGATAATCATGATAATGTGTCCTGTAATCAACTAATAACATCCTCGCTCTCTCACTCTCTCTAGATGGCGCGTCCTCTCTGATTCCTCTTTTGATAATGAAATGAGTGTTTCTGCTTGTTAAGGGATGCATCATCGGAACACAAACATTTCATTCCCTTCATGCGGGAGTTGAATAAACAACACATGTCGCGAAAAAAAAAAAAAAAAATAACGCATCACCATCGGAAGGCTGCAGGATTTTAAGTAAATTGAATGCAATGCCAAGGATTGTGTAGATCTATACGCAGCCCACACAGTTTCCTGCCTGCCAAAGGAGGAAAAAAATTCAATCAATCCTTATTAGTTGCATACCATGGCCATGACGTAGTGCGATTCATTCGGAGAGAGGATGACTATGAAGAAAGTACAAAAGTGTGAGGGTGGTTGGTGTTATCCTGCAGTGAAATTCCGAGAGCAACAACTACCAAACTTATAAGTATAATTCTAGTGTTGTAGTCCTGTGGCGAAAAGTGAACCATATGGCCAAAATGTTTCCCTTTTCCGAATTCGCTGTATGTATCCGTATAATTTATTCATATGCGATTACATCCTGTAATGTTTTCGGCCACGCTGAGCACTGAAGGACTTTTGGAGGATTAAAGTAGAGATACAGGATCAACATTAGTGTACTCCTGTGTGGAGTGCACCACTGGCACTGTGTAGTATGCCTCGTTGCATGCGCTTTTCGTAGTCACGGTTAATTATTATTATTATTCTAGAGTGCACTCGTATGTGTGTGGCAGCAGGGGTGGAAATTAGGTTCTGAACTATTCAGGACATCCCCAGATTACGAGTTCTATTGATTTGTGTTTGAAGTAAATTGATTTAATGTTTGTGATTGGTTGTGGGGATTAGATTAGCCAGCCAGCAAAAGAGGTGGTATTAGGATGCTCAGTAAGATATTTTGAAATATTTAACAACAATGCTTAGCAAGGACTTTGGCGTATTTGTGTTATTCGAGTAATTGATGCGTAAGCAGTGCAAAATTAACAGAATTTATGTTTGCGAATGGCTATTTGAGATCATTGTGGTACGATATGTACAAGGACATGGGCAGTATAATGGTGGAGACGTATTTCAAAAATATGACGGATCAGACTAGACTCTACGTTAATAGATTGGCGTTGGTTTGACTGAGCTGAAGTCCTTTTGCCCCCACATGGTGTCTAACTATGAGAGTAAGCTAAGATTGACTGTACATATGTACAGGTGGAGCAAGCTTAGCCGGGTTAACTTCAGCACGCATGTACCAGGCCGACCTGACCTACAATCTTGCGGCTCAGATGCCTAACCAGAGGTCCTCCCAAGGAGGACGTGCAGTGGATAATAATAGCGGAAGCCTTACTTGAGTTACTCCAACATACATATTTGGAAGCTCAGATTATTTAAGAACTTTCAAGACTGAGAGAAAGTCTTGAAAAAGAGATGGTTGTGGAGGAGCCCTTAAGTGGGTTACGAGCATCGGTTTACCGACCCCTCGTCCTAAGGGTTTCGTACAAAGATCTGGCCCTTCAGGTTGGGGGTTCTGCCGTCGGGCTAACTACCCTAGCACATAAATAAAAGTTAATTACGAAGCTATCAACACCCTCGGATATGGATGATCCCACTGTTAACGACCCTGGCAAACAAAACAGGGACAACGTTCTTCTGATCTGAACGTGGAATGCTCGGACCCTTAACAGACGGCGTGCAAACAATCAGAAGCCCAAGACTGCTTCAAGCACATACACATAACAGCCATAGAGGAAGTGCGATGGCATGGGCCGGGCATGCAAGAAGCATGATAAACTGTGACATCTACTACGGCGATTGCAGCAGAGAGTAGAAGCAACATTTATTCGGATACGAAACATGTTATAAACGGCAGACTTAGGCAAGAAGTCTTGAGCTTTCGACGCGGAACCGAACGTCTTATGACAATCCGCATTAAGGCTAAATTCGCCAAAATTAGCCTAATATGCACGCATGCCCCACAGAGGACAAGGTCGACGCCACCAAAGAGTGCTTGCAAGAGATCATCGACACGATCTAGTAGCAGTGTTCTAAATGTGACGTTAAAATTCTGTTAAGCGATTGCGCAATTGGAGGCAATTAGCTAAGGACCGGCCTAACCAGAAAGGATATGGTCGACGCCACCAAAGAGTGCTTGCAAGAGATCATCGACACGATCTAGAAGCAGTGTTCTTAATGTGATGTTAAAATCCTGTCAAGCGATTGCGCAAGTGGAGACAGTTAGCTTAGGACCTGCCTAACTGGAAAGGCTTGTTAGTTGAGGCACAGATCCACCCCGAACTGTAGCGCCATCTAGTAAGTAAGTATGTGGAACGTTTGAAAATGCCGTACTTTTGGCCGCAGTCAATTCAAAGATATTGAAGGAGGTGCGTCATCGAGAGAAATGATTCCACCGGAAATCTTATGATCGGAGTCTTAGGTTCCGATTTCTTTTTTTTTTTTTTGAAAAAAAGCCATAAAACCGGATGGCAAAAGTTCCCCGGCAGATCACAGCTCCAGGGTGGCGAGAACACATCTGCCACCCGGCTGATAATATGGTTACCGATCTTCAAAAAATTGTTTGTTTGAAGGCTAGTGTAGTACATTGCGCCATCCTGCTGATACTAAATACCGTCGAAGTCCAAATCGTTCAATTGCGGCAACAAGAAATCAGTTTTCATGCGTCTGTAGCGCACTTCGTTCAGCATAATGTTGATACCACCACCAACATTCACTCTCTGAGGATGTTTTGACTTCTCTACGACGACGTGTGGATTTACGGAAGTCCAGATCTTACAGTTTTGCTTGTTGACATTGTCTAAAACATGCAAATGAGCTTCGTTCAAAAACACGATTTTACGACCAAATTAGGCATTAATTCCCATCTCACTTGAGGCCCACACAGAGAAGCCATAACGAAGCCGATTGTCATTTCGATTCGACTCTTGACTGAGTTGCACCTTGTAAGCAAGTACTCCGAGGTCTTTTCACAATATTCTCCTCAGAGAAGTGCGACTGATGTTCAGTGGCTGTTAAGGTTGAGGTTCTTGGTTTTTGTACACACCTTAGACAACAGTGGCGAAGGAGTTCGTCTGGCGGTCCGCACATGGATTCAGATAGCGTTTTTGACTTGGACAGATATGTTGAAGTTAGTGCCTTCAGTTATCACACTATTCGCTGTAGCACATGATTGAAAAAATCACATAAGAGCGTTCCTGCTTGCCGAAATCCGACCTTCCTTCTCGCGACCATGATTCAGTCGTGATGATTCAGAAGACCTACTTCTAAACTGCACATTGCATTGCGTATCTACTCTCCAGTGTTACTCGACACAAGAAGAATACAAATACTTGTCGCAACAGACGTATGTGGTCCAGGGCGTAGGTCCGCCTTGTAGAGCTTCAAGCCATCGATGAAAAGATGGTGTATCTCGACTTAAAGTTTCTTGGTCTTTTCCAGGATTTGCATTAACGTGAAGATTTGGTCTATCGTCGATCAGACTGTCGATTGATTACTTGGTGCACACACCCTACAAAAGCATCAACTTCGACGTAAAATAGCGTCGCTGGTAAGCCAGCGCTCCTGAATAAATTATTCAATACTCAGGCCAAATGCTCCTTCCAACGTTTTAGCTCGTCCTCATCTAAAATGAGTAGAGTACCATCTGGTCTCCTTACTTAACGTTGGTTTGGGCTGCGACCAATTATTAGTTTTTTAGTGATTACACTACCGCTGTTCCACCCACATATTCGTTGCAGTCACAGTTTCACAGCCGCACATATGGTACTGGAGTTATAGCTCGCTCATTCTGACTGCCCTGGCAGATGCAGCTGCAAGTTTTAAGCTTTTTACGTGCGTTGATCTGCCTCCAGGTGTCTTCGGTAAGACATGTTCAATGCCATCGCGGGCAGTGCTTTCTACTCCAGAAAGAAAATTATTTTTGACAGCGTACCAAGGGTCATTAATGCCGGTAGCGGGAAATGAGCTAACCGCTGATTGTTTCAATTTCTTGCAAGAAGTGATTCCTTAACAGTCGGCGCACTACGGGGTCCTTTAACCTGATCATGTTAAATCTAGACATTCTGGTATCCAAGCGGAGTATTTGAATGAATGCGGTTGTATTGAAGCGACCGTGATCTCGTAATATCGCTATATCTGCTCCAGGTCTACTTCGGACGCTTTAGAGACAACATGTTGATCGACAGATCAACAAATGATCATTTTGGTTGGACTCTGCTTTCCTATCCAATGACACCCTCGTGTTAGGTTTTACGCTGCTACCTTTGGAAATGCGATTGGCACTACAGAAATCTAGAACACGTGTCCGATTGAACGCGATCCATTTTCTTGAGATGGTAATTGAGAGAGCAATGACCAGGACCAGGAAGGAGGTCAGTTGAGTTGACACAACCTTAAGCGTCTCAAATCGTTTTGTTTGAAATCCATTAGCCACCTTTTAGTATCAGTGTGCTAATGTCCCCTCCCGCATTAGGCTAATGTTCCATTTGACAAACACTATTTGCTAAAATTCCTGATATTTACCGACACCAGGTTAGGTTAGGTAGATGGGTACCTTGTGACATAGAGTGACTGCTCACTTAGACCAGGTCGGTCCATTGTGCCCAATCTTTTTAACCCTGGAAACATGTGAAACCGCTGTTAGAACCACCCAGATAATGATATGAATCTCAGGAGGTCCGTCAGCTCTACATTGCCTAAGTCCTCCAGTTCCGAAAAGAAGTAACTCCCAAGAGTCCTCATTCTTATGACGGATAGGGCAGGACAATCACACAGCAGATGACGAACAGATTCAATTTCTTCTTCGTCCCTGCAACTTCTGCAAAAGTCGTTATGTAGCACACCGAGTCGTTCTGCGTGAACGCCGATAGCACAGTGTCCAGTAATTATGCCAGAAACAACCCGTGCGTTATAACGACTAAGTTTTACCAGAGAGGTTGATCTCTTCTTGCTGAAGGCCGATGAACCCAACGTCTGCTTGCTCGGCCGATGACTTCATCTTCTATCTTTTTCCGTAAGGAACTGATTGGGGTTACTACAAAAGGGAGGGCCCGCGATAAGTGGTACCCAGCAGAGGGTCACCGCATTGGCTCTGGATATCTCGTTTAGGAGTGACTTGCAGATTCTCACAAGCCTCGACCTGATTACCGCGGAGTCCAGAGCCTTAACGGCTGCCTGGCTGTCTATATAGACAGTGATCGTTTTGCCAACGATATTACTCTCGCGAATAATTTCAGCAGCGGCCTGTACTTCGGCCTGAAAGACGCTGCAGTCGTCGTGAATTCTAAAGGAGTGGTTTATTCCTAGGGCTTTACAATAAACTCCGGCTCCCGTGCCAATGTCCATCTTAGAACCATCGGCGTAGAATGCCAGCTCCTTTTTCATGCTCCTACGGTTCTTCCAGTACATTCTGTCAGGAATTTCTGTAAGGAATCTCCTTTCAAAAGCTAATATCGGGTTCATGTGATCAGTTTCCGTCGACCTGTTGGTAGTCTCCCATCGAGACAAAATGGATGCATTACCGACACCAAGTGCTCCCTATAATTATTCATGTAATTCTGACTGCACTATGGTCTTTTCTACCACACTCGACATGACCAGATCGGTAAGGTGAATTAAGTCTCCTATGGGTTACAATGTCGATCACATATTTTACTCATTTCACCCTTTCAGCATCCGAGAAATCGCAGCATATGCCTTGTAATCGGTAATAGTCGCTATGCAAAAGGATCAACTTCGACACGCATTCCTGTTAAATTGACTGAACTCAAATTGTATCCTGTGAAAGTTGGATTCTCCTCTCTAACCAATTAAACTCTTTGCCAAGTTGAACCAAAGTAATTGTGTCTGCGACAATAAAAAAAAAGTCATGAAAGTGGAATAAATGTATCCACGCTCCTTACTACAAGGATATACCAATACACATGGGGTGTATGCGCCAAATCAACTGGAAGATGTGACTTTTATCAGACCATCCACTTCCTTTTTACACTCCTATGTATTAGGAAACAATAAAAGTAATAAAATAAAATAAAAAAAAAAGAGGAAAATATTATTATCCTGCGGGTCAAAGGAATAAAGAAGTGCCAGCGCGCGTATGTTATGATTCGTGCCTAATCGGTCAGCAAAAATTTGCCAGTTCAAGTGTAAATGGAGGCGAAGACGCGTATCCTGTGGACAACGCGTTATTTCGTCATTCATCTGTTCGGCATTCGGCTCGCCGACGGCTATGATGGTCGATTCCCTGATAAATTACACTCCGTCGCACAGCCATTATGCGTGCGAAGTCAAGTGATTGGCGACGACACACCCCATTTTTGAGGTGGAATTAAGGAAGCCAGGATTTTGAATGGCGGAGTAATTGGTGACGCGTGCGCTTGATTTGCGATGCAAGCTGTACGACTGATGCTAAGCCTTGAGCACGAACAAAAGTGCCACTTGCTGAGGTAATTTGTTTTAGTAAACTTTGTTAAGAGTATTTTGCCAACGGCAGTTGCTAATGTTTGCACACATGACACATGCACTTTTGGTTAATTGTTGGTCGATTAATAGTAATCAAGGGCTTATGTGTGCGATTAAGGTCCTTGGAAAGATAGAAGCTGAAACACACTTCAGAACCGATCGCTGCCGATAATACTATCCCATACCATAAGCATTCTCATTCTATGACCGTCTGTAGCTCCTATTACTCTCACATCTACTTCCTTAGGACTATGTGACCGTCAGTCTCCAAGGCGACACACAATCCTCTGCCTTCCACGATCGTCTACTACGTCGGCTGAATTCGTCGTCTAATTACACCGCACTGGAAGGCTGAGATATAAGATAGAAGCATTATGTTGCACTAGGTTAGGTTAGGTACATACGTGGGTAGGTGAGGTTGAAGCAGTTCACCACTCCACACTCAGGTCAATACAGATTGTGATACGCATACGGTAGATATGTCCGCCCATTGCTCACTGGTTATCCTTGTTCTGCAGCCACGGGTCAACGTCTTACTTGACCATTCAGTTGGCTTGATGTTGTTCAAGATGTCCTTCACTGATCTACTAGAAATTTCTTGTAGAACTTAGAAGAAGTGTCGTGGGTTGAAACCACACTAACTTCCTCGTCTCCACATCCTCTGACTGACCGTTTATTCATTCTTTCCCGCTCGGGAATGTGCTTGAGAAAGGTCTATTGAAATGTAGGTATGGCGAGGTCCTTGCTACGTACGTTGCCCAAATATTTCTTCAGGATCATGGGTCTTTAGCTGTCTGATTAACTCATTCTTAACTTGTATAAAGATATCCAGTGGAAGCAGGTTTAAGATAGTCTCCAGTCCCGCCGTGAGTGTCGTTTTCATTGTACTGGTAGCACCAATGCACGTCAGTCTCTGTACCTTCTACAGTATGACATCACCTGCATTTGTGATGGTTTTAACGCGCTAAGCAACACGTCCTTTAATCCAAACGAAATACTTAGTGTTCACCTTACATGAGCTACTTAGAAGCATTCGGAGCTATGTTCGTTGATTTCGAGAAGGCCTCTCTTATAAGCAAAAGGATATCTGTTTCCTGGCAAGTACCATCAGCGAGCTAAAGGAGTTCTGTCGATCACTTGGAGTAAATGGAGATGAGGGCAGTCTAAGGATCAACGTCAAAAAGACTAATATAATGCATACTGACGCATGAGTTCATAATTCCGAGGCAAACGCCCATAGAGGTGGTAAAGCAGCTTAACTATCTGCAAAGTTTTGCACAATCTTATAGCTCAACGCGCCTGAACGTAAAGAGCAGGATATGTAAAGCCCGCCCTGCCCTTGGTATCCTGTTTCCGTTTTAGAACGGCAGTCAAATTTCCTTAGTTGAAGCCCTTCTGCAAACACAAATACTTGGCGCAACAGACCGTCTGTGGTCCAAGGCCTGGATTTTCGCGACCATTCATGTTGTGCGTGTTATATTTTTTTACACAAATGGAAGGGATCTACAGTTTAGAGACAATCACGAGAGGTGGAACCGTGAAATTGTTTTTTTTTCTGTTTTCTGGAATTCAACGCACCAACCAACCACTGAGCCACGGCGCCCACGTAGCCTTTCTAGTCCAACATAAGTTCTTTGTATTCAAGGGAAGCCTCGAAACATTGGACTAGCCAAACACTAAGGAAGTCAAATGTCTTCAAATGATCCCTTCGTGTATGGCGGGTTAGAGGCCCTAAGATCAGCGTGGAGATCAACAGTCTTGGCAGAAGCAGAATTGCAGCACTCGGTTTTTTAGAACGCGGACGTTTCTGATTAACTGTTTGCCACTTAAAATACCATTGCCGGTGCCTACAATGCTATCCTACTCGAAAGACGTGGACTTATCCGTCGTGCTGTCCTAGTTTGCACTACATGCACCTATTCACAGGCTGCACTGAAGGATTGTGGCTTCGAAATACAAACGTATTCTTGACGCAGAGTGAACAGTAACCCATTATCCTTCTTATGGGCTCTCAGCAATAGAAAAAGAGTGCTGATAGCGAGGGAAATTATGTCGAAAAACGAAAGAAAAATTAATAAAATTGTTGTCCTTCAATCTAAGGCCGTTTCTACGTCCCTACGTAAGTAAGTATGCTATTACTTGGCCTTATTTTTTCGACAGAGGCCTTAATGACAACGTTTGTATGTGCTTGTGTACCAGAAAAGAGAAACACACTTACTTATTAAGGCTCACCAGCCTTATGAATATGCATAGCAGATGTACAAGCACCTCCCTCCCATCACGCTCAGCTAATTTGATCTTATTTAACGAAAATCGAATGCCTCGTTGCTCCATTAATTAAAAGCCATCTTATTTATCGCACCTCAAAGCCCGGCCTGTGAATAAAAATTCAAAACTTTTCTTTAATTTCATTCGTTTTCGTCGATTATATCGTGTCCCACCATCAATCGGCGAAATGTGAGCTCTTGAAATTGATCGTTGACCTTGGTGATAACTATCTGTCAAATTTGAATTTGAAATTTAAACAACGCTTATTGGGTAATGGATTCCGGACCGTTGAACAAAAAACCTTCTCATCGACTAGACACGATTCGGAGTTGATAACACAAGGAATTGTATAACCTTAACGAGCTCCATCTATCTATCGTCTGTCGTCATAGAATTACACTGCTTGTAGGCCATCAATCGTTGTAAGGATAAGCCTTTCCCATTCTCTCCGTCAACTATTGAAACCGGACTCCAGACGAAATTGTCCACCTCAGCTGGCGCTTATCTGTCATCTGTGTGAAAACCGAAGCCGAAACAAGCAAAACCTGAGGGCGGTAACAAGCAATTTTTCGGTTACCCTTTCCAGCTCCTAATTGCTTCCATGCAACCAACAACAACCTCTCAAAATTCATTCCCAACTTGAGGACTGATTTGTCATTCTATTTCGGAAACATCAACAAGGAAGGATCCAACTGTGTAATTTGAGGACAACACCCAAAGGAAAAGTCATCTGTTTGGCATATATTCCATGAAAGACGACTCCAATTGCAATTGACACACAAAAATAAGGATCCGCGAACGAGTTCTCAAGTGGTTGCCCACCTTCCGCAGACGGATGGTCAAACATTTGCCAAAATTGCTTGGAAATTTGAGATTCTAGCGCCAGCTGAACGGCTCCTAAACCACAATCGGTCGTGTCGCCTGTGAGGAGTGTGTTGAAGTGTTGTCCCTGCGGTCTAAAAATATACACTCTTGAGTACTCTCCAGAACATAAGTATTAAAATCGTATTTTTATTGCTTTCAAGAGGCGATCGAGTCCTCTTGATCGCAACGATCTCATGGAAAGGGGTTGCAGATGTACATATGTACGTACCACACAATCGAAAATGCAGCTGGTTCTGTGAGTTCTCATCTCGACAGTTGATGTTCATTTTATCAACAAAGATACACGAATTTCAAAGAAAAAAAAAAAACAAATTCGTAAATGAAATTTGTCCCGGCGAATGTAAATCGTATTCGAATGGAAATTAATGTCCTGATAACATGGCTGCGGTCCTGTTTTGCTTGGGATGATGACTGAAGTCGGTGAAAAGGTGAATCCTACGTGCACTTGATAAGAAAAGATAAAACTTTAAATTTTATTACAATCCGAGGCACAGGACGAAATTCTTGTTTGTCTGGCGCAGTTTTTATTGGGTGGAAATATTTTACAATTAAACTCGACAAGTAAGGTGGTAAAATTTTAGAATTTGTTAAGACAGGAGCAGATGAAACTAAAAAACAAATTCGATGATAAAAGTGGCGGTTGTCTTTTGTCACACATGGCCATTTCGTCTCAGTTTTGAAGATTTCGGATGTAAAGAGATTTAGGTACTTCAAAAAGCTCGAAATTATGGTCATGAGCGACCGTCACACATGCAGAAATGTAGGTCTTGGACCAAAACCAAATTTTCTTAGATGACTTAAATTAGGACAACGGCAACACTTGAGCTGACGTGAACAATTCTACTACTCAACTCAACTACTTTTGTGTAGTAGTTGGAGAAACTCAGAGTTTACTCGTTTCTCTGTTCTGCTTGGTGGCTGTGATTGCTATTAAATAAACCCTAGTGGGGTTTGAACTTACACCGTCCAGGTCACAAGCAAACTCACTGCCTACTACTCCGTGGCCATCGTTTTCTAGAGTTTTAACCCCGTGGCTGAGGTTTGTGGACCCGAATTCCAATAGCCTGCAGCGCTTGAAAAATATCCAGCAATCTTTTAAGCGGAGATTAGATTGCATGAATTATGCGGAGAGGACTTAGACGTTTTAAATCCTTCTACGCAAAGATCTTACGAGGTAGGTAGACCTGTCTGCTGTGAGCTGTGGTACGGTTGGATCAAAGCTATTCCGGGCGGTTAGTCACAGTGTCACAGGAAAAACCTGGCGGTTTCCGTTTCATGTGGACCTAGAGAAAAATTGAACGGGCTGACTTCTTGGAGCAAGAAGATATCCATGAAATCAAATTATGTGTACGGGAACTGCATTGTGTTTTCATACAATCAGGATGCTGTGTAGAGGGGTACGGTAAGTGCAAAGCTTTCCCGAGACTGTCTGTAACCGAGTTACTGCGGCGTCGATTCAATTTCATGGAGGATTCGAGGAAAATTAAAGCGACAGACTTCCTGAACCAAACGCAAGTCCATGAAATCGAGTTATGTGGACGGAAATTCCTGCATAAAAGAGTAAATGAAACCCGTACCCACACCTTTTAAGAAAATCTGACTTGTCTAGGGCGTTACAGTGGGGAATCGAAGCTTGTTCGGAACTGGATGCAATTTCGTGACGACTTCAAGGAAATGAACAGTCCGATTTCATGGCGAGAAAAAGTGCCTATCTCCTACTCATAAATTTTCAACATTATTTTGAAATATTCGCTCCAAAATATTTGATCAACACTGGGCTAACTTTAAGAGCTTAAGACAAGAGAATAAATTTATCAACCCAACCTGCATTACGCTGGTGAATACGCTATGCTAACTGCGTCCTAGAAGTAGTTTTTCTGATTTATTCCAAACTTGTACCGGATTTCGGCAACGTTATCACGTCATTTCTTTATTATTGTGCCGGAGCAGAAAGATCGTAAGGCAGATCACAGAAGGCACTATCTTCAATAAATCCGTCGAGCTGCTGGAATACACAAACGATATCCACATCATTAATCGTTCACAGAACCTCAAATTAGAGGCTCTCATGGCCTTGGACAAAGTTGCACTGTTGATAGCCCTAACTTCGAAGAAATTAAGGAGTTCATCCTCCTTGGAGTCAACTTCAAACCCACGAATGACACCTTATTCGAGATCCGACGAAGACCGACCCTTGGTCGAAGCACGCGGTACTCTGGTTTGGCGAAATAAATGGGTTCCATAAACCGCTATTCCTACCAGTTCTGCTGTACGGCGCCCAGTTCTGGACTATAAGCAGGTTAACAGATAGAGGGTGCTTCGAATGAAAAATTTTGCGTCAAATTTGTAGGCCTGTGCAAGGAGGTCGAATGGAGGAGAAGACAAAACTGCGAACTACTACTCTACGAGCATTACCAAGATGTGACTCTAGTCGAAAAGGTAATAGTCGACTACATTGGCTTGGCCAGATCAAGAGCATGGACATCAGCACTACAGCCAATAGGACCTTCGAATTTCAGCTCCCACGTTCGAGACAACCAGAAAACCTAACCCCTGCTTTAAGTATCAAGCTATCGTGGATGCCCGCCGGAGGCCCATTAGGTAAGTTTCCAAAATAGAGCCAAATAGCTACTTAAACTGAGAAAGATACCATTTATGTAACATTGTCATAAAATAAGATTACGGATATCAGATACACGTAAACCCCTCCTGTACAGAGAACAAAAAGAAACAGCAAAGCATCATATTCCTTGTCAATGATCTGCGACCGCAAAGAAAAGACTATTACATCTAACGCGGACCTAAATGAGTCCAGTGTACATCTAGACTCTAGAATTTCACTGAAATCTAACAATGTAACCTCTGGTTAACAATGTGGCCTTCACAACGGAGCTTACAGATCGCACGCTTAAGGATCCAATATTGTATCCAGTACACAGCACATCACCAAGTTTTTATTTACTTTAGGTGGCGCTACAATCCGCAGTGGATCTAGGCCTCAGTCCTGCCCGCAAGAACCTCTCTCAGCTACCTCGCCTGTGTTCGAGAACTTGTCCGAAGTTCTCTTACCCTACTAATGATATCAAAGGTGGACTATGCCTCTATAATCTAAGCCTCTTCCGATAGATTCAAAAAGTATTATGCTGAAGTATTGGTGTGATTCTGATTGTTCTGCTCAACCTCAAGCTGATGAACTTACGATATACTGAACTGCAGTTCTGTAGTTCTGTATATCTTGGGCTTAACGTAGATATAAAGAACATAGTCGTCGCTCGAGAAATTAGGGATATATAGAGTAACTGCTCGAAACAAGGTCAGAATTCAATTGCATTCTTCTATTTGTTGAATCAGCGTAACCGTGAATGATTTCTGACTGACATATAGCAGCTTCCCAACCATGTACGTCGGAGACACATTACTCCCTATTCACTAGGGCAAACCCATTGGCCTCAAAAATCGAATAGTTGGATTTTTCTGGGTTTTTTGAAACTCAAAGATGAATATTCGAAAACGTTCTAGCTGGGTCGTTGTTGACGCATAGTATAGGTATAGTCCATAGTATGTCGAATTTACGGTCAATGCAAATAAGGTAAGAGCTGTAACTTCAAGGTTAAAACTGTTGAAAAAGACGTTTCGTCTAAGGGGGATACATTGTTTTACACTGTTTTAAAGGCAATTTCTGTCTTCGTATCTTCAGTTCATGAAATTACCCCTACGAAGTCCCACTGGAAACGTATTGCACGTATCGAAAAAGTATTAGTAAACCAGGTGTAGAACACCGTTGTGATATAGTGTTCCTTCCTACTCTGCCTATTTCAGCACAATGTTGAAGAACCCATGTGGCAGCGGGTCTCTTTGCAGAAAAGCTTCCATAGGAGGCGTCAGAATATTTGCTTTTTCTCATTTTTCAGCTTTTCATACTTTGCTGCGTGACTGATTTTTAGGCCTATCGCTGCTTGCTGGAGCCTATTTTACAGCTGTCTGAAATGATATCTAAAAACATTCCTATACTCATATAGTATAGCCATAGCCCTGCAATTCTTCCAGCTTTTAAAACTACTATCGCTAGGCACCTAGCGTGGACATGTAACGCTCTTAAAAAGATCTTACTAAACTAAGCTTTAATTATGTCGGTAAGTACTTCACTCAGAAGTCCAAACTCATTAAAATGGGGGCCTCCATCGCTGTTAGTATCTGGAGGATTCCTCCACTGCCCCTACCAAAGGAATTATGACCCAAGCGCCACTACAAATGCTGGAATTCAAGGTCGACCACATGAATGTGAGTGTAGGAGCAAATAAATCTGTGGCGACTCCTGTGTCTAACTTTTAATCTCGAAATTTTATGACAGTCGTCTAAGTTTAGAGCCAAACTAATATAGTCACATAATCCCATTCCACGTTTAATCACAACCATTATTCTCAACGACTTACAGAAGAGCTCTTAAAGGAATCACTGACTTATTAAAATTACTGTCTCACAAATTTAGCTCAGAAGAATTCCCAAGCCGGCTCGGATTTTATTTGACTTTAAATGCTCGCGTAAATTATTGTCCCATAAATTGTCCCAATAAATTAAACCAAGCTCAGTTATTATCGCAACTTGTTATCGTGTTACTGCTCTCAGACTACACACTAAAAAAAAAAAAAAAAAAAAACAATTCAAGAACAAAGAGCGCACGTATCTTTTACTGCTCTCGTTTGGCAAAATTGCTTGCCTTCTTGGCAAGTATCTTTGTATCTCATTCTACGAAAACCACAATAAGTCTTAACTGCTTTGCATTAATTAAAGTTTTTTTTTTTTTTTGTTCTTTTTATTGAAACAAATACAACCGAAATGAGCGCCGATTCTCCTCCATGTTAATTAATTTATTAAGATATATTCTTAATTCCATGTTAAAGGTCCAATTTCGCAATAAGTAAGTGATCGGTTAAAACTTTGGATACATGCGGGATCGCCTGATCACAGGGCACTGCTGCTCCACCCCCTTTTAGATTTTCGAACAAGTTTAATGGCAGCTTCAAGATATTTCGATTGAGACGAAAAAATTGAAAGAATTCCGATCCGATCTTGAACGGCTCATCCCCTGAACGCTTCCATCACGAGTTGGTTGGCTGCCATTAATTTTGAGCCAAAAAAAAGCTCAATTAAGGTTAATCTTTGAGTTTCCCGTAAATAACGTGCATGTACACATGATGAAGACCATGACGCTTCAAAAAGAAAAATAACACATTCTGCTGGTATTTTGGAACTCACGCGAGGATTAATTTTTTGGTAATGATCCGAAATGCAACCCCATCTACCTCGTACTCCTCCCCAGGGAAGATAAGATGGCTTCGTTATTCGAGATACTTCACATGAATATCTTTCATGGAGCCAATGAATGCAATAAAGTTTCTCATTGTCCGCTTTTGGAATGTGCTGGAACGATGATATCGTGGCTTGGTTTCGTAGGCTTCACCCGGGAGGAACTATCTCACTCTGGCGTGCAGGTACACCGCAGACTCCCTGGAAGAATGCCATGCATAATGTCCCCCAAATTAGATAAAACTGGCGCCAATGTAATCGCCTTTTCGTTGACATTTTTTTCTTTCTTCCTCATCTTAGGTTGGGTTCTTCCTTGTGCTTGGTGGTTCTTTAATTTTTTTTTTCTTGGGAGTCTTTTTCTTTTCTGGTCTTCTGTTATGGTTATTTTATTCGTCGTTCATTTGTATTCATTTGTTGATAAGTATTTGGTCGTGTATTCTGTGAGAACAAAAGCCGAAAGCCGCTCATTTGTCTTATAATCCCGAAAATGAATATGCTGATGAAAAAGTATCTTTTTGTATCGGAACATGGTTTTGTTATTTTTTTTTCTATGATCTAGAACCATAATCATAACTTCGAAAGGGAGAATCTAAATTTGTGATAGTTAATGCTGGTTCTGGGTTAATAAAGGTTTTAAAGAAATAAACCAGTAAAAGTAAAAAGGTACGGATTTCGAATGCAATGTGTGCCACGGTAACCCTCCATCAAAAATCTTCGGATAGCAAGCAGGTCTCACATTTACTAGGAACTAAAGCCTAGGTACCTCAGGCATAACATACTTGTAATGTGATCTTGAGATCGCCTACTTTGACATGGTAGGTAGGTAGGTAGTCTGATGCATCTCACGCTGAGGCTATTTGAGGACCAGAAACGCGAGCATATGTACCTGAATTGACGCTGGCCCTTACGTGGACAATGGCGTCCTTAGAGTTTGAGTGGTATTGTGGGGATGTTTCATGGTTTTATCTTCAAAACTCGACGCAAAGTTATTCAAGGGATTAATGTCTGGTGACTTGCGACAAATACATCTTGCGGTTGCACAAGTGTCCTGTGAGGATCAAGTTTTGTTTATCTTACTTAAGGCCTTGACCCCTGCTTTAAGCTTTAGTTGTTGAGGAGCCGACTCAGGACCACACACTGAAGGAAGCTTTTCATGAGCCACACTGCGAACTAATCGCTCCGCCACACTGCAATTGACTTCATCCACGTTCTAAAATCCTGGTGAATATAATATTGCAGTTGTTGACCAAGTTGCAGGTTTTCTTCCCGCCTGAGCTTGTTGCATTTAACACGTTTCGTTGACGTTTCGAACATCACCTTCAGAAGTCTCCAGAACGATCGGTCGTCTTTCATCATGGCAGCAATTACGGGCGGGTCTTTTCATTGCTTGTGTTAGGTATTTATCTGACTTTGTAACCGGAGAAAATGTAAACGTTTCCTACCAAAGCATCCAATTGAAAACCCAGTTTTTCGAACTCTTATGAAATTTCGAACAACCACCTCTGTTGTGAATCAATCTGTGTATCGCCAGCACAGGAAACATTATTGCCCCCATTCATAAAAAAGTAAGTTGGAGTCCAAACTCCTCGATTCCTTGTCATACGCATATGCCTCGACTTTTACCGAATTGACTGTTTGGAAACAGATCCCGATTTCAGGTTTTTTTTTTTATTAATTAGCTTCAGGGACAACGAATACTATCCTATAGAACTTGAAACCAATCCACGAGAAATTTAACAGCGACCATTCCGGCCTCTTTTACTTAAAGGATGAATCTACTTCCATTTTGTCTGGATTCTGAAAGGATTACTGTAAAACTGATCTTATTTGCCGACATTTTACATTTTGGCAGCTTGCAGAGGGCTTCCAATAAAACGTTTGCAAGTATAGAAACCAAAACAGCAAAATATGTTCAGCGCTGAACGAAGACAAAATGAAATAGATGCATACTCGTATGTTGCCAACAAGAAGACGACAATCGGGCAAAAGATGTCCATAGACAATTATAACGTCTAGGTAGTTCAAAATTTTGTAGACCCCTTGAAAATGGCACCAGTACTTAGTACCAACCGCTGTTTCGAGCTATGAATGCAACTGAGATTATTAGGCCCTCTCAAGAGCAACGTGGCTGAGTGTTTGGTCCGTCGGACTACTGACCAGGAGGCACAACGTTCAAATCACCGAAAACATCGAAAAGTTTTTACGCTGCACCACCTCGCGCAACCCGAATGGCTGCAAAAAAAATACGACAGAGTATAAAAGTGACCTCGGATACATTGGAGGAGATCTTGTAAAAAAAGGTGTAAATTCTGCGACTAAGACTGCTTGGGCACGTGAGCGCAGTCGACCCCTGAGGTACGATGCAGCATAGGAAGACGCGACTTTATATGAAGCGCTGAGTTAGAAAGGAGCCTCAACCATCTAGAAACAGCTAGCTAAAGATCGAGCTGCCTAAAGAAATTTGTTAGTTGGTCCTTCCCAGACTATAGTAGATACATAAGTAAAGTAAGAGCGTGCAGCGATCCCTATTATAGAAAACAATCATCTCCTCGGCGGCTTAAAGCATATATATTTCGACTGAGAATAGCTAGCACCTAATATCTGCTTTGCTAACATGTTTAGAACTGAAAGGATATCCTAGTAGCATAAATGCTTTGAAGCCCATTAAAATGTGGTACATCTCGACTGAGAATTTATCTTTTGATCGATGTGAAGGCTCAGACTGTCGTTAATATCTGGCGCATACAGCTCATATAGGGCCAAGGTTTAGCTTACTCCGTCCATTTGTCTTGTGCGCGTTATAATTTTTTTCTTCTCTCGAACACTTTCTGGAGACTTCCATGCTAAAATGTTTGTAGGAGCTAGACCTTTGCAGCATTTAGCCATCAGAACAAAGGCCTTCAAAGATAAAATTTCATAGAATCCATGCGACAAAGTCACTACGAACCCAATACACCAATACAATTGTTGTTGAAATCTTCTCTTTCAAGTGTCACCCTGTAATAAGTTAAACAAATATTTGCAACATGTCCATGCGAAAGTCGGCCAAAAAAACCCACAATTAGCGCATTAACAATTCTATCTGTTAGATATGGCTCCTAACCCCAAAAACATGAAATTCCAAAAGCGTGTACATTCCTTGAATATCAGAAAAATCATGTGAGTGGCAAATTAGATTTGACTTGATTAACACTTAATGAAACGAAATCTTATTTGAATTGTATTGGATTAACCCAAAATCAGTGAGTCATACATTACATTTTCCACCTCCAATCAAATTTTCAATTAGCGTGTGAACAGAGTTCTATCTTTTGATTCGTTACTTGTCACAGTTTGATTAAATTCGATTTTAGGTCGTGACCACCCATCGGTCTGCCCACATTTTATAACACTAATAAGTGCAATAAAAGTTGCTTTTTTTCTTTTTTTTTTTTTTATTAATTTTATGCTTTTTATAAGCCATAAATGTAATTTGCTACTGTCAAAGTGACATATACAAAGGGTACCCGTCATCGGGAAAGTGACATGACAATCGAACTGGGAATATGTGTATTTCGGTAGCTTGATTAATACATAAATAACCGTAAAATTATTAAAAATCTTTTTTTATTGAACTCATTAAGTTATAAACGAATAATGGAAAGATGGTTGGTCACGATTTTCTATCAAACTGTGACAAGTAACGAATGAAAATCATGGAGACTTTCAATCGCTAATTAAAGAGAGTTTCTTTGCAGGTAGAAAGGGTTGAAAACATGATTAGAATTAAGTTCTATGTATGTGTATAGATTTTGTAGAGAAAATTTAAATCACGTCATGTAAAAGGGTTGAATTTTTTTATTAAGCAAATGGAGTGCCCTAGGGTTAACATGTGACACAACAACTTTTTACTGCAACCAGTCAAGAGATTAAAATAAAGAGAAATTGGGAAATACATTCACACAAAAGTCGCTGTAGCTCAGAATAGATTTCAATAAATAATAAATCACCTTCTAGGACTCATATCCATCCCCACTACTTTCTTAAGCTTTCATTAAAAGGTCACAACTCGCAAATAAATCCTGAAACACAACAAAGCAACAGAAATTTATTCACCTTATGCGAGAGTCTCCCGTTTTCATTTCATTTACGCATATATTTTACTTTTATCCTTACCCACAAGGATTTACCACTTTACCCCACTTTATCTGTTGGTGGGTATCCCTGGGCAACAGCCAAGACGAAAGGGTTTAAATTCACAAAGAATTCGTTCCCGAAAAAGGGATAAAAACCCATGCAAAGGATATTAAGTCGGCGAAACGACAATGATTATGATGACACAGAGTTGGTACTCGTACTATAGTATACACAGTATCCAGGATTTCATTCCCCCCATAATCAAAAGGGAAGCACTCCTGTCCTGGCTCGCTGCATGTTGTCATTTATTGCATCTGTGTATGCGTGTATCTATGTCATTCCACATGTACTTACGTATACAAAACCGAAAAAAGGATCGATATCCATTAGGAAAATTAAAATGTGGCAGGACACGGACTCTCGTGTTCCCTTTTCAACTCATTGGGGACACGTGTTTACCTGTTCGTAGTAGCATAGAACAACAGCGAGTCAGTCGACCCTCTATCTCTTTCTCTCTATCATTGGTCGATGTATCCTCTATTCGAGACCAAACAAAAGGTAAAAAGGACATCATCGTCGAAGGAGAACACACAAAAAAGCCATGAATAAGAACATAATGGTAGCACAACTCGTTGTTTCAGAGACAGCCACCAGATAATGGCTGCAGCACAGTATAATGAGAGTTTCAGTTCAATTTGAATTGAGAACAGCGTATAGCGAGTGAGTTAAGCTACCTGCCCAAGATATTTTTAGTCACGAAAAATTATTCTCGATGGTTATTATGGTTGAATAGAAAAAAAACACAAAATTATAGGACACCAGCACATTTTGGTAATAAAAGAAGCATTATCAGACTAATGGATGCATTGTACTCCTAATTCCTTGTGGTAACAACAGGATTGCAAGCAAATTCATTCATGTTGTCGACTGGAGATATTGTTATCCTTCGCCCGTTATCTTAACAAATTTCCTGTTTCCTTGAAGAGTATATGTGTACACTTTTATTCTCAATAAATAATTTTATTTTTTCGAACAAGAAAAGAAGTTCGTTTTTATTTCAAGGAAATGCCAGCTAATTGAAGTCAAACTGATAAGCAGAAAACTTGTTTAACGTCAAATGACAGTATTACTCGTCGTATATAGCGGATGTTTTTATAAATAATAATCAGATTGTTAACGTAAAAAAAATATTTTTTTTCGAATTTTATTGCGCGTCGAAATGAAAATGCAAATGAGAAATTTTTGTTTGGCGACATAAATTGTTTATGGTTACAATGACTCTTCGAAGAATAATTTTATAAGTTTATTAGGCTTCGAAAATGTTTTTGTTGGTTGGCAGCAGTGTTGTTAATTTGTTAACAAGAGCAAGCGAAAATTCCACCAGGAAGTTCATTTTGAAATTCTATGCGTATGCAAATTGCTATTCGTTGGGATGAATTTTTCTAGGGCGAGGAATATATTATTTTCGAAAATCTTATTAACAAGCAATAATATTGGAGATGTTCGCCTAGTCATTGAATGTTCGTCAGAAATGTCAAACTTTTCTGTCTTTGATTGGTCGAAAAACGTTTGATAAATGCTGGGAATATTTTTCTGTATTGATATGCAGGTATAGGCTTGGTCTTGTAGAGTCTTAAGGGGTCGTACTATGAGGTGCAACCTAAGCAAAGCTCAATATTTCTGACATTTTCAAAAACATTTAATTTTGTAATAACACTCTGGCTCAGAATAGTTTTCTGTTGTTGAACATATGATCAAGCAGCCAAATACGCTAAATTAGCGAGGCAACTCGTTTGAAGAAGCGTGTATGAGCAAGTGACCTCAATCTCACTTCAAAAATCTCTCAAGTACTTATACACTAAATTTTTTTTTTGAAGTTCTGACAGATGTGTATGTATATACATATGTACGTAGTTCTAAAAAGTGCTTGACGTGTGACTTGAATTCTTGGCTTCCTCTTGTTTTTTTTTTATTATAAACACCTGAGTAATATTGGAAAATTATTTCCAAAGTGAGTGCTGTTCTGCAGAAACTGTGTGAAATTGTGAAATAATTTTTGGCCGAAGTGCAGCTCCTCCAGCGAATGGTGATAGGAACTTCATAAAAAGCTTATGAAACTGGCAGGATTATGGATAACAAATACTATCCGCTTGCCCGTTTGGTGCGCACAAACTAGCGAATTGCCGAGGGAAGACCCAAAACCTTGTATTCGTCGCAGACCTAAATAACTGAACATAATTCGCACTTCTTGAGGAATATATGTATTGCATAAAAACTTCGTATAATTGGCTTCCGCCACCGAAAAAGCGAAGAACACTGGTTATAATCTTCGTCATCATTTTTTTGAGTGAATTTGAACTTAGTTCGGAAAATGGGGTCGGTTTACGTCGAAAACCAATCCTTTCAGACGAAGGAGACTATATGAACAAGCAAGACTGTAGGATTTGCGGTTTCGAAAATCCGCACTAAGTCATAGAAAATCCAGTACAGCCCCAAAGAGGACTCTTTGTGTGGGTCTTGAAGTGTTGGCATCGTTCGTTACTAATTTTTTGGAAAAACAAAGCTGACAACAAGGTAAGGATACGTAGGTGATATGATAACTGATGATTGTGGCCGCAATTGGGCGATTTTGACTTGGCTGGGCTTTGGGGCAACAAGTGTGGCACCATGATGGCTAAATGTGATAACGACGCACCTCTAGTTCAAAATGATGAAAAATACTCGTTAAAATTTTTCGTTTTTCACCTAGGCAACCAATATTTCATCCCCTCCTGTATTTGGTGTTGATGTAGTGGGCTTAAGGCCAAATCAACTGATCAAACCTCATCATCTGTCAAAAGCTTAAGAAGACAGAAAGACCATTTTCTTAGCGTCTCTAAGCACGTTTTATATGCAACTGTGCCTCAAAGGCTATAAAAACTTATTTTCCGGTGCCCAAAACTTTTGATACTCCTATAAAAGGAGCTAAATAAGTTAAGGGTGATAATAAGAAGGAAATAAGTGGGAGAGAGAGAGATCTTGAAACCTTGCTATCAAGTCAGCAGATTTTCTATAATCGCTGAAAACGCTTAAAGAACTGAGAATTCGCTACACGAGGACTGGAAATTTGACTCAAAATTATGTAACCTCTGTGTAAGATGCTCATAGTATTGAAGTGAATCAAATTAAAATAAATTCTAAACGCATTGCTTTTAAAAATTTTAACATAAATTCTAGACAACCTTTGATGTGTCCAATGCTTATCTGATACCTATGTATGTATGTACATGTAGAGTTCGGCATCATATTGAACGCGACGACAGTGTTTAAGGGAATTCATTAGTGTCCATTGAACCTCCTTCTTGCGGAATAGAACTGAGTTGTCGGCCGAGAACTGACTCTGCCACTGTCAGAATCAATATGAGTGAGTTCGTGCTTGCATACTCTAACATTTAGCACGCAATAAAATTTATCTACCTACCAACCAACGAACAGATACATATGTAGATGAATATAATAGACAGGTTTTCTCCACTTGTCGAAAATTTATAAAATCTTAAAAAATCTCGTGCTTAGCAAAAATGGTCTAAGCTCTCTTCCTGACCACTGTTCTAGTTTATTTAAGACGAATCAACTATTCCAAAACAAATAAAACCCATCTAGGATTATTTGGAGTGTTATACATGTGCCTGATACCTATACTATCCTACCTAATAATTATCTTATGACTTTTGTCATTTTCACACTTAAGCTTGTAAAAGTGAAGAGAAAACTTTTTCTTCTATTCAGAAACTACTTACAACTCTTAATATGTATAGTCTTTTAATGACGTTAATATTTAGCATTCCTAACAAAGTCTAGTCCTGAAAAGGACAGAATTAAAGCGCTAATGCCGTTGGAAAATATAAAAATAAATTTCCATTAAATACGTTAACTACCTTGTATCCCGATAAATATTTAGTAATTAGTCGATCTCCACAAAATTGCACCAAATTTATTTTGATATTTCCCTAATTTACCGCACCTAATAGATCTTTACGCGTGTCACGTAAATGACAACCCGCAACATGTCAAAGTTGATTGTCCCTTTTCTAGTCTATTGAGTTCCATCGTCATCTACTTGTCAATTTATTTTAGCTCTCAACCTGAACCTACGATAAATAGAAGAATATAACTTAGCTCCGCTACCACATGCCAAAACAAGCCAAAACAATAAATTTTTCAAACCAAATACCTTAAAAAAAGTTCCTACCTACTTAATTTCAGCGCTTAAAGCTGTTCATTTGGAATTTAAATCCCAAATACCACCGACATTAGCCAGTAGATAGCAACAAAACTCCTCTCATCCCTCCAACTATCCCCGCAAAAAACCCTCTTCTAGGCAATAATCAACCAACAACGATTTTCATGCAAGACAATAAATATTTTCATTGCATCACAACCTCCCGAACGGACCCACACCATACGCACATACACAACTGTAAAACCTTTGATCACACTCCAAAACTACACCTTATATTCTGACATTACATAGCCCTGTGACGACTCACACTCCCGCCCCAAATATAAACGTCCAGAGAAAAGCAAGCAACGCCAACCATTTTGTTTGGGAAAAATTTCGAAAATCTTTTTTTCGAAACTGTCAGATCTCACCACGCACACCAAAGAGGGAGAGGAATCTTCTAAACTTCGAAAGGGAACCAGTTCCCGTCACAAAATGCACAATCCATGATAAGAAAGGGGCTACATTGACACCCCCGAACCGTCACACACACCAGATACCTCATCGATTCCTCCGCCCAATCAAACCAACCTGCTATAGGAAATTTCTGACGCATGCGGTTTACCTTCACCCGATTGGTTATGAAAGAGAAATAACACACGCTGTGCGGATGACAAGGAGAACTATTAACAACTGACAGCATAGGTAGCAAAACCGGTTCGTTAGAGATCGATGGGTGGTGTTCGCCTATCTCTCACTCTCTCACCCATAAGCGATCAGCCGACGAATACATAAGTCATGTGACAGCCCGACCACTCACACTCGTGCACCTATCATCTGACACTTTACACACAACGAAAGGGGTGGCCTATGGTAATCGCGCCGTCATCGTTGGTGTGGCCGTAGCACCTTTTCACTTGTATACCGGTTTAGTCGTTCGAGAAACGCTGATGTCGTATGTCGCACACGAAGTTGCTGCTGCACTGTGACACAGAGTGAAGTTTCGTGTGACAGTTCGGTTCGTTTTTTTTGACATTTTCATTTCGGTCGGTCGTTAGAACAAAACAAAAAAAAAACAGGGAATACACACCACTCGCGACGTGAAGGGTGGCTTCCCTAAGGTATTCAGCAAGAAAAAAAAAATTTCGATTTTTGCTATAAATTATTTTTGGTGACATAATTAGGAGAATCGTCGTCCTTCGTCCACCCTTTGACGTGTCTGTGAGAGTGCCTTAGGAATACACATATTATAAATGAATACCAATGCATATATACAAAAGGATACAACCATCAATTAAGTGAGCTAATCGATTTTTGTTTGCGTGAAAAAGGATTACGCTGTGGAATCCTGTGTGTACAGGAAGTGTGGTGAAAAGATAGCAAGAAAAAAGGAGAAGAGAGAAAGAAGCGAAAAAGCACAAAAAAGAATAAATTTTATTAATTTTGATAACACTGTAAAAATAAACATAATATATGGTAATGGCAGAGATTGGTGGCCATTTGGCACACCAGCTACCCTTGCATAATCATCAAAGTGGATTACAACCATCGCTGGTGATGAACCATCACCTGGATTTGGATTGTCATGGCCATGAAGTTTTAACGAGTAAGTTTTATTTAATTTTTGTTTTTATTTTGTGAGGGTATGGGTTAAGTCTTTTCGAAAATCTAATATTGTGATGAACTTTGTGACAGCCGTCGGAATGTCAGAAGTTTTGTGAAACGATTTTCTCTTGTTCTTTCCGATTGGTGGCGCTCTTCGAACTGCGTCTTGCATTTTACTAAAAGAAAGGGATAAGTTATTCACGTATCTTTACAGACTTTGATAAGAATATTACATAGCCATTCAAATTTTACATAAAATTGCTTGCATTTTAATTTTTTAGAAATGAAGGGTATGTCAAAATTTTGTTTCTCTAATTTAAAATTTTGAGAAATGCAGAGCTATAATATCGTATTCTTGGTGTTTCATATTGAAAATATCAATATTTTTCAAATTTCCACCAAACAAGCTAAAAACTTAAACTAAGGGATTCATCCAATAAGGTTAAATGTTATCTGTCACTCAAAATAACGTAATTAACCACAATGTGTAAAATAATTAGCTAAAAAGTATTTTAAATAGTACTTCATAATAGTCGAAAAATGCGACGGCATTTGATGAAATTTTGATTCCTGGCAACAGGCTTCTCCTAATTGAAATACGTTTTAAAGTTTTGGTAGCAATTTAAGGTTTATTTATAGTAACGCTTGCGTGTAGGTATATATTTAATTGTGCCTTATCCTCTTTGTGTACTATAAAAAATATTCCAACAAATAACTCCAAATGCTAAAAGTTTAGTGACAACAGAGTCTAAAATATCATAAGACATTTTGACCTGCATCTAGAGGGTCGCCACACCACAGATTTGTTTAGAGTGAACCGCCCATGCTTTCATATTTTTCCTCAAACATTAATCAAAATTATAGGGTTTTATATGCCCATTCACATTTGAATGCTCCTCGAAAACCCGCCACAACCCAAGAAAGTATTTTCAGTTATTTACCGCATTAAAAAGTAAATAAATGCCCCTATGTGTGGTCACATTCCGTACCTTTAATACCGCAAGTGATCTTAAGGAAACTATTGAACGAAACGTCAGCCATGCTTCGTTAAACTTTAAAATAAAATTCATTCGTGGAAAGTCTAATTTCTTGGCTTGCTAGAACCCTCTTTTAAAGCGAAACACATTATGTTTTCTTGGGTCCAGCCCCATTCCGTTTTTTTTTTCAACCAATTCGTAGAATTGCTTTATTTAGAGATTATGATTGACAGCCCTTCATAGATGACTAAAATGGAGTTTTTGAAGTAGGATTTAACTACTGCCTCTTACTCGCAGCAGATACTGTCGTTTTACTTGACAACCTTCGATTAAATAGCGCAAATTTTCTGAACTCTTGATCGAACATTGAGTTACGAACTTTCAGATTGACACCTATACAAAAGCTTACGTTTTATGTTCAAGACATCAGATGTAATAATCAGAAAGCGGTTAAGTTTTTTTGATTTTATGTTCTGTTCCTTTGAAAGTACGTATTCCAATAAATAACTTATCACGGTTCATCTAATAGGTAACCATTGGGAATGTGTTATTTTGATTCACTTAGTTCAAGACGAAGAAATCACTTCCAGACGATCATCAATGGTTGTCAAAACAACATTTGAATGACGTTCTTAAAAGTCAATTCGTTAAAAATGTCAAACAAATGTCAGTGATACAATATTTCACAACAAGAATTTTTAACTTCTTTCTTCAAAACTCGCGTAATTTGAATTTAGCTAGAACGATTTCAAAGAAATTTGAGAATCGATATTTTGTTAGAAATTGTTAGAAATTATTTATCGGAAAATCGGCTCTGTAAGACTATAATGCTTTTGAAGCTAGTAAACATTTTCAATGACAATTGTCAAAAATGTTCATTTATTGAAAATTGAGCAGATTAAACCATTCATATTCGTGACAAATAAGTTGTTGATTTGGCAAAATCATACATTTCATACATAAATCTCCTAAAACATTTTGAAGTCGCGCTTACATCATTGCTTTTAACTCGCCACAAAAAAGCGGCTTGACAATCTGTAAACGCTTAGAAAAAATTAGGTTTTCTTCTTTGTATTTAGTTTTTGACGCTGTATAAGATGAAGTAAGGACTCATTAAAGTAGGGTATCAATGAATTTTTAGATTCTCAGCTAAAAAAAGGTTGAAATACTATAGTATCGTCCAATTTGCCACCATCGTCCTCCTACACTAAGCCTCCTGCATCTCGTGTTTAACATTTAAATTAAAACGTCAAAGGCAAAGCTTTTGTAAAACACAGACTACATCTATGCTTGCTGATTCGGCTTCAAACAAGAACTCTGTACAAATTTTAAAAGCTCCCAAGCCATGTGATCAGCGCATGCGCAACAGTATGAAAGTAGCCCTAACCTCAATAGTGAGACTACATCATCACATCAATTACCTTCAGATGAGTGTGGAATGCCTTCCTCGTGTGAACACTATCACTCATCATGACAGATGATGTTTGACTATTAGAGAGTGCGGTTGTACAAAGCAAAACTAAGCTTACATTCATAAGTGTACTGCTTTAGCCAATAAGAACAAAAGTTAAAAGTGATTTGGTTCCTAATATCAGAATTTTATAAACTTTTTGAAATATTACTCCAAATAAGAAAAAAATTTTAAAACATTTTGAAACTCTGGATAATCGTGAGATATCTTGGACGCATGGTAAGAGTCTTCCTTTTTCCTGTTTTTCTTTTTTGTTTTGTTGTCCTTAAGCTGTGATGCCTAGATAGACGGAATTCCTTAACCTTGGAATACAACTCTGACAAGGATTTCATAACTTCATTACTATGGTTTAAATAACAAATTCTTCGAGATTTTATGGACGTGTTCTACCATGCTTCCCTCATACAACATGACCTGTCGTTTCTAGTGCTGACTTAAGTTATGACTTCCTCTGAATTTTTGTGAATAATTTTCGATTATTAAACAATAAAATTGTTTACATATGTACTTCATTCTCTCCTATCATATTTGACAAGTAGCTTCTATCAGAAATGGCAACCTCGCATTAAAGCCACTAAAATGTCACAAATTGTTGTAACTTGTTTTAATTGCTCACGATTCTCTCCGTTTTTCTCTGACATCTGACATTTGCTTGCTGATTTTTATTTTAGTGTGGTTGCCTTGACTCTGCGATCAATGCCTTTGATTTCTTAGTAGGAGGTTCGAGGTTTGAATCTCAGAAAACACCAAAAGCTCCCGTGAATGTCCCGCAAACGTTGAAAGTAATAATTGTCACTAGAAAGCTTCTCAATATATTTTTTTAAAAAAGCCTTTCGAATATGGCTCAAAAATGTTCGTCCCTTTCATATGTACAAAAAAATATAACACGCACAACACGAACACGAATGGTCGCGTGTTACATAAAGTCTGGTGCACCAAATATTTTTTTTTTCTTGTTTTTGTTGTCCTTGGGGAGTTGTTGAAACAGAACGCTTATAGATTTAATACTTTTAATTCATACTGCGTCTGTCAAAATGTTATAAGACTGCAACTTTTAAACCATTTGATCTGGAGTGAACAATTTTTTGCGCCATATCTCACCTCGCCTTCATCTGACTTCGATAATACTGGTGCAGATGTGCTTACGCAAAAGCTAAAATTTTATCAAAATTTGATCGTAGTCTGAGAGCAATTCGTGTTTGAATAAAGTCAGAAGTAACCATGACAATAAAGGTTTTAGCCTTAACCTCAATTTATTGAAAAACCGTATAGCAAACTCATATATTGCAGCGTAACATCCTAGTATAGTCGTACCGTTTAACTGTCACTGTCTCATCTCATCTTAATTAAGATTAACTCAAAGAACTAAGTTTGCGAGCTGTCGTGAGGTATCGTAAGTCGTTAAGCGTTTGAAGGCTCAAGGCATTGTAATTATTTGACAAGGCGCAGACAAATAGATCTACCAAATGCTAATAAATTGAACATGCCAGCACTACTACTGCGCTCCTCAATTCAACCTCAATTTTAAGTCTTAGCACAATTGTTAGAATTTCAACGCAAAAAAAAGGAGGAACAAGTAAATTTCTTTTTTGACAAATTTCGAAAACTTGGTACGTACGCTACCATCTGTCAATTACTGTTTTGGACAATAATTTTGAACAAAATCAGCACAAAACAGGAATTAAATGAACGTATTCAATGCTTAGTAATGCCTGGAACTCTTCCACTGATTCCAACCTTTACAGCGATTTTGAATCATACATGAGTTGTGTACCCTCTTGTTGAGCATATATGTATACTCATAGTATTTTGGTACCACGAATACTCTTTCTTAAAAATTGTCTATGCACTGGTAAAAACTGCATGAAATTTAGTTCAGTTTTTTAGGAGTGATAGGCGAACAAATATGGAAGTTGAACACAGTCGTTAGGAGTCCGTTTCCAGAAAACTGCTTGTGAAATACAATTTTAATTTTTTTCGAATTATTCTGCATTTTCTAACGCACAATTTTGACGAATGAAAAAAACTACGATTCTCTCAAAACGGTTTAAATGAAATTCGATTTAATCATAAGAGCGACAAACGAGTAGGAGCCCAATAGGAAGGATGTACATATTACCTTACGCAAGTTGGTCAATGCGACTCCCATCGGCAGAAACGCGAATGTGAGGTTATTGTTTTTATTCCAAAAACAAGAAAAGAAAACGAAATTCGAAACCATATCCTCAATTTTACGAACTGTGCATATTTGCTTTTAATTTTTCGAAAATGTTTTTCGTACAAGACTTATGGAATCGTAAAAAATGACACAAATTCTATTGTTCGATTAGTCTGGTTCGTGTTGCATCTATATTCGAAAGGCACATTTTGACAACAGCTTATGAAAGGCCTGTAGAATCTGGGTTCGAGCGAACTAGCGTGTTTTTAATGCACATGATGTCTTAAGCTTGATACACAATTTTTGATTCTAGAGGCAACAACTTAATTGACTGATATGACTTTCAACTGGCCTACCACAGGTTTGATTATTTCCGTAAAACCTAACATCTGAGTCAAAATCCCACTGCATAAGGCATGGCCAAGATGGTTATAGGTTATATCTGGCTATGACCCCATACAGACGATTGAATAAAGCGCTAAGATCGACCTGAGCCTTCATCGGTTCTCGCGCTGTTTTATCAAATAGCAACAACCAATAAGATTCCTGTCAAAGCAGGAAATTGTCACGATTTTAAAATATATCAACATAACATACATACCTAAAGTGTAGGTGGTAGTATGCAAGTTGTTTTCGTTCCTAATTATATGACTTGAGTTTGGTTCATGTCGCAAAACTTTTTAGGAATTCCCAAACAAAACCGGAATTCCATAGAATTAGCAAGTTGAAATGTGTCAAATCTAACAAAAATAGGATATTTTCCCCCCCAAAACACGTAACAATCTAGTGGCGAATTAGTTAGTGTAACATCACCATATGTGCAAAATAGGCCTAATCACGATTTAATTTACTTAGCCCACTTATAAAAGAATTGTGATATAGTAATTAGAGCCGATCACAAAACAGAAACCTCATGGTCTATGCTGGGAATTAGATATGCTAAATTAGATTTAAGTAAATTAGTAGCGCCATTTAAAGCAAAATAATAATAATAATCACAAATTTGGATATTCTCGTACAGAGTTGAAGAACGTCGCATCTGGGGAACCATTTTTATATTTTTAAATGTCACTTAATCACTGAAATGTTTGATCATCCTTCATGGAAGTCATTTAAAATCGTTCATCTGTCAAAATATTCTTAAATTTCTGTTTTTTATTTTTCTTTTATATTTAAATTACATAAGCAAATAGTTAAGAACAAATTTATCTTATAAGATAGCTTCTGTGTAGAGCCCACGGCAAATAAGTGAAATTAAAAAGAAATAAATCAAATTACGGTTTGTTTACATTTTGATGGATTAAATTGATGCAGACTTGTCAAATTCTATGAGCAATTAAATTAATTTTTCTTTTTTATGAATTAATTTAATTTTTTTTTTTTCTATAAAAACGCTCATTAAGCAAAATTAATTAGATTTTGATAGAGCAGAAAAAGACACCGACATGACATGCATATATTTAAATATTTTATTTGCAAAGCGACACTGATGTCAGAAACACGTCCGTTATAATAATGTCAGTAGGTGATGCGCGACTTTTAAAAGTGCAAGACTCGGGCAGTCGACCAAGACGAAGTGTGTTTTTTTTTGTGGAGGAAATTTCAGGTCAACGATTTATTATGGCAAAATTTTATGATTTATTAAAGTCTGTTTGCAGTTTCTTTTTTTTTTGCACAAGTGCAATGACTTTGACTGCAAACACTTTTTTTTACAAACAATTCAAATGGCAGTGGAATGACATTTGCAGTTCAAGGACAAATTCATTCGAGTTGTAGTTATCAGAATATAAATCTTTTTTTAGGATAGCCACTTTGTCAAACAAATAAAGTTTAGTGAATTGAATTTTTTTATAACCTAGATTAAGTGATCTGTTACATTCGGGTCAGTTTTATTCATAAACTTGTCAAACGTCAAATTTATTTTCGGTATAAGAAGTACATGATTTATCTGATTTAAAATTAATGTGAGTAATGCACTAAGTAATTAGTATTAGTTTATTGGACTTTAGACACAGCCTACGTTCTGCATTGACATGCGGACTTATGGGTACTGTGACATTTGGTGTATTCGGCATTTTTCTTTAGACTTTTTCAAGTTTTCGGTATTTTAAGCATCTATATAATGGTCAAGCGACCATTTACGCTGTCGGCTTTTTAATTTAGTTTATATTGAACAAATTATAAAATCGAACAAGGCTTTTTCGTCTATGCATAGATATATAGGCTGTTTTGAATAGTGGGCTATCTGTTGATTTCTTTTTATAGCACATGTCATTCTGACGCTAGCAACATGAAGTGGTTCTTCTTACGCTTGAACGGCGCCGGAAAATATTGAAATAATATTTCCTCACTGAATGCAGTGTTGCAGAAACTTACGCGAAATTTGAGAATAATTTTTAGTCACAATGAAAACTTTTTTCACCGGTTCGTGTGAAGAAATTCATAGTAATAAATATCTGCGTTCTCGCCCGGTGGACACAGACGAAAAAATTGCTAATGTTGCCAAAAGTTTGCGTGGAAACCTAAAAACAGGCCATCAGTTCTACTTCCTGAGGAGAATATTCCATGAAAACAACGAAGTATTTACTTAGAAGTTCCAACTTATTCAAAGATTTAAGCAAAGTGACGTTCAGCTTCGTTATCGCTTTTCTTTGTAAGGTTTAAGTTTGAAAATGATCCCAAAATTATATTTTCGCACGAACCTTATTTTCTTCTTATAGGCTAGGACAACAAATAAGACTGTAGGATTTGGGGTCCTGAAAATTTACACATAGTCGCGGAGAAGCCAATTCGTCATTTCAGAGTGGTGGCATTGCTCCTTATTGAAAATGAAGCTGTCAACAACGTTTCGCTGAACGGAGTGCACTACAGAGCATAATAGCAGATGTTTTGTGGTGATTCGAACTTGGACGGACCTTGGCTCTGAAAGATAGCCCAACGTGTCGCATCACCCGACAAATATTTGATCTGTTGCGCACTAAAGTCCCTAACCGAGTTATCAGCCATATTGGAGATATGTTTTGCCCACCGCGCAAGCAGCGATTTGACGCATTTGCACTTTTTTTAATGAGAAACTCTTGAGGACCCTTGTTCATCTAATCACAAACAATCAGCCTCGAAATTGGGTTGACAGAAAGGGCAACTGCCAAATTATTTTCGAAAAAAAAGGAGGATGTACTCTCTTCAATAAAGCAACAACCATTTAAAAGAAACGTTGTACTTTTAATGGCAATTTCAAAAGAAACCAACGGACGGCCAACCCTTCAGTTTACCGTCCTAGTGTACTTAAGCAAAACTTAGTCTTCAATTTCGTAACGGTCCCATCTAATTTTTTTGTTTTGTAAATTTAATATTTTTCTTGTTTAAGTAATTAATACGTACTACCCACTGGCGCCGGATCCGTAGGAACGTCGAAAACATTGCTTTGTGGTATATTTGTTTGGCTTAATATGAAACTGCATTATAATTAACATAATTAGACAGATTAATTATATTAGAGCGCCCACGAGAATATTCAAAAATTGGCGCCAAATGCCTGTCACACGTAAGATTTACTTTTGGTTACACAATCCCAGCCGCCATAAAAGGGTCAAGTCACTAAACTTACCGGCCTAATGACTTTCTAGTGACTTTCTCAAGTAAATTTGTGTTTCAAAGGTGTCTGAAGCCATGGACAACACAAGTGGCTGCGAGAAGGCATGGCATTGGCCCTATGTGGCCGTTTGCACCAAATATTTGTGCTTTTTATAGCCGAAGCATTTTGCTGATTATTACTATTGCAGATGGTGATATAACTATTTCATTAGCCATTTGGAAATGATCCTTGGAAAGCCCAGTTCGTCCCCAGAAAACTAAATTCTGATTCATCAAAGCAATAAGTTTTGAAAGAAACTCTAGCTATGTTTTGAAAGATTTGGAGGAGTTTTAAGCTTCAGATACCCAAATAGGGCAACATAATCACCGAATACTTAGTTGGTTTTGAAAAAAAATCTTAGGGCGTCAAATTGTATCTGTTCTTCATGAGATTATGCGATCCGGAAACTTCGCCTTCAATATTTACAGTGTTTCGTTCGATGCGGGGCATGTCGCACCGTCGCACAGTGCGGCATTTGTATGGAAATTTGGACAAAAATCGTTTATTCAAATTCATATTTACAAATTTTATTTTTTCTGTTTAAATATTTGAATTTACATATTTTTTCTTAAATATAAAATATAAAATCAAGAAAAAAATTTAGTTAAGCTATGATTATTCTGAAACTAAACTACTGTCATCGCTATCAGTTCTGTATCAGTTAAATACATTTCATGAAATGAGGAAGCACTTATATTTTGTGAATTATTTGGCAAATCTTCAATTTGTAAGTACATACTAATTTCTGATATATTCCTACTTGATTTCCTTGAAGAAATATTCCTATGTGTTGAAATTAAAGGATCAGAAGTAAGTAATAAGACGTTCATAAGATCCGTGTTTGTCTGATCCCTACTCATCTTACGCGTGTGATATAATCGATTTTTTCTTACTTCCTTATGTCGAGCCTCTAAAGCCTCTTCAGACAGAAGGCCTATAGGTAAGTCGAAAGAATCGATGACATCACAACCATGAATCAAGATCTTATGGACACTACTTGGCATGTAATACCAATTATACAAACTTATATATAAATCTTTTGTGTCTTTTAGTAAAATTGAAAACTGCTCAACATTTATTTTTATACCTGCCGATAAAACTCTTAAAATTATGTGAAAATTTTTTATTAAATTTAAATCTATTCCTGTGATTTCTGAACTGATTTCAGCATCGTTAAAGAACCTCCTCGCAGTATTTCCATCATTTGTGGATCCATAGCCTGGTTTTGGCTTATCCACCAAGAGCCCCATACGAATTTTAAAAAGGTCTTGAATTTTTTTTTTATTTTGCGCGAATATAGTCTTATTTTCGGCTCCTCTTACTTGCCAAATTTTTAGCGGCAAACGATAAGAAATGTGAAGAAGGCATTCAAAACACCTTATCCATGCGTGCAGAGTGGATAAACCAAAACGGTAATGATCGGTATTAGGAAGCCTTTCAGAAACCAGAGTCAAATTCATTTCTTTTGGGGACGCTCCACATATATAGCATTTAGAAGAACAATTAGTGTCTGATAAAATGTTACATATACTCCCATCTAGCATTGTAAAATGTAATTCGTACTTAGCCAGTACAGAACTACCATTGAAATTAATTTGATACGCAGATAATTGGCGTATAGCATTTCTCATTAAGGACTCTTGCTCTCTTACTAAATGTTGATTCTCCTTCATAAAAATGAACTTAATAGGTCTACAAAACAGTGTGGAGGAGGAACGTGGGTTGACCCATAACACATTTTTATTGTCATCTACTAATTTAAGAGGAACAAAAGCTATCAAGAACATAAATTCATCAGTTTGAGATCTATTTTCTGTGAATTTCTGCTTGTAAAGGCTGTGTCCAGCACTGCCATCAAATCCCCACTTGCAAATTAGCTTTAAATCTGAGACGAGTTCAATGGCAATGATTTTTAAAATGCTTTGTAGGGTAATATCTAATAGCTCCTGTAGGTTAACCTCTGCAGATACTTCACTTACAGATACATTTGGCAGAAAAAGTTTTCTAGCTTGCCTCAGAGTCTTAACGGATGGAAAACAGTTGTTTGATTGTTTATTCATAAAACTGCGAAGAATATTATACTTTCTTTCAGAAAGGTCAAGGTCAAAATATAGAGCAAGAACTTGATGAGGACTTAAAGTCGGCTGATATTGACTTGTTGATGTTGATCCTCTTGAAATGTCGCATGCAAAACTAAGTTCTTCAACGGAGCGTGAATTTATCAGATCTTGCACTCTACGTTTTTTTGTCTTTGTAGATGCTTCCTCAAACCTAACTAAAGGTCTCCCGCGACGAGTTGCTTCCTGCGGCTCTCCAGTGGATCTTGGTGGTGTTGGTTGGAGATCACTTTCTGATTCAGTTGGTATCAATATAACTGTTTGTAACCACTTTGAATGTCGCTTATATAAATACTTGCGGTTTCTAGAGCAATCTTTCCACTTTCTGCTCATCGCTAAACAATAAGCTTCACCTACGTGTTTAATTTTGGCACTCAAACTATTAGTACACTCATTTAAATTTAAAAGAGATTTAATTTTATGTATTACTTTATATAGTCTCTCTGAATTTGGATTTGAAATCCAATCGTCGACCAAATCACAATTTCGAATCGTTGGGTATTGCACTGGAAAAAAATTCACTATTATTAGGGTAGCAATTTGTAGCAAAAAAAAATAACACAAGAACGAAGTAGATATATGACTTATGCATAGCAATTAAATGCACAGAATATTTTGCGCCGAATTTTTTTAAAAGCTTACTTAAAATTAAAAAAAAAATTTTTTTTAATTTTTTCTAGCAATTCACTTTATCACGCTATATATTCTAAAATATCTAAAAAATTTGGTACTAATACTTGAATAACAAACCTTCTTCCGGCTAATCACTCTGTTATCATCCCCGTTGACAGTCAAAAATGTGTCGCTGAAAATGATTTTTTTGTCAAAATTGGAATCGGTTTCCAACTGCTCCGAAGCCCCATCAGCGAATGCGCAACGAATGGAATGGTCAGGGGGTTCAGTTTGTGAACAATGAAAATTATGTACGGAAACAGGCCCACAACTTTTCTCAGAATTTCCCAAGTTGAAGCGTACAAAAGGTCAAGTTCTTAAGAACGACGCGAAATTGAGGCGTTTTGGTTCTCGTGCACACTCTGTGCCATCGTAGCAATATTTTCGGTCAACCGAGCGTTTCTTTAGCGTACGTATGGGACTGCTCGATCAGCCACTTAACCACTTTCAACGAATTTCTCTATCATTCGCCAAATGGTGAGTTCGGAAGGATGCTCATTACAACTGAAAATCGTACAAAACGCTAGGAACATTCCGCGATCAGAACTTGAATTTTAATAGTAAACTTTTACGATTTCGATACGTTGTTGAATCGTGTAGCGCTCCACGGTAAAATGGCAACTATGACAACACACAATGGCAGCAAAATATTTTCAAATATGGCCGCAGCCGGCTGTCAAAGTTCTATCATAGCTACTGAATAACCCTTTAGATATACATATGTGCGCGAGTAGTTGAAAGTTGACAGCTTTAAAAAGAGATGTGGATCGCCTGGTCATTTGAGAAAAAATCCTCTACGGGCTTGACGGATTTATGTCCTGATCTCGTATCTTTACCTTGAGCACTGTCTCGGTGTAGGAGCGCACTCGTGTCCAATTATAGTGATTCGTGCACATTACCGTAACTATGTATATTGTCTGGCGTGATTTCGCCTACCTCAGTTTCAAGTCTTCGTCTCTAGGAGATCGATGGAAGTTACTACCCCGACCACAAGAACGGCGGGTTCTAACACTTTTACGTAGGAGCTCGCCACCCGGAGAGCACCTCCTCGCTGTACCGCTGCTATTTTTCTGCATTTTTCTTGGTTGAGCGCATCAGCCCCAAACAAAAGGATAGAATGCGTGACTGTCATAAGAAGTTTTCGCCTACTTGCTTTTGGCTCTCCCAAGTTTGCCTTTAGTCTGCTCAACGCTGTATTGATCTTTGCAGCCCTTTCGGGCGCAGACTTGATCTGGTGCAAATACATACATGTATGTGAGTTTTGTCTCTAACCAGATACTTTACTGCATCCTTGGTGATTATTGACACCAGGCCTACCTGTGCCTCAAATATAGTGGCGATCTGCCTCCTTGTTGCTAGGCTAAGCCCATGGTAATGCATTCAGGATTGGACACGTTTCATGACTTGGTTCAGCCGTCTTTGGGTATCTTCGGTGTCGCATGCGGTGATCACTGTCGCGAGGTCATCTGCGTAACCAACTAGTTACGTGTTTTCAGGCATCGTTCGATCTGTTAGGACATACCTACACAGATCAGGGTCATATCAAATATGTAGGTGTCACTTAGAAGCTTTCTCGTAACAAATTATGTATTCGTCGACTTTTCCGAGAGGTGGAGCTGCCAATTAACTTGTTTCTAGTGTTTTCTGGTACTCGAACATCCAACCTCCCATTCAGTAGCGCAACACTTTGACCAGTGGACCCACTAGCTTCAAATACGCCTGCATCTACTATGTACTACTCTAAATATCCAAGTGAAAGGTAAATTAATTTGGTTTAATGGCAGCCCTTTCATTCTACATTACATCCATTACTATTTATAAAAATTTATACTCTTAGCTTAGTTCCGCAACAGAAAGATGTTTACCTTTTGGAACTTCACACTTTTTTGGCCTCCATAAGCCTACCACTTCGTTGGTTTTGCACTGTGTCCTGAATAAAGGTTACTAGCTCATCGTGAACTTAAATATCTCAATAGAATTGGGCTAATCTACCGCTTAATGAACTGGAAAATATGAACATATTTCTCACGAAAAAAAAAAACAAAACATTTCGAACTACCAACAACGAACCAATTTATTTAATTTACACATAAACATTTTAACATCCCAGGATTATTTTGAAACTAAACTTTCACCACTAAATACTCCCCATTGGCCGTGGGTAAATTAGCCACAGCTTGTTCAAATTTCAAATGCACGCAATGACATTTCCTTAATTCAGCGTTCAACTGTAGCAAATTTGTAATCTCACAAACCTAGAAGCTATAGCACAACATTCTAATCATCTCCTTAAAAGACCGTAAATCAATTAATAAAACTAGAACAAGGCACATCGGATGCCCCGTGTGAATGCCATATCAAATCGCTAATACAACATACACGAACAATAATGGAACACCCAGGTTTTTATATTTGTCTATAACCGTCGATGCAGAACAAACTCTTATTTCAAGAATGTTAACCAGGCTGCATCGTCTGTGAGCATCGTCTTGTCTTGATTAACAGTTGAATTTCTAACTCCTAAAACAAACCTCGAAATTCCCGTCCAATTTCGAATACTGTTTCAGAAATGAAAAATCAAAAATTCCTCCTTGTACTTTGGATCTATATGTAAATTGATCAACAAGGCATTCCGAACCGAATTAGCCGCATTCACTTCACTACTGGTTTTCCGCTCGAGAATATTTTTTTGATTTCATCTCGAAATTAGTTTTTTTTTTGTTTCTATACCGGATCAGCACCTTGTGTGTGCAGCTATAATAGACGTCATGTTGTGGTGTAGACCTGCTTGATTAGCCCATTTAATTATGATCACCATAAAAAAATGTGCTGTATACATATTTCTGTCTTTCTGTGTGTGCAAACCAAATTTAGAGCGGTCGTTAATAACTTTGTCTTCACTTCATTTCCTTCGTGTCTTCCTTTCTATAAATTATGCACGCCACTATAACTACAAGCCGTCGTCGCCCGTATCTAGTTGTCAAACGATCTTAACCTGAACTTTGATAGCTCGTAAAACTAGCGAAAAAAATTAAATCGACGAATGGCTAATAAAACAGCATTTGCATATTTTGTTGTGTTCTCTATTTGTTATTTTATTATCTAACAAATAAAAAATGAAATTTTAAAAACTATGTTCTAATTTAAATATAGCTCCAAGAAAAAAAAACATTTTTCGTTGTTTATTGAAAAATGTCAGGTAGAAGTAAATGTCAAAACGATTTTTGACATACGGTCAGCTTGCAATGATCTTTTTTTGTATTTTTGTTGGTTAGCTGGGTGAACTTAAACCGGCAACAAAATAAAATGCAAATTTTCCGTCGTAGTGGATAAAATGAAGGAGAAAAAAAAGGAAAATTATGCACAGTGTGCTTGTTGCCTTAATTAGCATAAAATTCTTATAAATGTTTGATGACGTAAGGTTGGTGTTTTTTTTTTTTCGGTGAGTAAATGACAGCTTTCGAGATGCAAACTGTAGCAAGCGAATAGAGTGAGATGGAGAGGATAAATAGCGGTGTTATTCAAGGTTTCCTGAAAATGTGGATTCCTTACGAACTAAGTAGGTAGGCCAAAAGACAGTAACAGGATTGGTGGTACAAGTAAAACATAGAGAGTGCTTTAATAAAGAATGATTTACGTTTTGTGTTACCTGCTTTTGCGCTTATTTAAGTTGATGTAAATTATTGAACTGAACTCGTTTGGAAATTTATGTTCGAGAGCGTGTAAATATTCTAGGTTCTTGTTCATCGGGTTAATTCTTTCATTAATTTGTTTAACAATATTGAGCACTCTCAAGTTTTTATGAGTAAAACAACTTTTTGCGAACGATTCTCAGTACTTTTGACTACACTCAAGCAGCCAATTAGGCACTGAAAAAATCCATATCCCTTTGAAGTTTGTGCAGAGATCATATATACATACGTACATACATATGTCAAACCTAAATGCAAGATGGCAGAAGGAAATCTAGTACATTTTTGTAAAAGTCCCAGCTTAAGCTTGATAATACGAGATACTGCTTTATAAGAGAATATGTCAAAAAGGTGAATTCCCTTAAGGTGTTGAAAGGCAATATATCCGTGTGTTACATAATCAGCAGAGGGTTTAAGTTGTAACCTTTATGTTTCTATGAATTGGTCACACCCTACAGGTTGAAGAAAAGTTCGTTGTCAAAATGCTTCATAATTCCAATCCAATCTGACTCAGGTGTCAGCAGGTGTTGGCAGCTTTTATATTCATTAAAATAGCTTAGGAAATTGTTTGAGGGATGCACGCGAAGTCTAACATAGGTTACTAGGTCTCAAGAACTGACATTTGCTGTTGGAAAACGATTTGTCACGAGTAGCTGAAGAGTTCCGCTTTTTGTAGACCAGGTTTTTATACATTCAGCCCTGTTTGCATGAAATATTAATCCAAACTAAGTGAAAATGCAGTCAAACTTAGGTTTCTTCTTAGAAGTAGATCGGCTTAATTTGTCAGAATCGACGTCCCATTTAACGTGCGCATATCCAACACTTTGCATTCATTCCTTGAATCAATTAGCACGTCGTCGGTTTAGTTAGCAGTTCGTTTGACTTTTTGTAGACTGACATGACAAATCTCGGCGTCGACTCAGTTTTAATGCTGAACGAGCTCCTACAACAATTCATAGTGCCATCTGTCAACGGTCAGACTATTTCCCATTGATTCGGCTCGACACCCTGGTGAAACAGATTTCGCCAAAAATTTTCTGATTCATTCCCCACAATACTAATTCATCTCAAAGCAGTACGGGTATGTTTCCCCTGGGACCTTCCATGTTCGAAAATATAATTCAATTTGTGGCTTCTTCGGTGTGAAGATATTCATCTCCTCACCAAGCAAAATCCTTAATTATGACACAAAACATGGAATGCCTCAGCTACTGTTTACCTACCAACAAAAATCATCTTTTTCAATCCGTTTTTTTTTTTTACATATCTTTCTTCGTTTTCATTTTTGCCGACAAATTAATTTCTTTTGCAAATAAATTAACACTCATTAGAGGTCCAAAACTGATGTTGTCGTCGGAAGGGGCAAAAGTTGACGATGAAAATGAAGATGATGATCAAGTTACCACAGAGCCACGCCTGTGCTTGAGCCCAAACCACTGTCACTACTGCTTGCCGGTTTCAATCTCTGCCTCAAGATCTCCCCCATATAGGAGTGAGCAGTGAGAATACCTGCTGAGATGATGATATGATCACCCGCTGTGATGTTACACCTCGTCTCAGGTGGTGAATGTGAGATGAATTAACAAATCAAAAGCAAAAATGTCCTTCTCCTACCATCTTTCTTTAGCGAGTGTTTTCGGGACGCTTTGTCTCTGGAAAATATAAAAGGCTGACCAGCGTTATGTTGTGTTGTGCTTCGCCATATGATATCACCAAGAACATACATCATCCACATTTTTGGTCGAAATGGGCGCACATGTCCCCCAATGAATCACTGCTGCTAAGCTGCTGTAGCTGCACCTTTTTTTGTAAGTTTTTTTTTTTTCTTCTTCCATGCTTTGTCTCGTGGCGCCTTTACCTGGTTGTGTTGTGAGTCCTTATCTCTTCACTGGCGCGACACTTTATTTTTTTTATCATTTTTTATTATTTTTCGTTTTCTTCCGACTTCTTTTCGTGGACACACGTCTATCTATGACCCTCAGAGTTGCAGTTGATGATGGTGATGCTGATGACGGTGTTATGGTGTTATTGCCAACAGGGACCATGTCTGTTTTTAACTTCAATTTTATTGCATTTTACCAACATTTACATAGATTGGTTGAAGGAGGAGAAGAGAGGCTCTGGAGCACGATTCAAAGGTCTATTGGTTAACCTGAAAAAATGATGGTTGTCCGGAGTGTAGAGTACCTTGGCTATATTGCACCAAGTTTCATGATAACGTCTAATGTAAGCCTTTTGTTTTTTATTGCGTAAATGAGGTTTTGTTTTTGTGTTTTCCAGTTTTATTGTGGTCCATGAGCTGATGTAATGACAACAACAAGAAAAGGGTAACTAACAAAGGTGCCGCTGTCAGTCGTGTAATGAGCGGATAGTTTTCGTGAACTTTTTAATTTTCAAATTGAAGAGGGTTTGATGATTCTTCTTCTTTTTTGATCTGATAACACTATTCGAACTAGAAAGCTTACAATGTCTTGACGGATTAGATTAGGATCTTTTATTGGAAACCATAGGTTCACCAAGCTATGGACAGACGAAGACGATAATGTCTCGGACCAATTGATAAGCTGCTGTCTAGATACACAGCAAACCATGTCCTAGGTTTAAGCTGGTGGTGAACTGCGTTTTACAGCGTTTGCTCAAATTGCATGAGGGTTTGATGTCGTATCCGAAAGGCGGGATTGAAAGGAGACGTTTATTTGACATTTGCGAGGGATAAACCTTGAGCGAATGAACTAATCAGTGAGCCACGGCACCCAATTAGCAAATATTATCTGTTTGATGCTTTCTTTGAAAATTTATCAACGACTTTATAAGTCAACTTATTGCTTCATTTCACTGGCTTTTAGAACTTTGAAGTGATGTCTCTGGCAACGGTGTGACTTTATATGCGGCAAACCAAACCAGAGCAGCTACTCACCTTTGGAAAGAATGATAAGGAAATGAGTTAGCAGATCTTTTAATTCATTGATCTTATGACAGGCAAATGAGGTCTGGTCCCCTGATTGAAACAAAGGGGCTTTCACTGAGTCTATAAGGCACCACAGACGCATTGTGCGCATCCTTCTAATTCACAAACCTTCTCGGGATAGAAATACGACACTGTGACCACATTCGTTACAGATCACCACATAAGCTTACAAATTTGTAGATTGTCCTATAATACATAAGTATGTAGATCTTTCATAAAAGATGTTGAAGGCCATGTGGCAGTGATCATGACTTCAACACAGTTATTCAATCGGGTTCGATACCCCCTACAAGATACGGTTCATGAATTCTACAAAAATAACAATTTGTATTCCTTCAACACAAGGATTGACCTCGCGTTAAAAACACTTAAGCATTTCTTATCGGAGGGAGTTGAGATTTTGGTTGTTATGCATACAAACATGACTTGTTGATCGCCCTTCGAGTGGCATCTATAAGGAACCTAGAGCAGTTCTATAATTACTTTAAGAACCATTTCGAACATTCACGAGTAGTAGTATTGTTGGATCTCAAATAACTGAAAACTGTAGTAACTACAGCGCCACTTATGTATGTAAGTACTTGAGCGTACTCGTTCCGGCTACAATAGCCAGAAATACAATACTAGATTGGCGTTAAACCCTTTCCCTGAACTTCAGGCGAGACATAAATTTGATGGATATTTAAAATTTTCTAATAGCCAGTCTCACCAATGTTTCCTTCCTTTATTTACTCCCGCAAAGACATCGATCATAAATCATAAATTTACAACTCCTAACCAGAATAATCTACCTCAGACCGTCCTCCTTTACAGACATAGTCCTTCCAGTCATTACACTAACTTTATCGGACAACGTTAATTTATTGCTACAGTCCAGGTAGACACTATCTTTTCTCGACGAGCATTTAATGACATATTTAGTTCGACAGCCAATGTCGATTTCCGGATGTCGCCACTTGTCTGCCTAATTATCTGATCTCAGTCTCATTCCATAAACAAATCAACAAAAAAAAAAAAAAAAACCGACCCAAGCAATGACTTTTGTGTCCGCAGAACGTGCGCGACTGGCGTCAGACAGTTCGTAGGTCATGTGGCAATAAACCAAAGGACATGCACTACGGATTAGAGGCGGGATTTTACTCTTGGTCGTATTGCACTTCCTTCATGTGAAGAGACTTTTTCATGAATGAAATTCCCTGCTGTGTAGTATTGCGCATCATTCCCCGTCAGGATAACAACAAATGATAACACAAAAGTCACTAGACGAAAGACGAATATGGATAAGTCAAGGACAGTTTTGTAAGTAGGCATTCCGTATACCTGCTCAAAAACAGGAGAAAATATTCATGTTTCCATTGTTATTGTTGTGGATGACAATTTTTTTTTTTATGGTGTTGGGATAATGTCTGTCGCCGCAAGGAAATACCACTGTCCACAGAGAGGACTAAAATGAGGAAGGAAATCTGATTTTTGATTCACAGAACTTATAGGCTGTTAGTGTGTACAACTTCATCGAGCTCAAAATCATGGACCGAAAATCTTAAAATTCGACTCAAAATGCGTTCGTGTTCAGCAACTACTCGCCATGAAAGGAATTCGATTTGTAACTGTTTCCAGTTCCACTTGTTCCGATTCCTTTTCAAACAAAACTTGGCACTTGTCCGAGTCTGTTTGTAGTTGTCCTCTACTGCGCCGTCACTCCGGATTAGATTCGAAGATTCTGCGGGCCGGAGTATGGGTGTCCATTCGCTCTACATTTCCTAGCCATCTTAGGCGACTGGTGCGCAGTTTTTTTGGCCATATTTGGTCGTTGAATCTTCTCCTCCAAAGCCCGTCAACGCAATTGGGACGAATATCTTACGAAGAATACCAAGGATATCTTATAAAGAGTCTCCTCAATTGTTCGGGATATGCCTTCCCAGTTGAAATGAGCGTTTCTTGAAGTCCTATAAGTCGCTAATGGCTTAATCTAGAAACTTCATAATTGGACAACCTTTTAGCCGCAATTTTTATGCTCCTGTCGTTATTTAGAGCCGAGCTAGATGAGACGTGAAAGCGGTCTGAGTTGTTACGTTGTTGGTGGTGCACAAGTTGCTGGGGAGCTTAACAATTCAAACGTTTTTCAATCAACGATAAGGTACATGAAAGGATCTTATGTAAGATCTACAAAGAATGTGCCTACCAATACTGAAAATATTTAAATCCACTGGGTTGTTTGATAAATTCGCTTCTCATTTTCCCAAGACTCGAAAAAAAGCGATCAAACCGTCCATACTCTCCACATTCAATTTAGAAACAACAAAGTAATCGCATTGCAAACATTCCCAAGCTCTTTCATAGGTTTTTCAGGATCTCATAAACCGCAATAAGACCCCATTGAGCACTCACTTATCAACACATTCCCATAAAAACACCGTAAAATTGAAATATCCTCCAAGCTTATTCAAAAATAAACACATTTCGCTCCAAACAAGGCACACAAAAAAAAAGAAAAACTATTTACAACCTGTCCCGATGGCCGGTTATAAATCTATAAACCCCAATGGAAATGCCATCCTAAGGAAAGAGACATAGACCCATACCCCGCGTCACCTCGAAACAATACAAAAATGCCATTCCACAGCTAAAGGATTGCCTGCTAATTTTATCACTGCCATAGAACACCCATGAAGTGTCCTCGCCCGCCTTAGACTGCCATCCTCACATATCTCCTACCTGACTGCCGCTGTTAGCTCCCCCTGCAAGCTGTTCCAATGAGAAACGTCTCAATAACACGGAACCCACCAAGAAAAAAACCAAAAAAAAAAGGAGATTCTCTCACAACACGATCACCTCACCTCCATGATAAAAGCGAAATTAGCCGCAATGCCGTGCGCGTCCATAATGGTCCAGCTTGGACTCTACCAAGTCGCAGCTTCGGGACTATTTATGCTTTTATGTGCCATCAAAATGCCCGTACCGACTTATGGACCGCTCGCCAAACCCGCTTGTGCTATAAAAAAAGAGTCCGTCTCAGCGCCAGAGAAGCACCCGAGACTCTCCAAAAAAAAACAAAAAAATAAAACCAAAACTGACTCAGGCGGTGGCGGCTTTTTCTCTCTTAAATTCAAATTTTATGGATCTCATTAAATATAAATTTGTCGAATAAAAATAAAACAAAAATTAAATTCAACACGCAAGCGGCGCACTGCAATGGATGCAAGAGCGGTATACATCTAGCGGTCGCCATCACACACAGATAAATACCAAATAAAAATATAATATAAATTAATTAACAAAACGAATTTCTAATTTGCATGCGGTTACAGACCGAATTTTTATTTTTTATTCTCTCTTTTCTGTTTGTCTTTTATTTTGTTTTGTTCTTCAGTTGTTGTGTTCTTTCGATTCGATTGGAATTTTATTGGATACTAGTGGTTGATAGATTTAGAACTTGGGAATGCGCTGAAGGGGCGCATCGCGGATGAGGAAGGATATCTTTGCGTTTCAAGAAAACTGATAAAATGCAAATTTAATTGATTTTTTTTAGTTTTGAGAGCACACTAAAATAAAAGCTTATCAGTTTGATTTGTGACGCTGCCTTAATATTGGAGGCGATGCAGGAAATCATATACCACGCTGTGGGTACTAGTTACTTTCGGATGACATTTATGTAGATAGGATGATTGTTTTATCTGCGGTTTTTTATTGGATTTGTTGATTCACAGAACACTTTTACACATCCAATTAAAAGCTTTCGAAAGTAGCATGAAGAATGTGGGAATAAAAAAGCCGAATAGTCCAGTTTCTTATCGTTTCTGACAATAGCTATCGAGCCACTCCATAGCGAAGCCACCGAAGCGCCTTTCAAGAAGATTTCTTTTTCACCACACGCTTGGTATGATCGTTAAAAATTTTTGAAAATTTGGACGGATTTCCATTCAAACTTTTACGCTGATTGAAAGTGGTATGTTCTGCTACGTACCAACCGATCAATCTAGTATGTTACGTGAAATACTTCCGGTTATTGAGCTAAATTTTCTCACGTTAAACCAAGCTGCATTCAGGCAGACAATCAGTAGCCGAACTAGTCAGTTGAGCTTGGCCTACACACAAGCATAGTTGGAGCAAATTGCTCTTAAAGGCTATTATTGTTAAAAGTCAACAGAATCCCAACGTTGACATGGTGTGACAGATGGTTCTATTATAGACGCAATTTAATCACGGGAAACTGCATGCTTCACCAACGCGTCGAGGTTGTGAAAATTTATTTTAAAAACCTATGTTGTTCGCAAAGCGATGCGCGATCTACATGCTTGAAACTTCGTGATTGATATTATTGTCATGCCAAGCAAAATTCCGGGATACTGGCTTAGATGCTAACCGAGCAATGACTGTTGCATCAAAGCACGGTCGAACGAGATTATAGCTGCTGTTCGGAATTATTCAGTTTTGCCTCTTAAACTCAACTTTTTAACAAGACTTGCGCCCCCAACCGATTCTATTGATTCAAGAACTAAAGCGTCAAGACGTTTGTTGATTGGGTGCAGGAGGAGTTGAAAATGGATCCCAATTTTAGTGACAATTCGTTTTAGCTGCAAACAGCATTATTGGTTGAATAGCTAAATAGTAAATAATCAAAATTGTTGGATATGGGACAATGCCAATCCACAACAGTTCTAGGAGCTCTGCGTTAAAAAATCCACCCACTGGCTTGAATTTGAGTAAAAATTCGTCTGAAATTAGTAAGGCGAAGCGTTTTGATATACATACAAAATGTGTCTCTAACAAGTCCGTACTGCGCGTTAGAGTCACGTTAATATTTTGAGAAGATGTGATGTCATCGCCATTGAACGCCTTAACACTTATTTCTTTGTTAAATACCTGGCCTTTGCCAATCAAACAGCAATAATCTTCGACTTAAAGAACAATATCTTTCGAGCTATCATAGAAATCTAGGCCGATTCCTGTGAAAAGTCATCCGAAATTAAGTCTCTCGGATCGCCTCCTGCAAAGAAAGTTTGAATGATTTGAATGATGATGCAGGCCACACTTACAACTTTTTTTATTTAATTTTAATAAGCTGTCACCCTTATTGACAGACAATTATTTCAAAAGTCTGCATAAGTGCAACAATTTCCGATAATATTAACTTTTTGAAAATATAACAGTGTACTGTCAGTGTCATATAACAACGACGAACTGTTCAAAACTTGTTCTATGTAGCTAGCTGAAAACAGCACTGGTACTGGAATCATACGAAAAATTACTCTTGCCAAGTCCTGTTGCTCTGCACAGGTGATTTGTAAAGCTCCCTACAGCTACCTAATCAAACACAATTTGGTTTATTTAAAATTCTTTTCAAAGAATGCCTCCAATTTAAATTAACACTCCATTACATGCCTGTTCTAAGGTTTATCAAACGTTAATTTGTATGTTCGTGGGCATTCGTATTAAAAGACGTGTTTTCTTCTTCGATAATTAAGACACTACTGAAGGTGTTCAACTCTTACGACTTTTGTGCAGTGCTTGGTGTTTACCTTGTTATAAAAGAGCAAAGACACAGCAATGCCTGAACATTCTTTGACAACTTGTTTCGAAGTTCGGTCCAATTAAGTTCCTGTCCTACAGGTATTTCTGGAGCTCACTTCACCTAAGAGCTTCACTGTAGAAAGCAATTTATCCCTAAGAATGAAATAAGTGAGTCAAATTGTCAAACAAGTCTATTTGGAATGTTTTCACCAAAAATTGGGTCATTTTGACATATAAGCGAAGCTTTGACATTCATTTTGTTGCATTCTTTTAGCACTTTAGTTTGTTTGAAGTGAATATCACAAAATTTCAATTTACATTTGACATCGAAATGAGAGTAGGTAGAAGAATTTGAAGCTTGCCACTGGGCCGTCTTCGATTTGACAAGCAAGTAATCAAATTCTTTTAACTCGAACAGAATACTCTGTATGTCCTTGAACACACATCTTTAAGGTACATCACATTCTACATTCGCACTTCAGCCATTTACAGTTGTCTTGAAATTTTCTCGAAATAATGTCAACCGCATGTTTGATATCACACCAAACTGTCAAACAATTGGAACACCATTTTGCTCTTTTTTCTCCCGTCTTTTCGCATTTTTTCATTTTCTTATACTACATACTGGCCTTACAGATTCTAAAAGAAGGATTTTCTGTACAAACATGTGCGCACGAAAAGAATGTCCATCTGGCCATATGGTATAACATCAAAGCCAGAACCTTTTGAACCTCTACTGGGTTGCAATTGCAAAAACCATACGCGGGACAGAGAGACTTGTGTTTCCGCCGCGCTCTAACAAACCCCAAACATGGATTCCACGAAGCTCGAACGCGTGAATTTTTCTCTGTTTGCGCATACACAACACTTCGCACATTGAACATTGGCGAAAAGGAATGTTGTACACCATGGAGCATGTTGCGGACATACCGCTAACGTAGGAAACTGCTCAAAAGTGGCATAAGGAGATGGAAAAACTGCTTTCTATCCAGGGTAATGTAGATCACTCAAGCCACGCAGACTGAAGACTAAAAAAAAAAGCAACAGCAAATTGGATTAAGTCGGCTAGTATGCGCACACGCACACTATATCTGTCACAAAGTGACAGCATACACAATCCGACTGACATGTGAAGAGCAAATATTGACATTTGAATGCACGTCAGACGTCAATATTATTGTTGGCAGATTTTCTTCTTCTTTTTTTGTTGCATTGCTGACATTTGCACAGACATCACACCTCTGAAAGTTCACTTGAGAGCTAAAGAAAAGTGAAGAAAAAAAATCCGGTGAACTTGCAACATTTTATTAATTTTCGTAACGTCATGTAAGTGAGTGCTGTTACATCACAGACTTCTGCTTTCATAATCTCTGCAGTTTTATCTCCCAAAACTTTTTTATTGGCCTAGGTTGTGACCTAAAATGGTCAAATGTTTGTTTACTTGAAAGGGGCTCACCGCACCACACTGTCAGGGGTTAAGCTGTCGTTTGAAGAAATGCCGTGAAATTGTTGCGGCTGCTGTTGTTGATGATGAAAAGAAAGAGATCGTAAAAAATGAAAAAGGAAAAAAAAAATAGCGCGCGATCAGAAATCGTAAGCCGATTGTGGACTTCAGGTGATTAGCTTTGAGAGTTGACGTACGTATGAATGTACCACTGAAGATCAAAAAACGAATGTCGGTTTGGTGATCTTTTTTTCTGGTGGGTTTCTGTTTGACTGATCGATTTAATCAGGTTGAAGACATTCAGTGTTGTGGGTAGTGTCTGTCAAGTGGAGAAAGGTGTGTTATTTTGTCAAAGGAATTTTTCCGTATGAATCCTATTTTGGAGTGATTATCTGGTAAGGAATTGAGACTGTTTGATTGATCGTCTGCGGGGTAATTATGTCACATTTAAGCGAGGTATTTGGCAGGCCGTTCTCAATAAAAATATTATGTGAAGAAATCATGGGGAATCTTTTGAGTTTGATAAAACAGCTGACTAGAGTCCTTCGCGGTTTGAGGTATTGCTTACAACGCAGATGATTATTGAGATTGGCCATCAAATTTTATAGACTTTGAATGAGGCAAAGTGTTCTACAAATTAATACAAGAGGCGAATACAGAAGAGTTTCATAGAAAATCTTTGAGCAATTATCAAGCTGGATTTGATTAAATCCATCCCCCACTCAAAACTGGATTTTCGATGAAATTAAAACCCTATTTTGACCCATTTGCATCTTCGCATCTAAAATTTAGACTGCATTCGACGTCAAGGATGGGCATGACACGTTGCGAGTAAGCAACTTAAAGTCCGATCCATCAACTGATAGAAGCGATCTCAGTTCTACATAATATCAATCAATAAAGTTCAATCTAAGGCATGTTTGAGTTCCGAACACCTATACTCGTATTTATTTCTGAGGCCCTTTCTTGAAAGACTATTTCAGTGACAGAGCGCAAGATATGCGTTCGTAAATGCAGCTTTTCCTTGAATCACCTGAGTCATAGCCGTTTTTTTTTATGACCTTGAAGATGGATTGTTAATCCTAATGTTATGGCAATAAACTTAACTAAGCCCACACAAATTAAAGCAACATTTATGCCTCATCACTGCGTAAGTACTTCCATTGAAAATGTTCTCAACAGCAACAAAAAGTCATCAATTGACCACATCGTCATTCACCAATGCATTAAATGTCACCTCGCTCACTGACTCGTCATTGACATCGTAAAACGACCAGAGTGGGGTTTTTTTCTTTATGTTGTTTGTTAATAAAACGATTTCAGGCAAAACCCATAATTTAAGCCGAGTCAAGTGTATCATTAGTGGTACGAGAAGGCGCCGCCTTATCCCAACACTTGCGCCGCCACCCTTCAAAGTATACCAAATTGTCAATGCGACCCTTTGTTGTAAATGTCGTCTTTTTATCGCCTTCTAAGCATCGTTCCTTCTTTCTTTTCGGCTAAAATCCTTTTCATCCATCTGGAAGCGCGCTGACAAATTTCCAAACCACATTCATTACCACCATCATCACCGCGTCATTATCACCTACGATCATCATCGTCGTGCATAGACTCCAGCCAGCATTTCATCTCATCAGCATATCGGAGGATCCAAGATAAAAAAAAAAAAGAAAACAAATTCAACAAGGATCTAAAGAAAAAGAAACAACCATCAATGGGCTATGGTCACACATCGTCAAAGGAAATCGCCTTCGGTTCCTTTGAGTTCCGCCCGATGTAATTAATTAAAGAATTTTATTCCTGTGCGCGTTTTCATTCTCCTCCTCTTTTCCTGACACTTGCCTGGACGCTTTGCTGCCTTTTTCGGGGTTTTATAGCCCTGCAGATACATAGAATGTCCACACGGATACATTCATACATAGAACGAAGCCACAGAGTGGATTTATTTGGTTTTCGAATTTTTATTCGATTCTGGTTAACGCGCACGACTGTTAATAGGGCTCTGCGCGCAAAAAAAAAAACGAAAAAGAACTTGCTCGGCAAGCATCGCGTACGCGTCAATTAAAAAAAAAGAAAAACGAGGCGAAGAAGGCGAAAGACGCCTCAACCTCATGCTGTGCGGTGAGTTATAAGCAGCAATTATCCCAACATCGAATGTCCTATCTAATCTATATATCTGCGCGCAAGCGTAGCGTTACATTCAAGATGTCACATGGTCACGAAGAAGACATCGTTGTTGTTGTTGCCCGTTGGTAGACTTCCTTCTCACTCTAAGTAGGTAGTGAAGAAAGAGTTATGAGGCCGCAAAGCCGGTTAATAGGCGCAGCGTCATTGACGCTGCTGTGCGCTTCGCAAAGCCACTGTCAGGTTGCCGTTTTGTACTTAAGGAATATCTCATTATGTCAAATTGAAATGTTGCGACGAATATATGCACTTGTGGTGTGACTGCTGGCAGGGTGACATCTCGTTGTTGTCGCGCTTATTTGTGGAACGCGGAACGCGAAAAACGTTTTGTCCACGTTAATGCGTTGTCATTTGTTTTTCGTTGTTTTTTATATATGTATGCTAGTGATCATTGGTGATCATAATTAAAATGGCAGATGCGAAAAATGGTATGATAGTCGAGGGAATCAAATACTTTCAGCGCAATGAGCGATAATTTCAAAACGAACAAGGCCTGGAAATTCTTTTAAAATTGCTAATTCTAAAGAGGAAATGAAGTAATTTTATTTAAATAACTTGCACCTCTCCAGCATACTTAGGTCATTTGTGGTTATTTTTTGAGAATGAGTATGACTCGCTAACGAAGCGGAGCAATAGGTAATATATTTGCTAATGTAGCATGTACATTTGAATACCGCAATGATATTACAATCAGAAAAGTACTTTTTTTATTACAATTTGTAATAGAGCTTGAAAAGAAATTTACTCTAGCGCGGAGTTTGGCACCCTGTGAGCGTATAAATATTTAAATTTTACGTTCATAACACTAATATTTTTCATTTCTACTAAATAAAAAGAAAAGGCTTGCTATCAACAATGTCCAACATGGGTATAGGTAAAGCACACCATTCAAAAAAGAAGTAGTAACTTTTCGTATCTCTAAAACTTAGAAGTGACAGCAACTTTGTGATATTAATTCTGGATGAGGTTTTGAGGGATGTATTTGAGAAGTGTATGCCTGGACCACATACTTAGCTTCAAAGAAATATCTGACGTAGACGCCATTTTGCATAAAAAGTCATCATTAATATTTTTGGAGTTCAGGATCAAAGTCATCTCGGCTTGTAAACTTTATATGGTTGTAACAGCATTTAATCAATATGATATACAGCCCTTGTAGCTTATTTTGTAAATTTCTGTAAATGAAGGTATGGATGGTCTTTATACCTGATGTTCTGATTTAAATTGGCTCGTGAGGTCCCCCTTGCGTGATTGACAGTCGACCCAAAATCATTGTTTATTTAAACAGTTTTATCACAAAACTTGGTCTTGGTCTTTAATCATTTTAAAATGCGCACGTTGATCCTTTGGTAGAGTTACAATTCAGTAATTATAGTAGTACGCTTTTAAGTCCAAAGTAACATCTATTGGCAAAAGATTCTTATTCGAATTTACGGGACATTTGTCCGTATGAAACGGGTTTGAGACTCCTAAATTTTGAGTCGACTCTTTGATTCTTGGTTTTAATAAATTGTTCAGGTTTTTGAGTCACCCAATCAGGACACTGATTCTCGATATTTTATATTTGAATTTAGCAGAGATTTTGTTAATATCTGCCGTTCTAAGCCTAGCAGTTTGGTGACACTATTTTCTAATTTTTAAATTTTGAAAATTAAAAAAAGGATTAGGTCCCTTCAAAAGGAGTTTAAGTCGTCCATGATACATATGCTTTTATTTCCACTAATAATGACAAATCGATACTTGCCATCTACTGCAGATAATTTAAAATCTAAGCTTGTGTTCGCGGAAATACAAACTCCAAAAACATTATTCGTCAATTAATTTTAATAATTCGTCATCATCGAAATTGTACAAACTTCTGCAGAAGCGGTCAATAGCCGGCATTATCCGTTCAAAAGACTTCGTTTTCTTAAACATCTGCCATCAATCAAAACCTTAAAATAGAAGCTACAGAAAAAATTACCAAAGTCTCGCCCCAAGAACTTTGACCGCAAATAAATTTCCTTTGTGATTTCGTTTTTGTCATTTCAACAAATACTCGTATGTATCTATGTATATATGTATGGATGTGCATATGTTTGTCTGTATGTATGTACGTCCGCACAGTTTTACCGCGAAATTAATAACCTCATTAAGGTAACAAACGGTCGTCTGTCTCTTTGTTTACATTTTTTTTGTCTTTGATTTTGTTGGTCTATCAGATCAAAACAAAGACGACGCCCTGTAAATAAATCATCATTAACCATCGCCACCAAAAATGATCAAAAAATTGATGAGTCTGTCAGTGAGTGGCACGTGTTGGGATTTTTATTTAGACGCATTCCCACTGTGATACCAAGAAAATTTGCTACTATTCCTAGAATCATCAACTGTGATTTATATAAAGTCTAGATAAAAATCTACTACAATCACACAATGTCTTATGTAATTTTAGGCAGCAAAAAACAATTTCAGCGAAATAGTTAGCCACTGCGCAATTTTGGTCGTTAAAAAATGTTTTGGTTGCTTTTATGACCCATTCACCGTCGGTAAATACACAAATATTTCACTGTTGACTTTCTGACGGTGCGGCATACAGAGCTAGGTGTGATGGCTGAAAGGGAGGAACAAAAAAAATTAGGTCGTAAACCAGACTTAACACTTCCACTGACGGCGACCTTGTGTTGGTAATAACTTTACAGAAATTTTGGTAACCGTTGTGGTTTATTAGAACTTCGAGAAAAGTGAAATTATGTAAAATGATTAAATTTTTAACAAAAAAGAAAGAGTGGAATTAATTGCACATGACTTTGATTCAGAGGAATGCGAACGCCAATCACTGAACTTAACTGGAAATATAGTTAAATGTTTGCACTCAATGCACTCTGTTTATTCAGTTTTACGATTATTGACATTTTATGATACGATAAGAAATGACACCATGCCGCAAAGTACCGTCGGCATAATTTAAACAAAAGCCAATAAGATTTTTAAAATTGCATTATAGTTCTTATAAACTGAATTAAATGGAATGCACGGATGAGAAACTGAAAGTAGAGATAAATAATTCATTTAGAGCAAGTTATTCCAAAAGATATGCTGATGACCTGAACGCAGCATATCTTGCGTTATGGACCTACAATAAATCTGTTGCTTTTATTATAAAAAAACGAGATTGATGGCAATTAACATTCTTCATTGCGGTTTTACGATTACCGAAGGTTACATGTCAAGCTAGGACGATTACCAATATAATCACGTTTATATCGAATACATTTTTCGCATTCAAGCCTTTAGGATGATGAATAGAATTCTGTCTATTTATATTTAGTTGAAAATAGAAACTCAGATGGAATTACATAGCTTAATTATCTAATATGGACGAACGGACGCCAAATATTGCTGTCACCAGTTTTGAAATAGATATCTGCACAAAGATGTATAAGGGAACACAAGCTTGACATCCGTTCATACATACGAATAACAGCCATCTCAAAACAGGAAATTCTAGCCATTTTGGAGACAGCGCAACTAGAGAGAATAATAGTCATAATGCTGTACGATATATATGTACATACATACTTTCATTAATAAGCAAACAACATTTCGTCAAATGCTGACAATATATACAAACTGACGTGCAAAATTTCGAGACTCTTGAACAAGTAGAGCAATTCAAAATTTGAGTGATTGCAGACCATTAAAAGTAAATTTCATCAACATCAAACCAGAAACACATAAAAATACAGATTGAAAAACGTTCAAACCTCACGATATATCAAAGTTTTATGGCTTCAAATATATGACAATACAACGAAAATTTGCATAGCTCATAACAGATATTCGATGTAGGAAATATCATTTCCAATAGCAAGGCACAAAGTACTTGAAGAACATACGAACCGGGTAAGAATCGGAAACGGGATAAGGCTCTGCGAATTCTAAGGAACTCCAAAACAATTTTATGTAAATGCTCTTCTTTAACGTTCTTAAAACTCCGTGAACCCATCATACTTGGTCTATGTAACATCGAAATTAACTGAAGTTTAATGCGCAAGATAAACTGTAACTGATAATTTTGAAATAAAACTTAGAAAAATCTAAAGTGCTGACACAACAACTAACATAACTTCCCAAATACTAGCGGTTTCTTGGTCAATTGGTCTCGTACGCACTTGTAAATCACCTTGAAGATGCGTTCAGCTAAGACTTCGTATTAAGATTAAGCCTGAAACGTGCAGCAAATTATAGAACATGGCTTTATATGTATCAGGACACATGTGTTTGCTGCACTACCATGCGTTGCTACAAGTCATCTCTATTTCTAATTTGATGCAAACCTCCTGTAGTAGAATAGCAAAGTAGTACAATTTAGTACAATTTTTGTGATATGATGTTTCACGTAAGTGACATTTTACCATTTGAGGTCCACTGGCAAAAGGACGATGGAAGAAATAACAGAAAAGTTATGCGTGCAATTTATTGCACGTCTTTCTGGCGTACGTTGCACTGCAAGCAGCTTTGCTGCACGTCTGTTTCAGCCTTTATTCTCCTTGTTGGCCTTGTTTTCAAAAAATTATATAAAATATAAAAAGGATTCCTACTCAACATATTCTCGTAGTTCTTTAATATTATTAACTCAGTGATGGAGTGAAGGAAAGCATCAAATAATTTCTGGAGATACTGAAAAGGATTATTTATTCCACATCAGAGTGGAAGCAACGATGTTGTAAATTCCACGCAATTTTTAATGTAGGGACATATGGAAGATGCTGGACCTGAATAGCGATCAAAATATAACCCAAATATGGATTTCATCTTATCACTTTTGATGGCAATGCCGGCATGAAATATTCCGGCGGTGTTCAAACGACAAAATTGTCTGCAACTGCCCCCAAATCAACAGTCAGCTCACAAGCTAGCTTAGCTTAGAGATTAAAGCTCAAATCTCAGACAGCACCTTCCAACTCTCGCGAATGCTTGAAAACCGTCCGCTATGACCTTAAACTTTGAGTCCCTTCCATCAGTGTGAAGAAATAAGGCAAGCACAACATGAATGTTCGCGTGAAGCTAGGCTCTAGACCCGACGCGGTCTGTTGCGCCATATATTTTTTTTTTTTTTTTAGGTCAGGAACGATCGCGTAACGTTTTACGTACTACACTAATAATGAAGTAAAATAAGAGTTATTCATAAATGAAGGCCTTATACGATGAAAATATTGTGCTATAGTCTTACTGATTTACTGAAAATTTGTTTAGAATAGAAGGTCAAGCTACGAACTTTCCCTAATTAAAGTCTTAGAAGGTTGCTGTTGTAGTTTTCGAATTTGAAAAGAGATTTCGATTCCGCAAAAATATTTTCACCTGCACTGATTTCTTTTAATTAATCTTTTTTTTAAACTTATATGTAAAAACAATAACATTAAATACTGAATTGTTTTATTCACATAAAGCTAACCCCCGCGTGACTTACAAAGATCGTTTAATCACGATCCACAATCATTTTAACAGACACACACTAAAGCCATTGGAAAGCAATAAAAAATGTTTATTTTTTTTGTCTTTACGAAAGGAAATTTAAGTTTAAGAATAAGAACAAAATTCATTATTATAAAATACAATGCTCTTAAAAAATGTTCTGTTTCGTAAAATTTTATAAATTACGTCTTTGTAGGCCGGTTTCTAAAGCAATAAAAAAAAAAATCCGACATTTGTTTATTTGGAGCTTGATATCGCCGTATTTATTGGCATAAACTTTGTTCTTTATACCATAATTTATAACTTGTATCAACACCTTCACAATGCCAATGCAATATGTGTGGGTGTATTGAATGGCGGTTGAGATTTCTGTCATAAAATGTATTCTAAACATGACAGTCACGACCATTACGAAACCTTTTTTTGACATTTTGAAATATCTTTGATTTCGCACATAAATATTTAAATTTAAGTTTTAGAAATAAAAATGGCACATCGTCGGATTATGTAGTTTCTTTTTCATTCAACCAGATAAAAAGGAAAACAAAAACAAGAACTTACTGCAAATCACAGAACAGAAAAACTTTGTGTCTTTTATATTCTTATCCACAATGGAATTCGAAACAACAGCAATAACAATAAAATTCTTCCCAAAATGGCCCCAAAAGAGCATGTAGCGCGTCATTCTTCCAGCAGATGCAGCATCATCCTTCTCCAGCCCATTACCGAGGGCAGAAAGCAGTCAGCAGACATCTTAAAGGCGCCCAAAAAAGTCGTGCTACAATAAAAACTGAAGATACCCATGGAAGGTGCGCGCAGCAAACAACAACTCCTCTGTAGATTCCACAAGCAAAACCTGCTACAATGGTTTGGCCTCCCCAGGTTTTTTTTTTTTTTTTTTGTGATTTTCTTCTTGCTTAGTTCCACCATCTGCAGCATCATCTTCAGCATCATCATCACGACATGACGTCCTTATCTCGTCGGAAATCTATCAAAGAGTTCGCTTTGTTCGCTCTGTCCCCCATTCGCTGGGATGCTGTGCATCTCAAAGGAGGTGGTACAGTCAGTCCACCAGTTTTTGTTCCCCCCCTTCTTTATTCGGTTATACGAATGCTTTGGCATCATCCTTTTTGCCAAATGCTGAATTCGATAAGATACATTAAGCAAGGCACAGCCATGTGCGATTCCCAAGTAACTACTGTGCGGGGATGGGTGTACCGGGATGAAGATGAAAACGACGACGATGATCTTTCTCCACTCAATGTTGTTTCGTTCGCAGTTAGTGTTTCTTATTCTGATGTTGGGATTTGTAGCTATTTTAGATAGGGAACTTGGCAAAAAAAAAGTTAACTAGCCACCCAAACTACTGCAACCACCGTCTCCGGATGGGTGTTCAGATGGATGGATGGTAACTGATGGTGCTGTTGCAGCAGTTGCACTGTGTTTGGACTTGGGGCCTTCTTGCATGTGTACGTTTGGGCTTTGATTTAGGAAATTACTATTGCAGTGGTGTTGCTGCTGCTGCCGGTTGTGTATGCCAAAGATAATGTATCTAAAAATGCAGGATTACAAACGTGTAACGGGCGACGTTAGTTTATCCGAACGGATATGCATATTAGTTTCGGAGTCGTTCCACATAGATAAGGCATTGCTGGAGGTAGGTGGTACTGGTGCCTATTTTACGTGCTACCTGGAAAGTTGTATTTCTGACTTTTTTTTGTGAATGGAACGGTTTGGACGTTATGTTGGTGGTTCAAAGGAAGTACTAACGTAGAAAACTTTTCTTGTTAAAATGTTTTAATGCTCGCGAGGTGAATGCTAATAGCGTTCATTCGGAGATGAGAAATTCAAAGACTGCAAGAAAGTTGTATGATTTCTACACAGAATGTATGCACATTTTATCAAGGATTAGATAGAGTTACTATTTTTAAGGAGGAGTTGGTACCAATTTTATGGCGCTCATCAGTGTCAATTCGAATACCGTTTCTTTGGCGTCGTCAATATATGTATATTCTCTGTGCTGTGCGCAGATAAGATATGACGTTATTTTGACATTTCATGGAAATGTTTACCGATAGTTAATAAATAAAATAGTAGGTACTGTCGTAGAATCCAGTCATTAACTTTGACAGCTCTAAATATTTTCGGAAGTCAAACAGGTTGACATGTGCATAAAAGTTCAAATTTATTTTATCGAAAATGTCAAAATAATCCCAGATTTAGAGGGTTACGAGGCTCTGGATCATATATTGAATGTTAATGTTTTTTTTAGGTTGGGCTAGAGCACGAACCCTGAACCTAAGTTATTTCTAAGAAGAAATAGGTTTGACGCCATTGAACTTATTTTGTATGGGGATTAGTATAATAGCGGTTGTTCCTCCGACAATCCACAAACAATTGAAGGAAAACATCCATATAACTAAAAATCTGCAATAATAAGGCCATTTAAGCTCTGCTTCCTAGGTTTAGATATATGCATGTAGATCTTTATGTATAATTGTGTAACCGTATTTACAAGCAATTTTTTCAGTGACCAAGCACTCTTATCGACTGGATATATTCAGCGATTAACAATCGAACCAGTGTCTTTGAAAACCGGCAATAAATGCTGACTTATGCATGTGATTAGAACCTAATATTTTTATAATTAACAATGCATCACCGTAAATGAGGACTGATATCGAAAATAAAAGCTCACTTTAAGAACAAGTTTTTGATTAGTACACTTCTCCAGGAATTTGAATTATTTCTAATACCAGCTTCAATCCTATTAATAATCGAATACAAACTTTCAGGAGTGAAATACACGTTTCCTTGTACTTCAAAATATTTCTAAATTTTGATATTTTTTGACGTCTCCTATTAAGAGTACTTTAGAATTGGTCAGGAATTTCAAGAGAGATATGCAATTTTTTTTCTATATTCGATATTTTACCCAAGATGGATTAATTTATTTATGTTATTAGAGGGGGTTCTAACCTCATAGTTCTCTTTTGCCACATTCTCTTGCAGTCATTCTATACACATCCTTATCGATAAACGTTAGCTACGTCTTAATATTTAATTCAACTGCAATCAACATACATAGTTTCATGTTGTCCTTTTATATAAATTTCTGTTACATAGAAAGCATTTGTAGAAGTGGTCGAGAAGTTGTCAGGTTTCATGAGAAGTTGTGGCCAAATTTGTTAAATTCCTAAACGCCAACATTTTGCATTCTTATTTAGGCGGCCTTAGAATGTCGCATATCACATGATCTCTTGAACTTCTTCAGGTCACCTATGAAGAGGTTTTTTTTGTCCCACTGGCCTTTCAAAAAAACAGTGAAAATATTTGTTTAGTTTCTGTATTTTTAATTTGCTAAGAAACCATGTTTGTCTATTTCGTAGTTAGTACTAGGATATATCAAATGCACAGTAATTTTTAAACATTAAAGAGGAATCTCGAGTTACTCAAAATATTAACTTTTTCATGTATTAACTTCAAACATCACTGCAAACATGTCAAAATCTTATTTAAATTAGTTGGCGCCCAACACAAGGCCCACTCTAGTTTTGTTGACGTATTTCGTAGAGTAACCTAGGAGCTTTATAGGGATTTTGAAAGTTTATTGATTTATTTTTTTTCTTGTTTATGAATCAAATTTCTCCTCCAAATTGATATTTCTTACAAGTATGTAGTTACCTTGATAAGTATCTCATAAGACCTCAATTTTTTTGTTTAAATGAAGTTTCCTAGATCTTGTTTTGAAAATCAAAACCATTTCAGCCATATTATATGTATGTATGGCGTATTATGTAGTTGTAATTTTCATGGCCACACTTTATGCAATTCGGAGCAATTTCTTAAATTACCTGTTTTATGGGACAATTTATATGCCACCATTTAGTGGTTTTCGAACAATACTTTAAATCGTAATCCACTTAAAAAAAAAATACTCAGTTCCTACCTAAATGTTTTACCTCCACGATATGCATTTATTTTAATGACACACCTACATTCGGTATTTAACAAGTGAGTATTTAAACCGCTCAGGTTTAGCAAACATTTCACTTTGTTCTCAAAAACGCAAACTTGAAATTCGCACGTGGACTATAAAAAAAAGATACAATCCAAACAGGACAAGTTTAATGAAAACGATACCAAAAATCAAAAAAAAAAAAAAACTCCTCTTGATTGGTCGCATAATCTCAAGTAGATACAAACTAATGAATAAAAATGTCGAGACTTTGTAGTAGGTAGTTATTCACATAAATAACTACATAAGGTTTTACCTACTCCACTTTATTCGCTATCAGGTGAGAAAAATCATTTTGTTCAAATATTCCCTCCTGTAAGATAAATGCGATAAAAAACTACACAACTGTACATATAAAGATACCTACATACATGCGTAGAAAGAAATACAGAAATTGCGTGCAAATTTTACTTCAATTCCCCTCAACAATGAGAGCCTGTTTCTATTTTTTTTTTTTCATTTTTTCTTCGGTCTTCCATAATTGAACAGAGGCGGGTCTGCGCAGGATCCACTCATTCTCAATTTCGAACTCACTCACGACGGGGTGCAATCAAAATTCCGTTCGCATTGGGCAGTCAAATGGAGAGTTACAGACAAAAACAAAAAAAAAAAAAAACAAAAATATCTGAAACAACAGTGAATAAAAAAATGGAGTCTAAAGAAGAGGCTTAAAAGAACTAAAGACACAAAGAATCCAAACAAAAGATACAAAACTGAAGAAAAAAAAAATCACAAGATACAACACATACCAACTCAGTCACCACAAAAAGAACGCGAGAAGGGAACGAAAGATGTCTGCTGCTCCGCCTTTATAAATTATTCATGACGCGAATGAGATGCTCTCTTTGGAGTATCTTTTTTTTCGGCTTAAGTTCTGTATATAAGGCATCTCTGAGATATATATTTAGCATATAGGCTTACATTTATATTTATTATTATTATTAATCAAAGTGCAAAATGTATCTATCACCGCGAATTCATATTTAAAATAATTCTTTTTTTTGTTGTATTTGTCTTTACAGAAAAACAACGGTTATCCCTCTGTGTGGGTTGTGGTGGCCAAATTCATGACCAGTATATCCTGCGTGTCGCCCCCGATCTAGAATGGCATGCAGCGTGCCTCAAGTGTCAGGAGTGTCGGCAATTTCTCGACGAGAGCTGTACGTGTTTTGTGCGCGATGGCAAAACGTACTGCAAACGTGATTATGTTAGGTAAGCTTTAATGAAACATGTATGTGCTAGGTACATATGTGAGTATACAGATATATACATATATATATGATGTGTCAGATAAATCTAGTAAAAAGAAAAAAAAATTAAATAAACGAACACATTTTTCTAGTAGATACAATTATTTGAACGTATGCACGAGTGTACTTTGAAATACCGCCGCCGTCGCCACTACCAAACGACAGATGAGATTATAAAAAGCAAACTAACTAAGTAGATATTTATGCAAAGATTTAACCAATTTATGATAATTACTTACGCAAACAGTTTTCAACTGACTTTATACATCTTATGGCAGCGCGGTACAGCGGCTAACTTTTTGTCTTGAGTTTACCTATCGTGATCCACGTGCTTTTTTTCGGTTTCGATTTTCGTGGTAAATAGTAGCGACTTCATGGGAGCACAATTGAGTAAATAAAAAAGTGAAATAAACAAAAATTTCGTTTAAACTTTCGCACATTTTAATTATTAAATAAATAGATGAAATATTTTTTCGGAATAATTTCTTGTAACTGCAGTGAAAAGCGCTAATGACGGCGTGGGAAATCACAGATGTCAATATAATGACGTTTGATGACAGTTTGTAAAAGATGCTTTGCACTTGCCAGGTTTTAGATTCCATAGAAAATGTATATTTCAGATACTCGCATAATCCGAACTAAATCATCGAATCTCATAGGCAGGAAGCTCTTTATCGGTTTAAGACAGAAATACCCATCTATCCACAAAGTTAGTAGAATCCTAAAAACTCAGCGATGGAAGCAATGTTTGGCGTAGCTCGTATTATGGTGGCTGAACAAGAACGTTCCGAAATTGCACGAGCAAATTAGGAAATATATACATGTTTAAAACATTTCTGTTCAGATATCCCAAATATCAAACATATCTGCAGATCCGCACCTATAACCTAAAGAAAAGCGGCGAAAAGTGAAACTTTTAAAGGGAATTGAAAAGGGACCGATCATAAGGCTTCCTAAAAATGGTGAAAACCTTACGAAGTGCGGAAGCTGGAGATCATCGTCAAAATTCTAGCTCAGATAGTACATGTGTAGATTCAATTCTCGAGGTCAAACATTCAAGGTTTTATTTCAGAATCTTCCTGTGATGATCACACATACACCTTGCAAATCCTAGAGCAAACCATCGAGCATAGATTCTCTCTCTACCTCTTCTATATCCATTTCCAGAAAGTTTTCGACAACGTAAGCTGAGACTTTTCTTATCGAACCCAAAAATTGAATGAAACTACCAAATTAGCTCCCAGTTAATTGTACTACAAAATGCAAACCAATCAGTTTGCAGCCATCTTCCTTTCGAAAAGTTCAAATTTTAGTTTAGGACTATAACCAAACCTTTAGCTTTTTTTATCTGAGTTCAAAATCTGTGGAATTCCTAATTTCAGTGTTCCTTGTCAATTTTCAAACTCATTGCAATGCAATCTGTAGTCAAAGTAATAAGCACGCGAGGCCTAACCACTTGTTCAAATAATTGTCGAAATAATTTTATCTTCGGCCTGCATACAAGTCAAGCATAAGCACAATGAAAAATATAAAGGAAAATATGATACTTTAATTTTTTCATAAATTAACACATTTCAATTCTTTGTACAACTAAGTCAGATGACCGAAAACTGTTATTCTCATAATTCACAATTACCGTTCAAAAAATGAATATCTGACCAAATGTCAAAATAAAACGTCAAGACTTGCTAATCAATTGAATGCTACCATAAAGCTCTATTTCCATAAGAATCCTCAACAATAAAAGAAAAAAACTTTGTACTCATCCACATACGTATTTGTCAAGTTTATAGAATTTTTATTATTGTTGATGTTGACCCTTTAACCGAGACAAACAACAAATCTCTCTGTGTGAATGCACCCAGTGTACTTAGATAATTTACACATTTCAAGTCACAGGTAAATGCTTGATTAGCACCCACAAAATAGTATACACCAGTGGTGTCGGTATAAAGAGGGCGCCACACCCAAATTGTGGGTGCACGTGAGCCTTAGAGAAATAATTTTTTCTTGACCATGAAATAGTCATAGTTGAAATTGTGATGCCTTTGCCCTTGATAGTGTAGTCAATATTGTGTGCTAAATATTTGTAAGTAAAAGTCTTTATTTATTTATTTTTTTTTTCAGATTATTTGGTACAAAATGTGATAAATGCGGAAGCTCATTTAGTAAAAATGACTTTGTGATGCGAGCGAAGACGAAAATCTTTCACATAGAGTGCTTTCGATGTTCAGCGTGTGCGCGGCAGTTAATTCCAGGTAAGGATAGATTGATACTAAGCTGAGAGATTTATGCTCTTTAAAATACAATCGAAAGCTTTCAAAATATTAGGACAGTTGTCATATTTTCTATTGTCACTTATATGTCATTGACAGTTAAATTTTCTCGAATCTAAAACAGATTAGAACAGCTTTGAAATCATTTTCGAGCATCCTTTTATTCTATTATAATTTGGATGCAACTTTTCTCACATCATGAGAAAAAATAAAAAAGAAAATCGTACATATGTATGACCATAATGAGAAGGATATATTTAACGGTTTGAACTACATTATAACCGTTGCAATATTTTCCACTCTGTCAACCTTAATATAATTATATATTTTACGCGAGTGACTGTTGAAAGGTTCTAAGCTCTTCACTCCAAGATCTGCCTTATTAAAAATTCTTATAAGCAAGTTTGAGAACCTTGGTAGCTACGCCGTCAATAATTGTTCAATTCAATGAAATTGATTCCTTTAATACTCTTCTGTTGATCTGGAATCACATTTTGTGCTCATCATGGTTTTCATTTCTTATATTATTTCAGGTGATGAATTTGCGCTGCGAGACGGTGGTGCCCTCTATTGCAAAGAGGATCACGATGTCCTAGAGAAAACCTCACAAAGTAGTCTTACATCCTCATTAGAAAGTAACAACAATAATACCAACAATAACAACAATACAAATTTAAGCAATAACAATCATTCCAGCGAATTAGGATCAATGTCAGGTAAGTTCAAATTAATCATCGTTTTTTCTCACTTGATGTTTATTCTTATTGGATACAAAAGAAGTAATTCGCAAACTTGTTCATATCATAAGATATTGAATATATGACAGTGCACAGTTCAGCCTTTTTAATCTGTCAGACTTATCATGAATCTCTTGCATTGAAGTGCGCCTGTAATCTATTTAGCGACAAAATGCAAACCTCATCCATTATTGAATAAAACCCACGTAATTAGACCTTGTTCACATCGCAATTACAACTTGTTATCTAATTGATTTCTAATTCTTTATTTCAACATTGTACCAATGTTCGTTTACGTCGTTTTTCTATTTCCTTACGAGAAAGAAACATTTTCTTTTTCGTTTATCTTTATAAAATCACAACTCTGCAGTGACGGAACTCCATAATATACCCAATACCGACAACAATACGAACAAAACGACCCGAAACGATTGACAACAACTTCGATAGCATATCAAACATCAGCGAATGTCAAAAGAATTTGTTTTTTGTTATGTCGTTTTAGTTTCTAAGTGTGGCGGTGCCTTTAATGTGGATATCTTGTTCGTTTTTTTGTTTTTTTCTCTTATTTGTAAATTAATTTCAAGAGTGTGTGATTTTGATTCTCCCATAAAATTTAAAGAAAAAGAAAAAACAAGACACAATATAAAGGAATACGTACGTCATTGGGGGGCGTTACATTGGCATATCATACAATCATCAGCACAATATTTCCTTATTTGTCTATTGTGTCCTTCTCGCTCTCATGTAGAGAATATCGCAAGTGCAATTTTTCTACTTGACAAAAATGTGTCTATCTTGTCAAGTCAAATAGAAATAGAAAAAAAAACGAATTATAAAGCAAGAGTGTCAAAGGCAAGATCAAGAACTTTGCCGACGTTTGATTATGACATGTGACACTTTATCGATTTTTTTTTGCCTCTGTCTTTTTTTTCATCTCGCAATTGCAGTGCAGTGAGTTAATTATTCGAGTAGAAATATTGAAGGAGAAGTACGCACTGGAGGTGTTTACTCTAATCTTAGAAATGTGAGTGGGTCCTTCAAGATTAGTTTATTTTAAGAATGATTGTGAAATTGGATACGGGGGTTGGTGATAATGGTCGATGATTCAGTTTGAAGGAGCGCCATTCAAATCAACAATTAACGTAGCTGACATAAGCATTCAATGGTACTCGAAAATTGTTATTAAAATTCATTTACAAAGTGTTTATTTGTAAGAGATGAGGAGGCTGATAGGTGGGTGCGAGATTGTGACGAGAAATTAGGAAACTAATTTGGGGTTTCATTTTAGATTGGAATATAAGACTTACATGCAGTTTAAAGAATTAAGTTTTAGGCTCGGATAGTAAATAGGAGAGTAAATTTCTAAATCCGTGAGAAAATAGAGCCGAGTTCTACGCTTTTGCAAGACAATATCTACGGCTTACTTCCACCTTGGTTTTTTGGTTTCCTTAGAATAAACTGTTATCTCAAAAGGCACAACATAGATCAGTGCCTAGAAATGAAAACAGTCAGATACAGAAAACAAGTTCCAAAAGAAGCTTCAATAGATACGAAGTTTCAGACTGTAATGCATTTCAATCTGGAATTAAAAGCATGGCATTAAAACGTTTATATAGCAAATTCACACCACCTCATAATTCTTTCTCCCATAAAAATCATCGCTCTATACTTCCATAAGAACATACTTATGTACCTTATTACAGATCCAGCAATTTAAGCTATTAAGTCAACCATAGCATTTCCTTATGGGACAAGACCTCTTGCCATTACTTTCGCCTAAATCTTCCCATGAAATTTGCTCCAACTCACTGTATATTTAAACAAAATTTTATACGCCGTCCGTTCTATGTGCTTTATGGCAACAAAATGTGCATTTCACACACACACACACACACATATGTATACATACATACGTACAAGAATAGAACGAAACGACAAATGACTCAATACGCTAAAAAGAATGCAATTGCAAGGTGTGCCACAGTTAAGGCAGCAGGAATTCCTATCTATGTATCTGCACTTCAACTTCATATGTGCACTCAGGTATAGTACGTGTATATATCTAGATATATCTAGGTCTGTCCACTTGACGTCTGCCATTTGGTATAGTTAGGGATAGAAGAGACATTCACCAGAAAGTTCTGTCCTGCTGGCCCCGTGTCGTCATTAGACGGGGCCCGCAATCCAAAACTGTTTGCTTTGCGTGCGAATTCCTAATGCGTCAAGAGACTGTGACATTCTTGACATGATTTGGAACTCAGATGCTTTGTGTTGCTTCGCCTCACCGGCTGCTTATCGCGCGTACAATCCGATTTATGATCACTGGCTAGGCAACTGGTATGTAGCGGATAGAACAACGCATTGTACGTCCACTCGTGTTCGGTTGCCAGAGTGACAGATTGGCGAATTCTACAGCGAAAATCCTTTGATCATAGCAGACGAATTGTTATTTTAAGTTATTTATGGTATGAGAGCGCAATCGGTTGGATACGAGTTATTGTATTTTTTTTTATTTACTTATAATTTGTCTACTTTTCGTTGTTCGGTTGTTTTTTTTTTTGACAGGAGGTAGGTGATGGTGAATAAGTTGAGTTAAAAAGTGTCTTCATTAATGAACTTTGCATATAGACATCGATCTGGTTTGCTTTGGTTAAACTCGTTCTTACGAATATTTAAGACTTGGTTGATGATTTCAGTTTGGAATCTGAATAACTGCCTTATGCATCTAAATATTTTGTATTTTCCAAGAGCTTACCTCACTGTTGAAAGAATTATTTGATGTACATAGGTGCTACGTTTCTGATAAAAGTAATCACTGAAGTTCTGTCTAAAGATGTACTCGGTTTATCGTATGTTTAGCACACCATACTATCTCCTCCGCCTTCGATACGAACTCTTCATGTCAACGTGTCATACCCAGCATCATCCGCATTGAAAGAACTTATAAGTACGTGAAGCACTGGATCCCTTTGTAACTGATGCCAATGACAAATTTTCCAACACTGCAATCACTGTTATATATCCTGGCCTTCCTTTTAAACAAAGCCAAATCAATTAGCCCGTGACCAATCCCACTATCAGTCATTCACCTATAAAAGAAGGAAGCCATAATACCAATATGACAGATTTCTTTGATTTCAACCGCACATTTGCACTTGTCAGCCGCAAACAGCAAACTCATTTTGTATAAGCCACCATACACAATAAGCCATATGTATTTACAATGAGCCGAAAATATCGAAATTAAACATATCACACACATAAAGCCACCTGAAAACAACAAAAACGACGAAACCACCACATAACACACCTAATCTACTCCTCCGAATAAATAATAACCACGATAACAACTAACAACGTCGGGTAGATCCCAAAAAGGTAAAAGGAACAACAGTCTTTCTCCCTGTACAAGAAGGAACTCAAAATTCAGAAAATAAAACCAAGAGAAAAAATAAAATAAAAACCAAAAATCGATTGTGATTGATTAACATTTTAAAATCATCGAAGGTGAAAAATGTAAATACCTCCTAAGAGAATCGTTCAAACTGAGAAAACACACAAGCCTCAAAGGAGAGAAGCAAGGAAATGTCGGCTTAAAAGGAGTGAAGGTAAAAGTTGAAGTCGACACTGCGCTTGCGTGACATCGATCGCGGCTACCTTTTGATGGCTATGTTCGACAACTTTCGGTTGTTTGCCCCGCTTTTGTGCTTTGGTGTTCGATTCCGATGCGTTTTTGATGTTTCTCTGTGCGGTGTTTGGTGATGTTTTGATGTGCCATGGAATGTGTGGCTGTCAAAAAGGGCAAAAACAAAAATAAATATTTTCTTTGAAGGATAGGTATCTCTTTTAAAAAAATTGTTTAAAAAATGTCTTTTCTTTTATTTATAGATTCTGGCAGTGAATCGGGATCACATAAAAGTATTAGAGAGAAACGACCTTCGGGACCATCTGACGGTAAACCGACCAGAGTGCGAACGGTGCTTAACGAAAAACAATTGCATACGTTAAGGTGAGTACACAAATCTGAGCTCATTATTAGAGTACATGTAGTTCCGATATGTATGTAGTTCGAGAGAAAGCAATAAACACACTGATCTCTTCCTATTACAAAATTGAAAATTGGATATGAATAATATTAATTTTTATTGAAATGGTTTTGTACAGTTAGAGCAACTTCGTTGTTTCACATACCCCCAAGAATAATAAATTGACGAAGGCGTTAGGAAGGAACCAACCAGACTTTAAAGCAGCCCTCCATTTCTCCCTTTAAGTTTTCATTTTACCTTCTGAGCTTGTGCTTTTCGTTCCACCTATTTTGCTCGTGAGTTGTACAGCCGCTCTGTACACTGTCATTTACCAGCTTTTGCGCCCACAATCGGCATAAGCTCATAAAATCTGCACAAATACGTAAAAGTGTTTCAATTTTTGAACTTCCAAAAAAAATTACATATTTGGTGGGCCTAACATCTCCCGACCATTCGTGTTAGTACAAACGGAAGTGATCTATTGCTTAAACCCATATTCGATAGGCAAATTGGCAACCTTTCTCATGATAGTTGTTGTTCTCTGACATTTGTCAGGCATTCGCGAAAGATGGGACCGTGAAAAACTCTCTGGTGCTTTCTGGGATTCAAACTTTTAGCCTCCTGCTCAGTTGTCCAATACACCAACCACTGATCAACTGCGCCCACCATTTTAAAATCTATACTTTTGAATTTTACTGTCATTGCAATTGCCAACAGCCAACGAAAATCCTTCTTGTTCTATACATTTACTGCTTAAATTCGAAAAGAGTTCTCTCATTAATACCACGTTGTCCTGGTTGATAGTTAAATTAGGACAGCATTTTGAGCTGTGTCGTGTTTAGTTCAATCAACTGTATAGGCTTTTAATAATTTCATTTAGGGTGCATGAAACAGTTGTGCGTACTGAAATATCTTTAAGTCAGCATTTTGATTAAAAAAAACTTTTTAAAGTACAATATCTCAGAACAAGAAGCATCGCACTAGAAAATGTATTTTTAAAATCGATTTTACATGAAATGAAATATATTTAACACCAATCAATTAACCTTTCAATGTAAATCAATTTTTTTTTTTTTTTTTTCAGAACCTGCTATAACGCAAATCCCCGACCCGATGCCCTAATGAAGGAGCAGTTAGTCGAAATGACCGGTCTGTCACCGCGAGTCATCCGCGTATGGTTTCAAAACAAACGATGTAAGGACAAAAAGAAAACCATTCAAATGAAATTGCAAATGCAGCAGGAAAAGGTATAATCAATCCTACTACACTCCACTCAAGTCTACCACTCTTAATCTTTTATTTCCCCATAGGAAGGCAGAAAATTGGGTTACGGTGCAATGCAGGGAATTCCCATGGTCGCCAGTTCACCGGTGCGGCATGATTCTCCCCTAAATCTACATGGCATCGATGTACAAACATATCAACCACCGTGGAAAGCGTTATCCGATTTTGCCCTACATGCAGATCTCGATAATAACGGCGCCATAAATACACATACACCTGCCTTTCAACAACTGGTGAATCAGGTGAGTTGAGTTTTTGTGACACCTGTCAACATCGCAAACAAAAAACCCACTCATTTTCACCATAACCAAAAAAAACCAAAACAAACCTTCATCTCCAGATGCATGGCTACGATTTGAATGGCATGCCGCCGGTACCATTACAAGGACCCCCACCGCCGGGACAAATGGGCGGACCACCGCCTATGGACAATACCGGGCTACATCATCATCCTGACAGTACAGACTCATATGTTACCTACCTGGAGAGCGATGACAGTATGCAAGGCAGTCCATAGAAAATCGAAAAATTCATAAATGCATTTAATTTGCTTTTTACCAAACAGAGTCCAAAATAGCTTCGCTACTCAATGTCTTGAATAAATTCACACCAAATGCCGTAATGTGAAAGTTACTACTGCTACAGCAGCGCCAGCGGCTGGTGGTCGTGATGGACAACAAGCATTTTGTTGTTTTTGGCGTTGTTGTTGTTCTTGTTGCTCTGTTGTGTTGTGTTGTTGGACGTCTTGGCCCGAAACTTTTACCACATGCAATATAATTTAGAATACATATATAATTCTTCTTTTTTTTTCTTATTTAAGATTTTTTATATTTCTTTTTTAACGGTATGCAGACACTGTGATGTCAAATGCATGATGATTGGTTGTACTGCACTCAGTCAGTTTTTCTTAAAAATACCAAATACTCATGAATATGTTGTATTTAAAAATAAAATAAAACAAAAAAACACAGGAATTTGTTATTTCTTAAAATGTAATTTTGGTTTTAATAATGTTTAATAATTTTTTTTTGTTGAAATATTTATTTTTTATTATTATTTTGTCATGTTAAATTTGGACAACACAAATCTTGTAAAAATTGTATAAATCCGATAGAGATAAATTTAAAACATAAATCATAGGTAATTAGGTAACAATTGAGAAAAGAAAACAAAAAACATGCTACCAAAACAAATTATAGGGAAAAATTGCTACAAAAAAAAAAACGTATTCTTTAAGCAAACTAAATTTTCTAAAAGGTAAACTGTTCGTGAAAGAAAGAATAACTGATAAAAAGTAATTAAACATTAAATTTAAAAAATGCAAATTTATGTGAATAAGCGAAATTAAAATTGTATAGATAACATTGAAAAATTGGAGCAAAAATTCTATAAAAAGAAAGAAAAAAACAAAACAAAATATTATACATATTTAAAATCATATAAATAAATAATAAAATAGTTATAATGTTATTAGTAATTGTGTAATATACATGAAAAGTAATTAAAAAATTAAATGTATTATGTAAAAATAATGAATATATTTAAAGAAAATTATATATATAATGATTATGAAACAATTTTCAATATTTAAAAATACATAAATAAATTGGAAAACATATAAGAAATTTGGTTTTGGTTTTTCTAAATGATATTTTTGATTTTCGAAGCAACTCAGCAAGATGTATCCCAGAAACAGCTTAACAACCCCTACATATATGTATAAGTGGGTTGCTGCTTAAGTTTATCAGATGATAAAGGAAACTTCAAATGTTCTTTTGTTTTCCGAAAAGTTCGCTTATTTTACATGCGCCGAAACTAGCACAAAGAGAAAGAAAGCACAAAGGACACTGTTCCAAAACAAGACATTCGTAAAATCCTTTGTGTTATGGTGGACTGTCGTGATGGAGAAGAACTGGTCCACCAGAACCTCTTGGTCGTTCCAACACACTTTTTGTCGAAAGAATACGTCCAAAGAATGTGCCACTTCACTTTTGTTGGCATATTGTCGCCTGAGAAGATCCATTTCGGTGACTATTTACATTCGAACGCGAAATTAAACCTTTGCAGAAGATGAGAAAGATAAACATACTGGATCCGTTTAAGGGAGGAGCTAGGCCAATGGGTCGCAGCCCCACTCAAGCTAAGAACCAGAAAAAGACTTCAAAATCTAATTGGCGCTCTTATAACTTTTTTTGAAACACTCTTACGGAAAACCGGTTTCATAGTGGAGCTCCAAACTTTAGCGTAAAAAACCAGAAAGTTCCTAAAGGACCAGTCCATCCGTAGTCTAAAATTTGTATCGATCGAAACAAAACGAATATAAGATGCTAATTCGAAGATCGAAAATAGATCTTTCTGAAAATTTTGCGACGAGGTCAAAGTACTAAGCGCAACCAGTAGGCTGGTAAAATGGATGCACTCTGGCCAACGGATGATTCCTACACTGTGACTCATTTCCCATGTAATCAAATCACCATCGACTCTCTGGCAGGTTCGGCTCAGAAAATTGAAAATTAAGCTATTGAACATGCTGTCGCATGGTTTCCAGACGTCTGGCACCGATGGTATCTTGGCAAAGAGAAAATTAGACTCCATTCTCCATGAGGTCAATATACATACGTCTGTCTTCCGAGCAGAGATCTGCGCAATCTTAGTGGTCATGTGCTTTATTGTGAAAAAACAGTGGATTGGAAGGAGCGAGGAAGGAGTCTGCAGCAAAAGCCAAATTGCACTCAACACTTCCAAAATAGTATATGAACTCAAGATCTCTCCGAATTTGATTTGAAGGCTAAATTCATGGCATCTTGTCTGATCGCAAGGTAAGTTTAAATCTTAGAGAAACGAGATCTCCAACCAACAAGGGTATAAGGGTTTTACGAACACCATAAAATTAGGCCGATTATTTTGAAAGTGAAATTCCGATATGACTATCAACAGTGTTCCAAAGGGTGGATGAATAAGTCTATTTTGAATGTAGTTCTAAATATAATATATAAAAAAAACTTGCATTCATCTGTTATCAAACTATTTACAAACAATTCTGCTGCATTTACTATTTGGGTAATACCGTACGCGTACACTTCAAATAGCCGGAACAAATGCCTTTCACATCAACTTTAACTACAGATAAACAGAAGTGAATGGCAAACCAGAATAGTTTTTGTTCTTGTATTGAAATGAAGTAAATCTGCTTTTTCAACGTAAAAATAAGACAAGATTTTGAGAGAATAGAACAAAAAAGCCACAAAATTTTAACATCCGCCTTTGAACACACATTTTGTATTTGTATACACAACTACAACTGATCAACATAAACTGCTATCCAACTAATGTAAAATCCAAGAGCAGTATCTAGGTTAGGTTGGCTTGGCTGTCTGCACGGGAGTGCAGACACACTTAGACCAATAAAGGTCCTTTGTGATACCATGGATCAAAACCAATTCGCTACTCATGGACTAACAGAACCAACCGGAGCTTTTGATAAAGCGATAGATGCGCATGACGCCTAAGGACGCTATGTCACCAAGTACTTCAAGGAAGGGGGACCCTAAAAAGAGCATTCTTTTATGCGACAGAGCTGGGCAGTTACATAGGAGGTGAGGGATACTTTCCTCCTCCTCCTCGTCTCTACAGCTTCTGCAGAAGTCATTTGAAAAGAGGCCAAGTCTTTTGGCATGTTGGCCTATAAGACAGTGTCCAGTGAGAACACCAACAACGCAGCTGATTTGTGATCGCTTTAGTTTGACCAACTCAGTGCTACGATTTTGATCCAGCCTGGGCCAGATCTGTCTCGAGATGAGACACGTTGACACGTTTTCCCATCTTAGGTTGGTCTTGCTAATAGCATTCAGCTTTAGTAGATGCTTACATGTAGCTAGGGGCATACCCAGGGACTGCCTATCAGACAGAATTCTAAGAGTAGTGCCTTGTCTGGCAAGTTCGTCTGCCCTGCAGTTTCCCGGAATGTCTCTATGGCCTGGCACCCAGCATAGGTGAATGTTGAACTGCTCTGTCATCTCCATGAGAGATAAACGGCAGTTGAGAGCGGCCTTTGAGGTAAACGAGCACGATTCCAGAGACTTGATTGCCGCTTGGCTGTCAGTGAAAATGGTAATATCTCTGACAGATAGTACATTACACTTCAGCCAGGACAGGGCTTCCTTAATTGCCATGATTTCCGCCTGAAAAACGCTACAATGATCAGGGAGGCGGAACGATAACTCTAGGTTGAGCTTCTCGGAGAAAACACCAGATCCCACCCCGCCTTCGGTCTTAGAACCGTCTGTGAAAAAGTGTACCGAGTTACCATCGATAGGAGGAGAATTGTCCCATACATCCCGTTCAGGGATGCTCGTACGGAAGTCACGGTCGAAGCACATTTTCGGCGGAGTGTAGTCTGTATTTTCGTGCTTGAAGTTAAGGAGATCCAGGATCGAGGAGTGGCCAGCGTGGTAGCTGGACCACTGAGAGGAGGCTTTCAGACGGATGGCCGTACAGGCAGCGATCTGTTTACTGAAAATATCAAGGGGCAGCAAGTTGAACATAATATCCAGTGCCGCTGAAGGAGTAGTCCTCAGTGCACCACTGATGCACATGCATGCAGATCTTTGCACCTTAGCTATTTGATTGAGGTGGATAGCCCTGTTAAGAGCGGGCCACCAAACGATCACGCCGTAGAGTAAAATAGGCCTGATAACGGACACGTACAGCCAGTGAGTGATTTGAGGTTTCATACCCCAACTCCTACCTATAGCCTTTTTACAGGAGTAGAGAGCTACATTGGCTTTCCTTACGCGTTCTAGTAGATTGGCTTTCCAGTTTAGTTTTCTGTCCAAAATAAGACCCAGATATTTTGCTTTGTCAGTGAAGGTCAAACTGGTGCCATTTATCATAGGAGGGTCTATGGGTGGAGTTTTGTATTTCCTCGTGAAGAGGACGAGTTCCGTTTTGTGGGGGTTAACCCCCAGTCCACAAACGGAGGCCCATCTGGTGAGCCGAAGGAGAGCATATTGGAGGATTTCCTTGAGAGTGTTTGGGTGCTTGCCGGAGGCAGCGATGGCAACGTCATCAGCATAGGCGATCACTTTGCATCCTGTCTTGTCTAGGTCCACCAGTATCTAACATTTATGTATAAATTTTGGTCAAAGGACTAGATACCATTTTATATAAAAAAAAAAAAATAAAAAATATTTTTAACGATTTATTTGTACAACTTGTCTGGCGGGTTACTAATTGATGCAGTTGAATCTAAGATACGTGGAATTTTTAATATCTTTAGCTATAGCTATATTTCGGTATCTCTATCCACCTGCCAGATCGTTGTAGAGTTATCCTGGCGAAGATTACGGCAATCAAAAAGTCCCCGACGTAGTCCAGTGGATTATAATATCAGCTCTAGTACTTGCAATATCCCAGTCGGAAATAAAATCCATCCCCATCAACTGAAAGGTCACCGTAGTGTCTGTTAGTAAAATGGCTGAGCAATTCAACTTGTTTTGTCGAGTACTGATACATCTGAAGATCAGAAGACGGAATCCCAAATGGACCACGAATGATATGACATGTATGAGGATGTAGCCGGCCCGAGAATGTTACAGTCAAATGTGAAAAGACACCGGCAGAAGTGCTAAAACCAGATAATCCTCTTTAAAGGAAAAAAAGTTGCTTACAGCAATTAGAATTATAGCTGCTATAAGCAGCTGAACACACGGCCATGAGACAAAGTGAGTACTTCTACCGATGGAAACTTTATTTCGGAACTGGAAGGCTTATTACAAATATGGAGGCTGTACTACGACGAAAACGTAAGCAGCGCCTGGACAAGCCACTAGCCGGCGGTTTAAGACAATTACTTTGGTGTCTCAGACGACACAGAGGTACCAACCGTTAAAATAAGCGAAGCAGTCAACCAGTTTAAGAAAAACAAAGTAGCTGACAAAAATGGGCTTAGGCCTGAACTAATAAAAATTGGCCGTTATAAGTTATAAGGAGAACAGCAACCCGAGGAGCGTTATATGTCCAATGTGCAAGAAATGCAAGACACTTCTGAAAACTTCCAACTGTCACTATTCTTAGCGATCTACAGAGTACTATTCCAGATTGTCGATTGCTGCCGCTGTAAATAGATTTGTGGGAAGCTCTAAAACTGAACTTAATTAAGAATGATAAACAATAGGCCAAGAGTTTTCGCTACGGCAAATCCTTCAAAAATTCCGGGAATACAAGGTGCCCACGCACCATCTTTTCGTTAACTTCGAATTCGCATACGACTCAATAGAATGCAAGAGGATACGAAAAAAAGCTTCCCACGAAAGCTAAAAAATGAATGATGTACGAATATCGAATCTACTCTCGGAGGCGTTTAATCTTAGAGTGTCCTAGGACAAGGCTTTGTTTACTCACGTTTAGTGTTCAATATAACGCTAAAAGGTGTCACGCCGAAAGTCGGACTCAATACTCAAACCACGATCTTCAACTAATCAAGGCAGTTTACCTTCCTTGCAAGGGAGACTGAAACATTTTCGGCAGAAACACATATTTTTCTGTGGAATACTTAGACCTAATCTATCTAATATTCGAAGTGTATCTTTACTTTGATACAGGCAGACTCTCGAATCTAACCTAACCATGGGTTTGTATTGACCAGTTACAGACATCTTATGTCGGTAAATTACTACCTAAAAATAAAAGGAATAAAAAGAAAACGCAGTTTTTTACAGACCACACATATTCGGAATATCTAGTAATATCATCAATATTTTAAAGGCAATCTATGACAATAATTTAGCATAAGTCTGGGATGATGAATTTTACACATCAATGAGTATGGAACAGGGATCGATTTGGAGCCCTTGTATTCTTGATTAACGTGCAAAACAAAACTCAAAACAGAAAATATTTTACGCATATGCAAAAGCGATTCCTTTATATGAAGCACAAGTGTTGGACGTTCTTTCTCTTGAGGTTTCATCAATATTGTCCAAAGCGAATTTTTCGGCAACCAAAATGCACTTCAAATTATATGCTACACTTAAAAACTGGGGTATATCCTGGACAGTCTACGGCTGCGTAGTAATCAGATAGTTAAAGTATCAGAGATGGACGAAAATATACAGCCAAAGAATATTTAATTATATATTCTTTGATACAGCCTTTGCTGGTACTGAATCATATCATTTCAAGAAAAGGTGGTCTTTGTTAAGAATGGGAAAATTAAGTGTCTCAATGTGGTTAACAAAGGCAGATCAGGCTTCATTTATAAGATCCAAGTGTGACGCACTTTTATCATCAATAGGACGAGACTGATACGAGGAAATTTGCATAATGTTTTGTATTTCCATTACTCTTGTATACCCTTAGGCAGTAACACACTGTTTCTTTTGCATTAAAACATATTTCAATAGCAAAGCGACTTTCATTTGTCTATAACTTTGTTGACAATAGTTTTCTCACAAAATGACTTTTTCATTTTTGCTCGTTAATAGTAAAGATGATGAAAAAATTTAATAAATTAGTAATAACTGTTTGAATGAAACGATAATTTTAAACGTTTTATTTCACCAAGCGGAATTCCACACAATTCCTTTTCGATCTATTACGTTCTTAAAATGATTTCTTCTATTACAGCAAATTCATCTAGTTGTTCTGACATTTCTGCCAAAGTTAGGTTAACAATTCTTTCTTAAATTTTAAAAATTATTAAATAAAATTATTTAAGAAATGTCAATCACAAAGCGGGTGCAGGTAAAGTTAAATAAAGTTAGATTTTCCAATAAAATGGTTTGAAACTTATTTCAATTCTTTTAGCAATGGTCAACATTCGCCCGAACATGGCACCTCTACGATTGCACCTGGCAAAATCCATTTGATTCAGCAAAAGTTATTAAAACCCATCTAATGGGTCTACACAAACCCATATATCATCCAATGAGTAAGTACTTATTACATTCTTCTCAAGTTTCAATCAACTTTCATTTAATATTCCTGCCTCCCAAGCGAGGGCGACTTCGTTATGTAAACATGTTTACATTCTTAGTTTTGATAAGTGGTGTTCAAATCAAAATATTTTAGAAAGCATTTAAAAAAAAAAACAAAAACTAACAAGAATGGTCATTGCCAAGCCACGAATATATTAATTTAGGTTAGCAGCTCTGAAGTACAAATAATTACTGCAGTTACATGTATCCTTCTTTCCAGATGACTGTGGAGACCATGTGGTTGTCATTAACACCAAAGAAATCGCATTGCCCGGCGATGAATGGATTAAACGCGTCTACTTCCATCACACTGGTTACCCTGGTGGCGCATCATGGACTCTTGCATGGCAGTTGCATGAAAAAGACAATACAATGGTGATGAAGAAAGCTGTTTATAATTCTATGGCGGGAAATCTTCAGCGACGGCACACAATGCAACGTTTGCATCTTTTCCCCGATGACAAGGTTCCAAAAGAATTATTGGCCAATGTAACGAATCAAATTCGACAACTGCGAGAAGTGCCTCAGCGACTAGATCATATCGATAAGGAGACCTTGGAGAGCTTTCCATCGATTATGGATTATCCAAAGGATTATATCCTTCGATAAAGGAAAGTTAAACGAGTTTTGTGAATTGTAATAGAGTAAAGTAATAACAAATTTAATTGTTTTGATTAATTTAACGTCTGTAAGGTAATTGGCTACGGCGAAGCTTATTTTACATACATATACAGCTTTAGCGACAGCTTAACTTAGTCGTCTTTTGTAAATAACATTATGGCTGAACCGGTCTTGCTGCAGATTTTACGCGGATGGTAGATTTGGAACCCAACTTACCAATCGCCCTCCAGCATATGTATGTGAAAAATCGCTCTCACTGTACCATCCCTCATTAGTGCGGCGTATGTCGCTTCTGATTCGTTTTTGGTTCGTAAAAACCTATACGAATGGCAATACGTGCCATTCAACCTTTATCCAGATTGATAAATTATCAAGCACCTGCTGATTGGGAATATTGTCAATAGAGTAATAAGACAAGAAGAGAACACACTTCCAGTCAAAGAAGAAGCTGTCGATATGTCACCGATATATACCCCATCTACAAGAAGGGCGACACTATATCTTTCACCAGTTATCGAGGCTAGCACCTGCGTAATCTCGCATAAAAGATTCTATCCAACTTATTGTATAGAAGTCTGAAGCCTTTCTGCAACGCGATGATTAGCAAGTACCAGTGTAGCTTTCGACTTAGAAGGTCGACAATAGACCAAATCTTCACAGATTCTGGGAAAGATTAACTAATTTCAATTGACTTGGCAGACGTATATTCGTATGATAACTTTCATCGTCTGTAACTCTAAAAGGCAATGGCTGAGTTGTCGATACTCGCAAAATTGATTAAACTATTTCTCGTATGCAAGTTTATGCACATAGTTTGGGAGTAGTATATCTCAGTTATTAAAAACATGCATCGGATTTCGGCAAGGATATGCGTTATCAAGCAATCCGGTAGAATTTCAGTTTGCTGCAACCGTAAAAATTCCTAATTAGAAGGCAAAATGTATGATATACATATATGTAGGATTCTAATTCTGCCAATTCCGCTGTAAGACACCGAGTGCGAGACGAAAAGTTAAGTCTCCTAATAACATTTATTTGCTGCGTTCAGTTTTTAGTTTACAGTTTTCTTTTGCTCTAAATTAGATGCAAAATTTTGAAGTGATAAAAACATATGCTTCATTCGAAGAGTTTTTTTCAATCTTGAAGTGCAGTCGTCGGCTTAATAACAGAATCTAGTTATTCCATTTTGCGCGAAAAGCACTTGTACGAAAAACCTCGTATATCCTCAAGAATTTTAAGTCACATAAAAATCGGTTTATTTATGTCTCGTAATTCCAAAAAACTGATCTTGGTAAGAAACTTTCGTTCGTCCTGTAAAATTTTAAATTTTAGAATTACGAGGTTTTTCTTATTAAGCCGACGATATACTAATCTACTAAGTAGTGTTTCGTTCCTGGACTTACTTTTCAAAGACCTCCAAGAGATATTCTTATTAACTTAATAAGTTACCTGAGGAATCGTGCATCTTAGTTTTTGTTTCAGAGACAAACATTTTTTGACTTATTCTCCCCTTAATCGGAGAAAGTTATTCAACTTAAAAAAATATTATCCTCTACGAAAACGGAAAATTTTCGGGGAGTCCATAAGTAAGTAGAACACGCCAAATGTTTAACTCATTTCATCTAATGTATATGCATGTACCATCTCTTACTTATTACTTATAAAAGCAGGGTAGAACACGGATCGAAATGCATACATACGTATACATATACGCGGGTCGAAAGAAAAGATGTAAAATGTGAATACATTTGACTACTCGAACTCATTCGTTATTTTTTCATAGGTACTCGGATAAAAGTAACGAGTACTTAATACTCGCGAGTACCACCTATGAAATACTTTGGAAACTGTGCAAATACAATTCTGTCTCTTTTCTATGAATCGAAGACAAAAGTAATCTCTTGCCTTGTTTCCCTCAATGTTGTATCCTGCTCTAACAAATATAATTCATTAGAAACAGATTTCTCTTTTCACTTATGCCAAGCCGTGTGTTTGCTTGAAAGTAAACAAACCATATTGTGTGTCCGTGTGTATTTGTCTGCCTCCTTGTCAGGTGATATTTTTTTGTTGACATATTTTACAAAGGACAATTTTATACGATTATAGTATTGGTGTAGGGCGAGTAATAAAATCTCTTAAAATAAATACTTCTCTGAGTACTTTGCATGTAACGAGTAAGAATGAGTACATGGTAGTAACGAATACGTCGTACCGAATGAATACTTTTCTTACACCACATTTTTTCTCAAACTTGGCAGCACTTCATGCAGCTGTTTTCTGTGGTAAAATAGAGCTGCCATCTTTCACTTGTGTCGGTACAATTCCAATTTGTTTATGTCATCACGCCTACCACTTTCGCTGTCGTTAGCTGAATAATAAAATACTTAACATAGCTAAATCCTGCAATCATTATTTATCTTTCACGGTATTTCGTGCAGTTACTTTAAACATTAAAACAGTAAGCCATTAATCTCTTATCTTGTGCATCAAATCGCGATTGCTTATCTTAATTCCTACATATTAACTACGTTCTAATCACTGTACTTCAATCAAATCTCTGGATAAGATAAGCTCCATAATATTTCAGTACGAACATATTTCTTTTAGTTTCTACCCGAAATCACTACCAACAACATTCTAAAATGCGCCTGGGAAAAGTTGACCCCAATTCCTACTCAGAGCCAGGTGAGTTCGATGTCAAATTTGTATGAATATTCTCTGAATTTTTTAATTAATACAGATAAAATCACCACCCTCTCAAGTTTATTTGCCTGGAAAGTGGATTTTAAGAATACGAAAATCATAGGAAGTGTAACTCACAAGTTCCAAGTTCTCGAAAAGGACTTGCCAGCGATTGTAAGTTTCTTTTATTTTTTTTTTATTTTTACTAATCGTGTTGTTTGACCAGCTTCTTGATGTGCGCGATATTGAAATAAGTGATGCTGCCATTGTAGATGGTGGTACAACAATTCCTATTAACTACTCTGTCAGCGATACAGTTGAGGACATTGGCTCCAAGTTGACACTAGATCTACCACAGGGAACTGCATTAGGAGAGTAAGTACTAAACATTTATTATTAAAATTATTATTTATTTGTCGGAGTAAAGTACATACATATGTCGTATAGAAAGCAAACTCTCTCAATCTTAAATTGAGCTCCACTAAGCTTTACGTTAAAGATTTGTTATGTACTGCACAACAGCTATCAGGTCTAAAATTTCGTTGTCAAAAGATGATGATGATGATGGGTTTTGGAAACCAACCAAACCAAGGTAATATTAGCGTGCTCGTTGGCTGTAACCGGTTGGCCCGGTTACTTTCATTTCATGTTTTTGTTTGGATTTGAATCATTTTAGTAGTTTTCCTTCCCCCTGTGTTGTAATCAACATCTTTTGTTCTTCTTCTTCTCAATCGCTCGTTTTTTTTTAGTGTCCCTTCTAGTTTTGCTTGCGACTCTCCTTAGAAAGTTCATATCTGTTGCTTGGAAATGGTTCAGGTGTTTAAGACTCAACTCCATATAGGGCGATTAATTCAATTATGCTGAGGCTTAGCTTTAGCTTTATCCCTACGATGAATGTGTCATCTGCTTAAAGTCAGATACGGTAAAGGCCTAATACATATTCTCATACAATGTTTTGGTTGGTTCCTCATTGGCAATTGTTCGATATCTTGTCTGATAAAATTGATAAATAACGGGACTAAGACTGCTGTTGTGCCTTAATCCTTTAGTTAATTTAAAATGTCTTGACCATCCGCTAGAATAATTTCCTAAACATCCCGTTAAGACCTTTCCTTCCGTGTTTAATAAGTTTTCATAAGCCGCACAACATGTACGTGAATACCAAAGGGCGAATGAATTCCCTGATTAACTTGTAAGTTATTCCCTGCTATCTGACCTTCTGATGATGCGTTATACTTATTCTAGAGGATTTATATACATATAGACACTCTATTTATAAGAAATCTTTAATTCTTTTCAGATTACATGTTCGTATCAAGTACGAAACATCATCATGCGCTAGCGGCTTGCAATGGCTAACACCCGAACAAACCTTGGGAAAAAAACATCCATACATGTTCAGCCAATGTCAGGCAATTCATGCGCGTTCTGTTGTTCCGTGTCAGGATACGCCGGCTGTTAAATTCAAATATGACGCAAATATTGAACATCCAAAAGAGTTAACCGCTCTAATGAGCGCAATCGTTATAGAAAAAGCTGAAGGATTGACTACGTTCCAACAAACTGTTCCTATACCATCATATCTATTGGCAATTGCTTTGGGTGATCTAGTGTCTATTCCACTAGGACCGAATTCAAGTGTTTGGGCAGAACAGGGTGTTATTAAAGAAAGCGCTGAGGAATTTTCTGAAACTGCGAAAATGTTGAAGACAGCATCGGAGATATGCGGACCTTATGTATGGAAACGATACGATCTTTTAGTGATGCCGCCCAGTTTCCCATTCGGCGGAATGGAAAATCCTTGCCTGACTTTTGTCACTCCAACTCTGTTAGCTGGAGACAAATCGCTGGCTGATGTCGTGGCTCATGAAATTGCTCACAGCTGGACTGGTAATCTAGTGACTAACAAAAATTTCGAACATTTCTGGTTGAATGAAGGATTTACGGTATTTGTTGAAGCGAAGATTGTTGGTCGAATGAAGGGAGACAAAGAGCGTGACTTCCATATGATTAGAAATCTCACTGATTTGGCTGAATGTGTAAGTTATGATATATGATACCTTTTGGTTATACAAACATATGTAGCTAATCCGTTATTATTTATTTGTAATTCATAGCTTAGGACTCAATTGGCAGATACTCCAAAACTGTCAAAACTTATTGTGGACTTGTCTAATATGGGTCCTGATGATGCCTTCTCAAGTGTACCCTATGTAAAAGGATCGACTTTTCTTCGATACATTGAGGATCTTGTTGGTGGCCCCACGGTCTTTGAACCATTTCTTCGTTCCTATCTACAGAAATTTGAATACAAATCGGTGGTAACGGATAATTTTAAACGCGCTTTGTATGATTACTTTGTGATAACAGACAAGAAAGACGAACTGAACAAAATCGATTGGGATTTGTGGCTCTATGGAGAAGGAATGCCACCGATTATTCCAAAGTAAGTTACTGGTTTTGATAAAAGAAAAAAATAAACACTGAACGTTTGATTGCGTTTTTTCCAAAATATAGATTCGATGAATCCCTTGCCAATATTTCCAAGCAAATCTGCAATTTGTGGAGCACAAAAACAACAGAAGATCTAAAGGACGACAAAGAAATCCGTCAGCCGATATCAATCCACCAGCTAATTGATTTTCTTGGCAAACTAATCGAATGTAATGACATCATTGATTTGACAGAAAGCAAAATTAATCTACTAGAAACTGTTTACGCATTGAACTCTACTAAAAATGCTGAGATTCGTTTCCGTTTTCTGAGACTGTGTATCAGGGCTAGATTGATTAAACGCATGGATGAGATCATTCAATTTGCCAACAGCAACTTTCGTATGAAATTTGTTCGTCCAATTTATAGAGATTTGGCCCAATGGCCCGAGGGCAAGCCGATTGCTATTGATAATTTCGAAAAAGTTAAAAATCAAATGATGAAAGTATGTGCGAACGGAATTGAAAAGGATTTAGGATTGAGAGGTTGATTTGTTTGGTTTTCTTATATGTACATACATATATGTAAGCTAAGTTTTGCCATAGAGGCGCATTTATTAACAAAATATCTTATTTTTATAATAAATACTATTTACTTCTACTAGCTGGTTTGTTTCTTTTGTCTGAGTTACACCATCACAGATTTTCGGTAGAGATGAGGACCTTGGGCTGGTGGCGTTTGGGCAAATGATAAATCGCTGCTCGCACGACTTTGGATGAACCATACTGCTGAGCTTATTGCGAGAAATATTGCGCCTATTATTCCCATTGGCTGAAAATCAAAAATTGTTTTACATGAATAACAATGAAAATTTATTTATAAAAACAAGGGTAAAATATATTATTTGTCTCGAACAGAGGCATACGTCTACCAAAGACTATTTTTGCCCGATCTGATTTCTTAAAAGCTTTCTTTTAGATGGAAAATACGCATGGTTGTCTCCAAAGAAGGGGAGAGAACACCCCATTCTACGTAGTACCTCTGCTTACGAACCTACGAATTACGGCGTCGCCCAGCCTGGAGTTGATAAGGCTATTGGTCAGCATCCAGCTGATTAGTCCGTCAATCGGCGCCGAAACTCCAAGGTTCATGATTGCACTTATAATTACCCTTTTTATGGAATTATATAGTCATTGTAGAATTTTTTGCAGGGAATACTTGCATATTTATGAAACCATAACTGGTTTTTAGCGGCCACTACTTTTTGTTTATTTTTTTGTTTACCGCTTATACATTACTTAAACCTCATCTAAGCTTTACAACGCTAAGAAACCGAACTGTTCGACTAAATCCGATTTCCTATGAAGTGTACTACGTATTGCGTCAGCCTTATATTCTTAGTTCCGATAAATTGAGCTAAATGCTAGACAAAAATCTGTTGAAAAAATCGAGATATAAAACCTTTAAGGATAGTGCAATATAACCTTTCGTTCATATAACCATGCGCGGGAATTATTTACTAAACCTGGAAGCAAAATAACCAAACTGTTAATGCACTGAGTAACTAACTTACAAACAGAGGATAATAAAAAAGCTGAGAAGCTAGCAATCAATGACATCCATATCTCCCTCTGTAGAAGGCAAAAGCTGTGAGGAGACGGAGAAATCCAGAGAACAAATAAAACTACCCGTGTATGGTCTGTGGTATAACTTCTCGCCGCCACTCTTGTTGTGCGAGCTAGGTTTACAAACAAAAACAGGTACGTACAGTTTAGTGGGACTGTAAAAAAAACCTACTGATCGTTAGAATCACTTAGTCACAGCGCCTACTTCTGGGAAGTAAATCACCACAAAAATCAGTCTGGTCACTGAAGATACTCCACAGTGCGGATCTAGTAATTATGGCAACTTAACCACTCAAACAAAGAGTACTCCAAACGATACAGTTTGATACCATTAATGTTCCGATTTAGCAATGGGGTTCGGACGTGTTTATTCAACGATCCTAATTATAAAATTGTACTCAGCAAGGTCCTAATGGATCTTCTTAACTCACCAAGTATAATTGCTGAGGACTAGCTATTTTTACAGCTCAACAATAAGAGAAAACAAAACACTTGAGATTGCTTGTTTAAGTAGTGTACGACAACATCAATACGAAACTTGTCACGGCCGGGTTTTACATATTCGTCTTCAATACCAACGGCTACTCCAAATTTTAATAGTCCATTGAATTGAAATTTTAATTATTAATCACTTATATGTACTATCTACGCACACGATGGATTTTGCGCATCACTTTTTGATATAATCCCTCACATGTAGTCAATAAAAGGATTATGGTACTTTTTCGAATGACCTTTGTTGCCAACTACGTTTCACAAAATGCCCTTTTTTTTTAAATGTATGATATCCAGTTCTTAAGGTACATAGCATATGTATTAATGAAAGGTAAGAACGGTTGGGGAAAAAGGTAAAATATAACTTTCTACCTACCGCTGGTACCATCTGCAACGGTGTACTAATATTCGAACACTGCGATATAGTAACAATCGAAATAACCAGCATCGCCGTAAAGTCTAGCATATTGAAGGCCAAATCAATTAACGCCCACGTGCGGTAACCTCGTTTTGCGATTCCGATAGCAAATATTGAAAAGAGCAACGCAATCATAATACCACTCACAGCCGCTGATATTGGATACAATTTTCCAAACCACAAAGACGTACCAACACACACTGGAGTTGATAGGAACACTATGGAGCTCGAAAGGAGCATTAGCTAGAATAGAATTGAAAAACGAAAAGAATATTTAATTTACACTTCTTTTTTTTTCACATAATATACCATTGCGGCGATCTTAAGCAATCCAGGGATAGACACAATAAATTTGGAACTTGAGAAATGAGTTTGTGGATCAGCCAACATAGTGGGAGTTTTAAAACGACGAGTTTTTTTAACACAATACTTTTCAACGCATTTTAGTGAGGACTTCTTAAGTTCGCAATTCGTAATACCGCGCCTGACAATGTCTGTTACATTTCTAAAAATGAAAACACCTTACTTACGAAGTGCCTTTTGATGTTTAATTGTAAAAACTTCTGCTGAGGGTCACATTTTCAAAGAACTTTTTGATAAAATGTGCTTCATAAAGAGTTTTCAGTTTACATATGAAATCAAGAGTCTCGCAGTGGCAGGCATAAGAGAGTGGGTCAATAAGTCTCTGAAAATTGAAATAAGGAACACTCCTTCCGGAAAAAAAGTCTTGTTTTAATTTTCAGGTTTTACTGACCCACCCTCGTATGTATGTATCATAAATTTTTGAGTATTTTTCTTTTAAATTGTGTACAAGTGACACTAGCTTCAAACCAACATTTAGTACCTGCATTGTGTACTCTTCGTATAGGACGCCGGTCATGCAAGTGAAGGCTAAAAAATTAAAGCTCTACATTTAACATAGAAGTCAAGATTTCATTTGATGACGCCTTTCTTCTGTGGTTACTTATGCACGTGGCAACATCAACAAATCTTGTCTGCTTGAAGCTTTCTATCGTTAGCCTTGTTATCATAAAGACTTTCTAGAATACATACATGTATACACAACATATGTAGATCTTATAGGTACGATCCTTTCGAAATTCTTAAGATTTACATACATCTACAACTACTTGGCGCATACTTCTCGCGACCACTCATGATCTTCGTGTTATATTTTTTCACACAAGTGGAAAGGATCTACAGTTTAGAGCCTTATCCGTAAGGCTTTGTTTTTGAAGAAGCTTACTCATGTCAGACATTCGCGAAATGTGGGACCGTGAAAAATCTTTTGGTGTTTTCTGGGATTCCAACCTCTAACTCTTTGCTCAGAAACCCAACGCACTAACCACTGAGCCATGTTGCCCTTCCTCGCTCTTTTATGCCTCGTATACTCCAACATTGTAAATTAATGTTTAATCATACTCACTCCTTGCGGCCGTATCCTTCAATTCAATCAGCACTTTGCAACATTTGAAATGTTCAAAATGTTTCTGTTCCACGAAACGAAAGCATTATGAGTAGGTATCATTTTCCCTTCGGATTAAGTAAATAATATCCGTGTTTAATGCTGAATTGTATCGATTGAAACTCGATGACTAAATTTATTTTTGGATTTAAGAATACATATATGTAAAAATCATACCCACTTACCCTGTAAAGCTCTTGAAAAACAGACCAACATGTTTACCCACTTCTTGGTATTTACATTTTCATTTTCAAATAAATGTTTTCAACACAGTTCTCAGAACCCATCCCATCGCATCTATAACCATAATACATTTCTAAAACATTAATGTGCTATTTCTGAACCTTTCACAATCTCACTTAAATACGGAGTTCATTGGCGGGGCTCGATACGAAACCAAACAAGATATCTACTTACGAATTGTTTATAAGTAATTTCAGAAAAAATGCCGAAAATGTTGCCATTTAATAGAAGAAATAGAATGAGGTGTGACGTTTATCAATATTCTCTTGAGGGCATTGCATGTTAACAGTTTATTTAACCAGATGCTTCAAATAATTTCGATAAGAACATTATGGCTCTAAGTGTATCTACACTTGTTGTTCTCTGTCTTGTTTGCAATTGATCACGATAATTTGCGATGCTTCAGAAAGTTTGCTTAGATTTGTATTTACCTACTTATGAATTCAAAATGATGGGTTTTTCCGGCATAGTTTCAATTTTCCGTGCCGTAACACATAATCGTGGCAATGTTATTTTTAACAACTCAGGTTTATGTATTTCGGCTCGACAATAAATTTAATCGAACTGAGTGAAAATTTGCAAACTACATGGAGTCTAAGGCAATTTTTGTAGAAATGCCAGAAAAATTAAACTGAATATGTATAATAATTTAGGCTTCGGATTCAGCTCAATCCAACTGAGGTATGACAGCGTATTTGTTGTAGGAAATCTAGTTCCTGGGCTTAATAAAAATTCTTTAAGTTCAAAATAAATCCTGCGTAGAGAGTGCGCTTACAATAAAATTGGAGATATATTTAGCGAAAACGATTGTAAAAAAAAATTTACCTTGAAATGTTTCGTACATACATATGTAGATTGTCTTATAAGAAAAAAATATAATTATCTACTCTATGTAATCAAAAATTTCTTACAGACAATTCACAATCAGTTTCTAAAATTGTACAATCATATTTTCCACCTGAAAGTAACACAGATTACGAAATCTGGTCTAAGAAAACGATTTAGGCGTGAGTTTTTAGTAACGACCGACCGGAATTTATTTTTTAATGGAAGCTGAAACGATCACTGTTTTTATAATCTCGTTCATCCGAAGCCAAAATAAACAGCGTATCTTAATATTAAAAAAGTGCGAGCTTTACATATTTCTTGCTGATTGTTTTGCTTTGAAGTTGGGAAGTATTCCTGACTCTCTTTAATTATTTTTTGGTTTCAGAGTGCAGATTTGAATAATGCAAGAACATAATCGTCAATTCAATTCCAGGAAAATTAACTCGGATTAATATTTTTGTAGTGGAACATCAACGGAACTGGAACTGACTGGTTTTGTGACAACAATACCAATTTCTCATGCGCTCTAATTATAATAACGACTGTTTTCCAGACTGAATTCTTTCCCAGACACGGATTAGTAAACTGGCTTTGTAGAAGGGTTACTTAAGGCCTTTGCGAATCCCACAATCATCTCATAGACTGTATAAGACTGTAAGAATAGAAAAAACAAACTTTCTGTCTTATAACGATACTGAGCCATAGACAAACTGCAGGAAATGAAATCAGCGATGCTTTTTCAAAGGAGGCATCAGAGACTACTCCCATAAGTCCGAAACCTATAATTGGTGTTAGTTTGGCAAAATCCCTATACTGAGAGATTGTGAATTCTGGACTCATTTAAAGTCACCAAATCCTTTGTGAACGGGGCGGATAAAGAGCACTGCAAAATTTCATTGGCCACAGTACATGAGGTAATGATACGATTAACATGAAAATCATCACTGACTACGTGTGAGTCTTTTCTCCGAGGCGAGGATATAGTGAAGCACTTCATCTGCCACTGCCCAGGTTTTGTTGGAACGAGCTCACCTTGGCCATGATATTATAGGTATGGATCGCAGCCATTTCTTGGCCGAAACTTTGCGGGTCACTAAGAGCACACAGAAATTACTTAGGCTAGATTTATTTTCCCGCGGTAGATATACGATGGACCTTTCTGTGTCTGAGTGCTTTCATTTCAATAGGCTTTTAGATAATTAAGAACCACTTCTGATTTTTTCTGTAACTTTGCAAAAACTTAAAAGAAGCACACTAGGATATAAAAACGACACATGAAATACGTTCATGTACATATCACTTAAATGCTGCCATCGATGGAGTGATCGGACTTTGCCTGCTACTATTTATAAGAATAAAACGCAAATGAATTATTTTTTTATTAAAAATAAGCAAAACTACGTTTATAACAAGACGTCTCCATTTTCTCTTTTTTTATTAATTTACTTGGTTTTTATTGTTTTAAAGAAATTATCATATTATTTAGTTTCCGGTTGCGTATTTTCCTTTTTTCTGATTTTACTAATTATTTGATTTTTTTGTTTTACAATGTTTACTCGTAATTTGTTATATCTACCGTTACGGTTAAACCAAATATTTTCTTTATATATATATATCATCTTTTTTTCTTGTATACATATATATGTATATTGTTTTCCAGTGTTAAATTAAAGGATACTGTTCCTGTCTAGTGATCTAATATTGATTTTGACCTGTTCGGTTCCATACTTTTTAGGATTACTGTCTTTTTCACTATAACAAATTTTTTTTATATCGTTTTTTTATTATTTTGGAATTTGTTTTCTTTTTTTTTTCTGTCTAAATTTCACGATTATTTGATTTTAAAAAATAAAAATAATCAAATTGAAATCAGTTCTGCATGGGAGTCGAGAACCACTTCTTGCAAAATTTGTTTGTTTTTTTTTTCTCTTATTGAAAATCTATGTTTACAAATGCTTTATACGACGATGTTTTCATTTTATTTGATCAATTTTTTTCTCTATTCAATTTACATATATTTTTCGTATTATCTATAGGTTTTTTTTTATAAAATTTTACATTGTATATGATTTTTTTTATATATCCATTAAGCTACAACACTTCGATTACACCGCTATTCATCAAAAAATATTTGTTTGTTTTTTTTTTTTTTTTTTAATTTCTCAATTATAAATAAGATTTGTTTAATTTAAAGATAAAAATATTTAAGAAAAATTTAAAATATTATGGTGTTAGGTTATGACCTTCTCGCAAAGAACCATACATACATACATACATACGTACATACATACATAATATTTAAATTAATAATTTTGATTATTTGTCAAAAGGACGAATTATATAATTAAAATATGGATATGTTAATTTGGTGTGCCTTCAAAATCTACTGGACTTTTTTATATAAATTTTTCTACAAAAATTAAAAAAAAACTAGAAACATGTCTAATGAAGTTTGCTAAAAGAGGCCTCTTTATTGGTAGATGTTTATTGGAATCAGGCATCCTGTGCACTTGACCTTAACGACGGAATTTTCTCTATCACAATGATGACCTTCTGCAAATCTGCAGTGGATAAAATATCGTTAAATTCATCAAAGTGCATTGAAAAAATGTCTAGGGAATTAAGATCGATTGAGTGATAATCGATAGCAAAAAGCGTTCTAAACGAATAACCTCTATCAACCAGGTACTAGGGAGGACCTATGACGCGCTGGATCGACAATTGTATTATTGACGTGAAAGGGTGTTACTTTTACTTGCTTAGCTCGAACTTAAAACCTCCTCCTCCGCAGTTCAACGAAGTAACCACTGAGTCTTAAAGTGTTGGTTTCGTTAAAAATTTCGATCTCGAAATTTGAATCCTCTTGGTAATACTATTATGGAGAACCTGGAATCTGTCTGTCTGTATGAACTTCTAAATGATTTTCCATCCAACTTGATATCTGAGCTTAGTTTGACCACAGTTAAAACCGGAATTTTCTTTATAACCTTAAAATTAACCGTACTTATTTTATGGATTTCGTTTGAGTTTCATATTTCCACAATTATGTGAAGCAAATGCCACCAGATGGCACACAAATTAAAATAACGTTTCTTAACTTTGTGACCGGTTTTTTTGAAAACTGACTTTCTCGACTATGCTATATATCGACTATATATCGTCCGATTTTGTTTTGAAATAAATATTTGAGCAATTTGCCATATGCAAGGAAATGGCATCAAAAGTTTTTGAAAATAAGTAAAATTTAAACGATTTTAGCTAATTTTCAAATCTAAGTGAAGGGAATTTGCTCGTGTAATTTATTTATTTTTTGAATTGGTGCGATGATAGTCGGAATAGATTTTAACTTTATAAATTAAGAGTTTCCAACTCCAAAATACTACATTAAAGGTGCAAACTATGTAAAGTCTTGGGTAACCAATTGGTTTCTAGTGGTCTGGTGGTTTTTTATCCCTTTTGTATCCAACAAAAAAAAAAGTGAAATTGAATTTATGACAATTTATATCAGACGTGTCTCGTCCATTTTGCATCATAATTAGCACCCCCCTGCATTTATAGAACAAAAACTAATCTCTAAAGAAAAAAATAACACAAAGAGGTGAGCACCCTATCAGAAGATTTCAAAGTCTAAAGGGGGTCTGGTAAGAGCCCATTTTGTCAACATTGCTGATTTTGAAATCAAAAGAAGGGAACATTTAAATTTCAGTGATCCTACTAGGATCACGATGCATAAAAGGCAAGGAAACTGTCAGAAATAGAAAAGAAAAAAAAAAAACAGATATAATCGCTAAAAGGTACTCTACTATGGGCAACGTGAGCAATTAACAGTAATGAAGAAAACTTCCGATTGTTTTCGACTATTATAGTTAAGCCTTAAAGCAACAGTTTTTTTTCCGAATATGTATAGACAAAATAGTCTTTTAATGTTTTTAAAGAATCCTACAAGAAATTTAAGAAAGCTTCTCAAAGAAAAAGGGGCAGACACATATTTAGAAGGCAACTTTTTCCACCTTAGACGGAAAGATGACACGAGGTTTTGTGCTTTGTAAGAGAAGAAATAAAATACACATTATGACAGAATTTTTATAAAAATAAAATCAAGACATGAAACCTCAAATTTGAACGCGAAGTTTTGCTGACTTTAATAACCTTTGTCTTAAATAGAAGCACAAATACAGGAGCTGAGCAAGGAGTTAGAGTTAACAATTGCTGCACTGGATTTTGCTAACAAATTATTTGTTTTCTGTCATAGTTGAGTACGGTTAACAAGTCTTTCACATATTTTCAAAACAAAAACGGAATTCTGTATTCTAAAGTCTGAACTCTATTCGCATCGCGTAGAAAAAAATTTACTCTACAGTCTTACGGGTAAAATGGCGGTAAGAAGTGTGGAAGACAATGGAGGCTTTCAAAGACAAGAATAGGAGACTTTTTTGTTTTATAAATGCCATAATATTAGTTTCAGCCATTATCTTTATCTATTGTTTTTCTTTTAAACAAACCTACAACTTTAATTCAAAGCACACTTCTTGCATCGATTAAACAAAAATTTAACTTAATTAAAAATCATTTATTAAACTTAAATAATCTGCGAGAAGTTCATATTAAACCAAGAAAAGAAAATCTTTAAAAAAAATATGAAATATTTTCTTTTTTATATATATAACGTGATGAAATTGATTTGTTCATTAGTGTTTTGTTTGTTTCTTAAACAATCGTATATACAGTTGAAAAAATAAAATTATGCTGATTTTTTTTTTTTTTAAAAAATAATATAAACAATGGTACATTACATACATTTTTATTTATTTTCTTTTTTTTTTTCAATTACAAATTTCTTATTTCATCATTTATTCAATTAAAATGGAGGGAAAAGAAAATCTTATTCATGTTTACACTTTTGTTTATATGTATAATATATTTTATTGTAGTTGATTTCATTCATTTAGTTTACCTAATGATTTACAAATATATATATGGGTGTATATATATGTTTCATATTTGTTGTTGATTTCAGTTATTGAAGGAATAAGTTAAATACATTTATATAAATATACTCGTAATAGTAATTAATAAAAAAATGCAAAAAATGTTGTTTTTTCCGTTTGGTTTTTGGTTTTGTTTTGGTTAACCGAAGAGAGGACGAAAGAATTTACAATATGCACACATACATATAATTACATACATGTATGCACTCTGATGGAATAATCATAATAATAACATAGTAATAATAATTTATTTGTTTACATATATAATTTATACATATAATGTATATAATACTTAACAGTAATTTATTTTATTTATTCAATAAACAAATTTGTTGTTGTTTGTTATTTTTTTCTTTTCTTTTCCATTCACTATATAAACTAATTACGAAAGTGTATAAATATGTTTTTTGTTGTTGTTGTTTTCTTTTTAAATTTATATTTATTGATTTTGTTTTCATTTATTACGTTTTTTTTTCTTGTGTGTTGTTTTGCGATTTTTTGTGTTTGTTGATTTGTATTCTTCTCAAATTTTGTATTATTGTTGTTATTTTTAGTTGTTTGTTTTGTTTAAGTTTTAAAAAAATTAAAAACAAAACAAAAAATTAAAATTAGAAAACCTATACGCGATTTATTGTTGTTTAGTTTTTTGTTTTGTTTTTTATTTTATAATTATTATTTTATGTGTCCTGTGAATGTTTTTGGAAAGAAATAAATACTATCACGAACTAGAGTTATCTATGGATCGGGATGTGGATGGACCGGCCGTAACATGCTCTTCGAGGACGAATGTTGGACTCTGGCGGGACGTAGACGCAATGGGTTGATAATGATAGCCTTCACGATAACGATGATTTGATTTTCTTGTTTGTGATTGACCCAATGTTGGTCGTTTATTATTTGCTTGATCGGGTCGTTTGGCTGAAAGAAAGGAACAACAAAACAATCGAGCTTTGTTCAGGAGTTTATTAGGACATTAGCATAAAGAAAGCGGTTATGTTAAAAGCTTAATTTGTCAACAAAAAATTTTTCTCATCATTGTTTGATAATTCTAATTATATTTACATAGTCTTTTTTTTAATTTGTTATTTTTAGTTTCATTCACACAATGACAAAATAAATTGTGACAAAATAGTCCAACCTAGTTCGTACGTGGAAATTCAGAATTATTTAAAAAAAATAGATACATAAATATTTGACGCAAAGAGACTATATAGGGCCTATGGCATAGCTTGTCCCAACCATTTTTGTTGTGCGTTAAGTCTGTGGTGTTACAATTTGTAAGCCAAAATGCTTATCAGATGGTCATTAAAATCCCAAAGTCTTCCAGAAGTTTTGTGAATCGACAACCGACTTTCAACACAAATTTGGAAGCGCTTTCAAATCTGACTCTAGTTATGATGATTTGCTAGGTCTTGCTGGGCATAAATATCACTAAAGTCGGGCAGTAAGATAGCTCCATAGATTTTAATTTTATTTTTCCGATTACGGTTCTTATTCTGATTATTTTATGATATTAACTATCTTTGTGTATTATTCAAAAGCTGAGCAATAAACAAAATAAAATAAATTTTTCTACTAAATTATTATCAACAAAAAATTGTATATTAGTGGAATAGAGCCCAAATATTGTTATACTGTATAGAATTAAGAAAGCAAATCAGTGATCTGGAACATCCAGAACATTCATGTATGGGAGTAAAGACCTTTTGACTGGTCAGGGAAAGGATTTATCATAAGTAGTGGAAGCATTGAAAAAAAAAAAATTAAGCAAGTTATAATCAAAAATGGAACAAAATAGATATGTAGTCCAGACTAACAAGCAAAGTTAATCGCTAAAACTAACTATTTTGAATAAGAAAAATATATTTGTCTTTCTTAACAACATAAGAAGGTCGCAACTTAGTTTTACCGATCATAAAGAACATTTCTTTTAATTTCTTTTTTTTTAACTAATTGTTGATGTTAAACACATCATATGCTTAAACCACATATTTCTAAAAGCAATGAACCACCTTTCAACCAAAACTTTCGAAGATTTTGCCGCTGCTCGAGAGCTAATAAATGTCAATCTGTGCACATTATTCTTAAATAATTCTTTTTTTAGTATCTACACAAGGTGCTAAATAAGGATTGTAAGGAGAATGAGTCATCATTTTTAAATTTGAAACAAATATCGCAAGCAAATGATGGTGTACCCATTTGTAAACCATTTGTTTGGCAACAGTTGTAATCTTCACTTTTGTTGACTTATTGACACCTGAGAAAAAAGATTCTCGGGACTGTTTGCTTTCTGGCACATAGCAGAAAATACAAATTTCGACATTGGTAACAATGCGGATGACTTCTCTTTGCCAGCTTGGATTGTGCCAAGAAGGACTCGATATCATTGACGGTGGAAAATGACAGAACCTGCCTCTTGTTGCTCGTCCTCGAGCGAAGTACGCCCACATTAAGACTCCTTAAACAACTGTTTTTACATATATATATATGTATGTACATTCATACAGTAGTCAACCACTGTTGTCGAGTCCATCTATTTTTAAAATCGTAAAAGATCATAACCCGAAAATGTTTACGAGTTAAATTCATTTTTTCATAAAACCATTATACTCGACGCGTTGATACTAATAAAAAACGTAATTATTTTTTAATCTGTTAAGAACCATAACAAAACAATTTCAAAACTGATATCACGTAAGAAATAGTCGAACCGCATAGTTTAACTAACAAACTACGTATTAGGCAGGAAACATTTTGACACATCCGTGCTGGATCCGCAAATTTGGTGCACGTCGATGAAAAGGGAAAATTTGAAAGATTTGTCGATTTAAGTCGAAAACACAATACCAAATGATTGGCTGCAGACTCTTAGAAATAAATTTAAGAGTGCAGTTTACTCAAAGCTGAAATTACAAACGTTTTATCAATAAAGAAAGTTTAACTCCAGGAGCTATGTAGTGTACCATAGTCAATAAAATTTCAAAATAAAAGCTGAAATAATTTTCTTGAATTCAGACAACACCTACATCCGCGATATACATATGTATGTACACCCTATCGACTGTCGATTAATTTAAGTAGATGTCTTCCCTTTCGAGACGTATCGCAAGGAATAAAGCCATCGAGGAGCGGGCTTAAAATGTACTAGAATTTGCAATACGATCAGAAGCACAAAGAAACTGTCGTCAAAAAAAATATGCCAAGCAATTGATTAGCTAAATCAATAGTATTGAAAATGTATTGAAAAAAGTTGTAAACTTCAGGCCCCAGATACTATTGCGCGCAAGCGTACATACATATGTACCTTTCTATAGAGGACAGAATACATAATAAAATTTTATTGAAAATTTACACTCTTTTGATGAACACTTTTCATGCCAGCCAAAGAAGTATTCCAATACAATAAGGCCCTGCTAAAAGGAAGAAAACGCCGCTAATATAATTGAATTTATTTCCTACTATAGTGCTCTCAATAATGAACACTAAAACCTCCATGTACGATGGAAATAAAATACAACCAACAACATCCACGTTAATGTCAAAGCAAGGAATGAAATATCCTCCCCCATCCTATTCATCCGTTTCCTTCGGTACCAAGGAAAAGGGTATCCCCGTAGGGAACTTTTTATTTTTTTTTTAGTTTTATTTGAAGAGCGATTTAATCAATAAATGCACTACCATCGAAGGATCAAAGATATTGAGGAAACCATTACGCTGTGTACATACATCCCGCGCCCTCATTTGAATGGGAAATGCATCTGAGTAGGGTGGTGGGATGACGATATTAATATGTTTGCATGTTTTCTTTTATTTTTTGTTATTATTTGTATCCTCTTCGCATAAGAGGCAGAGATTGAAAGCTAGCAGAGTGTCATCGTGTTGACCAATAAGTGGGACGTGCTGCAGGAGCTCGGGTATGTCCTCTGATGATAGCACAACACAACACACATACATATGTCCTTGTGCCCGCAATTGTTTATGGATAATAAAGTTTTTTTTTTCCTTCAGATTTTCATCGAAGTAGAAGAGACACAGAAGGAGGGGAAAAAAACTGCAAGCAAATGAAGGATGTTAGTCAGAGAAGAGGGACTATAAAGGACAGCCCTGCCGTTAGAGAATTCAAAATATTTTAATGAACTGAAGTGACTCTGTCATTGTTTGACGTCGAGTGTGTACTTCGAGAGGCCGCCCTGTTGTATCAACGTATATGAGTATGTGTGTGTGGTAATTGATTCAATTATAAAAAAGGGGGACAGACTTAATGGAAAAATTAACTGAAGTGCAAGTCAGAGTAAGGACGACGCTTTATAAAACAAGGAACCCATCAATGAAAGGAGCCCTGCGGAAGTCATTAGAGATGTGTATTTAGTAAATAATTTGTTTACATAGTACTTGAAGTCGTGATGGGTTTAAGTAAGGGGCCATAAGGGTAAATTACAAGCGAACGTGGGGAATTTGATGGAATAATAAACGTTTTTTTTTAGGGGAAAAGGGGCAATAAGATTCGCAAGGAATTCAATGGCAAGGCTCTCATAAAATTAACGTAGCGCTATGTTTCGATTAGTGTCAAAGACAATGGAAGTAAAGTGAACGTGCCTGGGGTGTATAATTAAGAACTGGGCATAAACAAATATTGACCGAGTGTGTGGGAGGCTATAGATGTGGAGCAGTCTTAAGAAATTCTGACAAGGCACGTGTGTAAGGTGATGTTACAAATTATCTCACAATTAGTCTCCGAGGACGGGGATACTTCATAGCATTACATCCCAGAACTAATTAAACATAGGACACATATATTTTGAAACAAACTGAGACTTTTGCAGAATTACGATAGGATGATGCAGTTTTCTTAATAATCTCGACCATCACTTGTAAGTTAATTCATGGAAACTGGAACATATGGACATGTGGGTGTTGTTCAGTGAAAAGTATGTATGTTTTCTTGTTTTTGGTTTAGGCTGCAGCCGGTTATTAAAAGATTTCTTTTTGATATTTGTGGGATATTGACAGATACAAACACAATTAGTTGAGACTTCAAGCGAATCTCACCGGAAATTTCGAAAAACAAAATCGAATAAACGTTGTATTGAATTCAACATTATATTTCGAGGTGCTGCCAAAAACAAAGAACTGTCAAAAGCTAATTATAGATCTGTTCGCTTGCTTTTATGTAAATTTAATATTATTCCTGCAAATCGAAACTCTTTTAGTGACGCACTATACTCCTGAAAGTACAAATAAGGGGAACGGCTGAGTACAATTTTTGTGGTTAATGCAGTCTTTCAGAAGTCCGTGCAATTACTTGTATGCGCCGGGCGATGTTATTGACATTATTGTAGCCCAAATGGGTCTAGTGGTAAAGTAACAAAGACCAACAAGAAGGGATAAGCAACATCGACGAATCGGACAGAACGTCATCAAAGGAAAAATAGCTCTTGACAATCGCTGTTTCTTCTGTCTCAGACGCCAATTGAGTAGTAAAACCCTTTCCGCACAACTAAGGAGACTCTATATAAAACTCTTATCATCCTAATCCTACTTCACGGTGCAAAAACTTAGACTTTATCGAAGGAAACTTTGAAGAGAATATTCAACTACACGAGTTTTACAGCGAAATTGACACCAACGCACGCAGAGTCTTCAAGTTTAACCAGGAGTGACAACGCAATAGAAGAAAACCTCGTCTTAGGACCCGCGCACAAATATAAAGGAATCTCAATAAACTTGGAGTGCGCAACTAAAGGCAGATAGCTAAAGACCGGGGTAATTGAGGAGGTTTGTTGGTTGAGGCATAGGTTCACTCTGAACTGTAGCCTCATATAAGAAACTAAGTTATAGTCGGACGGACAATTTTTGATGAGCTGAAAAATCTTGACGACTTCAGGACTCTGGGAAATAATAATACTTTCGTCAAATTTAAGTCATTAGAATTAAAATGAATGGTAGACTGAAAGAGGAAGACTGAGTATCATTCCTTAACTACTCTTATTTCGAATAAAGGCACAAATCATAGATTCATAGAATTCATGCATAAGATAGAGAAATTTGTTGGCCATATTTCCAAAAAGAGAACGCCTCACAATACCACCTTTCGGACAAAATAAAACCGAACAATCACCTTCCTGAAGGGAGGCTAATGTAGATTAAAATCTGAACATCAAAAGTAAAAACAAAAATTATGCTGAGCTTAATTTAATTGCACTTTTTTGACCACCAAAATCCGCTGAACTCTGCCCGAAGGGAAGAAAAGATGAACTAAATTTCTGTTTGTTAAGCATGGCTTTGGCAAAAGTACCTAATTCATAGGAAATCTACTTTGAAAACCTCAGTTGTCAGAAATCTTGAACGAACGAAACCAAAGGTCTGCATAAAAATCCAAAAAGGAAATCAATTGAAAAGGGTTGAAATAAATTGTCAAATGAAAAGCTTATTTATTTATGTATGTGTACATATATAAAACAACTTGAGGTAATCGTAACAGGCGTTCGGGAGATTTTAGTAGATTGCCACTGAATACCCTCATCTTTATTCAGAGATTCAAAAGAGACGATTTTAATATTTAATGAAGTTTCGACGATGTCCCAGCACCATTCGGTTCCCCAAAGGGTTTTGTATCAAACTCATAGATTTTCGTAAAATATTACTCATTGCATCGCAATTTTCACATACTTACCAGGTATATAAGGCTTTTGATTACACGACGACGATGATGATATTCGATTGCATTGATTATGATGGTTTGTTTCAATATGTGGCGTGCTGTTATGATGCGGCACTTCAGTACTTTCGGCTGTGCTAAGTAGGATCATTTCGCGATCCTCGATATACATTTCGCTGCCATCGTCTAGCACCTGGCGATAGTGTTGTGGCCATTTGGCCAATCCTGAGAGAATGAATGCCTCAACAGCGCAAACATAACCTATGATCTAAAAATTAGAGATATATTCTAAAATAAGTTCATGTATATGTATATGTTACGCAAGTCCTACCGCCGAGGCAAACAGAGTCTCTTTTGTGTGCTTCGGCACCCATGAAAATTCCTCGGCAAAAATGACCATGTGCAGTAATAGAGTGGAACCCAAAATGAAAAACAAACCAATACTCAGGTACATCCATGTGTTCTAGAAAAAAAAAATAAATTAATTAATTAGGTATACTGCAAGGTGATGACCAATCATATTAATGCTCACCACTTTAGTCCAATTGAATGGAAACATCAGTGCTATGTGCGAAATATCAAGAAACAACATTACACAGGTTATGAGGAGGGAGAACACTGCACAGAAGATCATTAATCTTAAACGTCCTATAAGTGGCAGTAGAAAAAGGCCAACTTGCACGGTACCAGCTGAGCATTCGCATGCAAGACAAGCGGCCGAAGATAACTGCAAAGAAGGAAAAATAGAAAAATTACCGTCAAATTCATTAGAAAAGATAAATCAGATAATAAACACTGACCACCAATAGAATTCGTACAATCCCTGTAGGCGTTTTCAAATGTTGGGAATCACAGTGCAGTACAACACCCCAAGCTAGTGGCGATTGACCACTGCTCTGTCTGTAGTTGGCGTGCGAGTCCCACGATGTGCAAGTACCCAGTGGTGACTCCAAGGATAATGATAGCTCTCCGGCTCTGCTGCCAGCTATTTCAAAATCCTGCACGTCGTCCAGCTGACAGCAGACCGGCTCTAAATCACGTATTTCGTCCAGGAGGAATTCTATCTCATCCGTACCATATAAATCAGATTCAGATGGCGTTTGAAGTTGGGGTTGTTGCATTTCCCGCTGCGGGGGTTGTCCCACATCACCGGATCTTATAAAGAGTTATTCGACGAATCCAAATAAACGATTGTGCGGAAACTGTAATTAAAATGCAAAATAAAATTGAATTAAATCGTTATTTCGAGATGTAATTAAAAACGTTTACTCTTGCAAATTATCTGTTAAGTTTTGCATTTAATGAAACCTAAGGGGCATAGTATTCGCGAAGCCTTGCCTTTGTATTGTTGCATCTAACAAAATATTTTTTTTTTTTTTTTAATTTACCCGCACTCAAGGGGTTATGACTACCCTTTTACATGTTTTCACATGGTGCGGCCGCTGGAAAGATAGACAGAGAGAGAGAGAAATAGATTGGTGTAGTGGTTTGAAACTCAGCTGTATTAGGTTTCACATTAGCTCCGGGGGGGTGGTGTCCAGAATAACTGGGGAGATTTGATTGCTGTCATGTATTTTTTGCCTTCGCTTCTGCTTCACAGTATTTTTTCCCGATCCACCTGATGTCATGAGCATATCAATTATCAACAGAGCGATCAATTTCTCCAGCTATATGACAAACCTACTGCCAGTGTTATGCCTTCGCAGTAGTGTTGTCACAAACTTTCGCAATTGATCGGACTGCCTCTTATCATATAATGCTTGAACCATCAGCTCGACAAACGATGACGCTACCACTACACCATTGCCACCCCATATTCATATTTAGAACGATGCAGTAGTTTTTCGGTCCGTCAGTATCGAGATCAGGCGGCAATTTGTCGAGGAAAGTACTATGGTTTGGAAGAGAAGCATAGACAACAAGCTAAGAACAAAGTTCTTATTTATAAATGTGGTTTGTGTGCAAAGAATTCGATCACAAGTCAAAAATTGTTGGCAATAGCGAGAATGAGCAACGCTACTGTTATCTGGTGGCCAAAAACTCTTGAACGGTAAATAAGCTTCAGAAGCTTCAGCGTATTGCCTGCCTAGGCATTACAGGCGCGAAGCGCACCTGCCTAACTACAGCATTAGAGTTCATAGTAGGGCTCTCATACTTACTAATCTCCATTAGGAAGACAGGTGCTAGATGTGACATCGAAATGAAGATTGAATACAAATTTAAACCAGAGGACCATGTGGGACGACACTTGGAAATATGGACGTGTTTCTGTCCATCCTAGACACTATGGTAGGGAATACAGTTTTGGGAAACTTTTTGAGGTAGGAATACCAGACCGCGCCAAATGGTCCAATGGTGCTCTAGCACGAGACCAAAAAAGTTTGATCTGGTACACTGACGGAGCTGGTGTCTTTGGACCCAAGTGTCCCACGCTATTCCAGGCAGAAGTCCATGCCATTGAGATCTCCGCCGACTTAATATCCAAAATGGCTATTAATGGCGCCAAAATTATTATCCTTTCGGATAATCAAGCACCACTTTTAGCACTGTCTTCTAATACGATAGACTCTAAATCCTGGTACACTGCCTTACAAACCCTGGCCAGACAAAATAAGCTAAAACTTGAATGGATACCCAGTCACCAAGGTATTGAAGGCAACAAATCGGCGGACGAACTAGCTAGGGTTGGATCAGAATGCGTGTTTTTAGGACCAGAACCGTATTCCAGAGTCAGTTGGGCTGCTAACTTAGACCAAGTTAACGACTGGGAACACTAACTTCTTCCTGAACACTGGGAAAATATCTCTGGTCTAAGACAGTTTAAGCGACTAATTAAGCCTTACTTAGATAAGGAAAGCATTAGGAAACTAGCAAGATGAATCTGTGGTTGTCGATTCTGCCTTGAGGAAGATGAAACATCCGAACACATTCTTTGCGAGTGCCCGGCACTACATTGGCTAAGAAAACGTGCTCTCCACATGGAGATACTTACTTCAGTGGAACTGAAAATATCCACTACTAACAATTTACTTACATTCATGAAGGAGGTATTGGATTAACTCCAACCCCTCGATACAATAGATCTTTCAGGTTGCAGTGTCGATGCATGAATCTCCGAGAACTAAATTTTCTACTCCTGAACAGACCTTTGCTCTTCAATATGCCATACCCATTTCAAAGGGCTAGATATCGGCAAGGATAAGCTCAATCAAATCATTTTCTCGTAGGATATTTTCCCTTTTTACCTCAAGTACACTCTGTGAACCTGCTTTCTAACCTAGAACTATTCCTATACAATTCACATGAGGTTCGAGATGACTAGGAAAACCGTATTTTCGCTTTAAATGACAAGCTTTCGCAGATTCCACAGTGCTTAGAGTTGACAACAGGAAGCAAGGTGCTTGGGTCCGGCGAATATGGAAGGCTTACCTTGTCTTAGGCAAAGACTGTTCACAGGTCGAAAGCCCGATTAGTGAGTAAGCTACTATGCATAATCAAGCACCAATTCCTTGTTTCTTTTGTTTAAAGTTTCAATTAATAGCCCCTGCAAAAAAGGAATCAACCTCTTATTCAATGCCCCTTCCACAAATCTCTCCTTAGACCTTATTATCTGTTCAAATACATCAGTCATACCAGAGAAAATGATGAAAAGGATTCCGTACTGGATGGACCTACTCTTCCGTAGAAGAAAATTGCATAAAACTCCCCTACTATTCAGCATACAGCTTCCCAACCTTTATTTTCTTTTACAAAAAAAATGCAGAACAAGCAAGTCATGCATTCCTAGCTAATCCCTCTACAAACTATTACCTAGAAATTCAATGCACTCATTGAAACCCCCAAGTCCTTACCGCAAGGAAATAACATAATGTGATTAATTTTTTTCAATCCCATTAATTTTAAACATTGTGTACGCTCCCCATCCAACAGCCCAGAAACTACCATACACTCCGTGAACTCCACACTCTACTCGTGTTGCAGCAGCACCCCAACGCGAGAGAGCAAGATTTCATCCAAACTCCTGGTGCACCAATCCCCATCTCGGTATGAGGTCAAGATGTTGGCAATTAACACAACCCGTGTGTGTGTTATCATTTTAAAGTGCAATGTGCTTTAATGCCCCCATCTACACTGACTCCATCTACACTTTCATGGGCTGGTGCTGGTGCTGGTGCTGGTGCTACGGGTTCACTCCAGGATCAATTATTCGAATTTACATATAAAGTAAAAGGCTCCTTTGCCACTACTCCTGCCGCCGGGCTACTACCCATCATCATCATCATCGCAAACTACCGCCGCCATCCCCAATATATGCAAATTTATTGTCAACAGGGAGCATAACGTTGTAACCACCAGCAGCAGTAGCAGCAGCAGCAGCCTGTGCGCCGCTGTGTATCTATTCACAATGCATGCATATGAAAGGTCCTTTGGCACACACAAACAAACACCCTGCACACACTCCCAGATATTGCCTACTCGTTGGATTATAAATTAAAAATAGTGCAATTCAATTCATTGACCTAGTTCTTTGGCCAGCCACCCCGCTCACCCACGCGGTTGATATGATGTAGTGATAGTTTTAACTGTGCTGAAAGGACCTGCTTGCTTAGATGGAAGGGGTGCCTCGCCAAGAAAAGGATAATTCATACAGTACGGTTGGTGTGTGTAGGGTACGGGTAAAGGAAATGTAAGAAATGCTGCCGCTACAATGGACTACGGACGGCCGGAAGTTTAGTGTTTCACTGGAGTAGACAGTGTAGCAATTATAAGTCGTCGATAGCCTGGAGAAGTATGAATCGTTTAATGCTTCTGACACATTCCACTCCACACAGACAAAGCCGTGCAGGCAATATGAATTTGAGTGGAATAAATGTGTGCACAAGAGTGTGTGCTGAGTGCACCTAGATTGTTGGCTGATGGTAATGCCCACGTCTTTAGTACGATACAAGCCCTAACATGAATATAATTTTATTAGAACGGGAAGTTGTAATTGTCAATTTTTATGTGCAAGCGAAAAAGGATGTACAAAAAGAAAAGTAAATGATTGCAATATTCGCCGATACATCAAGAAAGAGTTTTTTGGGCTTTTTATCCGTACGTCGTGCCGTCAGTCTAAAGGACCGACAGACCGCGTATTCAGCTGGGATTTATACAGGTAGGAGTATGTATAGGTTATGTACGAGTACATGCCTGTACTCCTTTCTAGTTCCTTCTTTTGAAAAACCAGCCGACATGTGCATTTTTCTTCTTTTTTTTTTGAACAATTGACAAATTCTTCTGGGAATATTGCCTGTGTATAAATGTATCTGTTTGTTAAGGATCTTATTATTTTTTGCCATCATTAACCAGGTAAAAAAGTTGGCAGCTGATAATTAAAAATAAAAACCCTAAAGAAACATAAATAATCTGGAATTATGTACATATGTATGTACATCAGGGACGATGGGAATGACTACTTTTGGTCATCATCTCTTTAAAAAAAAAAGGTTATTTGAACTTTAAGAGAAGGAAAATAACATGAAATCTTATCAAAGAATTTCGTCAACAAAGGAAGGTAAATTTATTTTAAAAGAAAGTTTCTTCAAAACCGAAGGAAATCGTAGAAAGTTTGGGCAGTCCTTTAAGAATCTCATATTTGCTTCGCGAAAATTCTAATGCGCCTCTGGCCGAAATGGAAGCCTAGAATTTTCCCATTTGAATTTTCAATTATGACCATTGGAATCATCATGGCTGAATTACCTACGAGACCGAGTGACCGTTAAGCGAAAAAGACGTTCTGACAACACCAAGCAACTTCCAGCATTATGTAGACCCAGCGAAACACGGAGGCAATACAAGCAGATGTAGCTTATCAAACAGCAGAGGTACATATCCAATGGTAGATTTTTGGGAATGGTTCCAGAAACGATTAAAAAATGATTGCAAATATTGCTTCGTCAATGGGACAATATTTGAGACTATAAGACCAGTACTTTCTAACACAAGATATTTGGGGACTCAACCAGTAGGTGATGAATATCCAATGAATGATCTCTAAACAAACGTAAAAAATGTAATACAGGTAAAGCTCCATAATTCGTGGAATTCGTGGAAATTGGAATTGCTTGGAAATTAGAATACAATTTCATCTTGTGTGATCAGCTTGGAAATTAAAAAAAATGATTCCAATTTCCAAGCTAAAGCTTCTCAGTTGCATATCGCTCTGCCTGCAACTCTGAATTGACTGAATCATTGTTAGGGATAGATTTTGATGAAGAAAACAATCCATCCCCTGCAAAGTTAATTTCTAAGGTTCATGTTTAAGGCACACTTGACCCGTTAAACCTTCTTATGCAGTCTGTATCAACTCGTCGATTTGAGGTGGGGAACTCTGGCAACGTTTCTTTTGACGTTCAATCAATTAATAACGATTCCAGCAGCATTGCACCTGATTCCGAAAAAATGGATTTGGATCAGATATTTCCCACAACGATGCAATTACATTTGCAACTTGGGCTTGTTGACTTGGCCTCAGCGCAAAGGCGTTTCAACTTCGGAAATCATTTCAATTCAAACTGTGCGGGATAGAGCGGTTAAACTTTTGGTAATCGAAAGGCCATCATATGCCATTTCTTCCATCTTAAGTAATTTTTTTTTTTCTGATTTTTGAGCTTCTACTGTACTTAACGATAGCTCCTACGGCTTTGTACTTCAGCCTTTTGGAACCATAGAGCTAATATAATTCTCATTGCAAGGAACAATACCAAGAGCTGTGGGCACAAAATCCCGGAGCCCCCAATTCTATTTGATGGTTAGAGTATGTTAAATTCTACAAATTTGTTTCTCTTTCATGGTCGGCGACTGGAATTTTCTGCTCCCATGACACATTTTTGTCATGCGCTAATAATATAGAACAATCTCTTTGTAATCAACCGGAAACATCCGACACAGCAGTAGAAGGATTTGAATATACAAAGTTTAAGTACCAAATCCCCAGCAAGTAATCAGGAGTATAGTTTTCTGATTTCAATTGTTAAAAGCACATTTATGTAGACGCGACACTGAGCCATTTAGCATGATTCTTCAGGATCTCAAATGAACCAATACGCATAGTGTATTAGAACAAGTCAGAGAGTTCTAAATACATACATATGTATATTCTACATACTCGTACCCTTACAATAAATGAATACGAATGTGAAAGCTTTACCGAAGCAGGAAAAGGAACCGATCATCATACCCACGACACGAGTAATTTTATGGAGTGCGAAACCTGGAGAAATATTTGCATGACTCCTGCGGTTACCTTGCTATAGGTTGTAAGAACCTAGAGCAACTGTTGTGCTACCATGTGAGCCGGTTACTTCCGTTACTCTTGGAACCATTTTGATTTTTAGATGCTGTTGATATCTGGATCGGCGATATCTGTGAGTTCCTCAAAGAAGTATTTCCCAAGGGTTTGTCTTCTAGCTGATGATAGTGCTGGGCAGCTGCAGAGTAAATGAAAGGGGGATTCATCTTCTTCCTCGTCCATACAGCTACGACAAAAGTCATTGGTCGGGGTTCCAAGCCTCATGGCGTGCCTACCTAGTGCGCAAAGACCAGTAAACAGTCCAACTGGGATACTTGCGCGTGGTCTGCTGATCAGTAGCAGGCGTTTGTTTTTTCTTTATTTAATTGTGGCCATGTTTGCCTCGCATGGTTACATGTGTCAAGATTTTGCCATCTTTCATTGGCCTGATTCAGTGCCGCTATAGAGATTTTGTATCTTGTCCCATAGAAATATGGGTAGATGCAGCCCCCCTTCCGCAGTAGAGAGCTCCTTTTTCGGGCCATCTTTAGCAAATTCATGTCCGAATGACCAGGAACCCAGCACAGAGTGAGATTGCAATAATTCGATATACGTAATATTCAAGGATGCGCGACATTGCTTTACCAATTTGGATCTTATTTTTGGTGATTCGAGTGCCTTTAAAGCTGGCTGGCTGTCGGTGTAAATGACGAAGTCCGTGTTCGTTACCGATCTCATCAACAGCCATTCAGCCGCTTGACGAATAGCATTAATCTCCGCTTGGAAAACACTGCAGTGATCTGGTAGTCTAAAATACTTTTGCATATCTACTGGTGCTGAGAATATTCCTGTCCAAATTATAAACATGATGAATGATTATAACAATAACCATCTTGTTTTAGCGGATCCGAATGTCACCACTAGCGTAAGAAATATATGTATTTGAACCCAGTTACCTTACGTCGTTTTACTGAACAAACGGAATACGTTCCAGGTACTTAAGTCGTCTTTGAATCCAGAAGACCTCAAAATTAATCTTGTATTCTTAATAGCAATTGTTGTAAAACCTGTAATGGCGGGATATAACATCAAACGGAGAGGATATACCTCCTTTAATGTGTAAATCGTGTGCGATTCAAAGTGCAAAATAGTCGATAACGTCGCGATATGGCGACTCCGCCATATGGAGTAATTGTCATCGTAAAGTATACTGGTGAATATAAATGTCTGCTGCTGGGTGATACAGGTAACCTTTGCTCAAAGTACAAAGTTTGAAATACCTATACAAAAAAGGCCCGTCATTTTTAATACTTATGACGTTTCTTTTTTTTTGAGCAGCTACTAGATTTCTTTGAAACGTGTTGGCGCTTAGGTTTGTTCGACCAAAACACATTTAAAGTACGTTGTAAAGTCGGCACTCATTCGAAGATGAGGAAGTTATATTTACGATTAACAAAAAATGAAAATAGAGCCTAAAATCTGTGTGGGAATTATTCACTATCTATTGTACAATGAATTTGCACCAATGTGTTCAGCACAGAATTAAGCTAATAACGTTGCGCTGGTTACGTCAATATGATTGAAGTATTAGCAAATATGTTGTGTTAAACCACAGCGGTAAGAAATTAAGCATTTTGCGCTTCAATAAGTGGGTACGGTGTTGTAGAATCTGTGCAACATTTTAAAAGAACCCTTTGCCGAAATGAAGCCCCATCAGCGGTTGACATAATGAAATTCATAAAGAAGGTTCGTGAACTGGCTTGTGCGAACAGACGAAAGAATTACTACTGATCAAAGTGTGTATAAAAACCAAAAAACCTCAACTAGTCACGGAGCCTAATAACTGAATATCAGTTGCATTTCTCTTAGGGGAATGTTGTATAAACACCTTGAAGTATTTCGTGAGAAGGTCCAAGTCACTTAAGAGTTCAAGCAGGATGTGCATACGTTCAAAATAATAAACGTCTAAAAAGTTCCGACCTTCCAGATAGATCTTCCGAAGACTTCGCTCTCCGATAAAATTGAGAGAATTCCAATTGGGTTTTCTATACCTAATGAATGTCCGAGCTGTTATCATATATTTCTGGATTCTGAAACTTCTTAAATATTTATTCCCATTTATTGCTACACAAGCCTTTTATTCATTTAATTTGCGTAAGCTGAATTTGTCAGTGGCAGTGGATCGTTCCCAAGAAGAAAATCACGTTGCAACGTACAATATTCTAGTCCCATCCACTTACGCAATTCAATCAGAAGAATACGTCGTCTAAGTAAATGTGCAAAAAATAGAAATCAGTAGGAATACATACATGCATATGTACTTATATTAAAGAAGGGACATATGTATGTAAGAAGGTTGTTTCTTTGCTTCTTTCGGTTCATATAAGCCAAGTTTGCAAAAGTTAATGTTGATTTATATTCTGAAATTACGTGAATGAAACCTTGCACTTTATAGTAACACACATTTTAGCACAATCATAGGACAATCTTTTCAAAAACCCAAAAAGTGAAATGCAGCAAAGTTAAAAGTGAATGGAATGCAGAACGATTCCGAACTTTCCCCTTAAGTCTTTTAAAGCGTTGAAACAAAATTAAAGTCATATTTCAGGGACAGCTTTTTCCCGTAAAATCTTTTCCATTCATTTACTGCAGATACAAAACAGCTTGAGATAACGTTTAAATAAAGTTCAACGAACAGGAAAACTTATTGCTTTTTTAAATTACATTTTTTCCAACCATCTCCACCGAATTTACCCGCCAAACCCTTTTTTCCATGTTCCACTTCACTTTTCATCAGTTTGCCCATAAATTCCAACAAAATTGAATTTGTAATTCACCTACGTGCGAATATTTCCAAAAATGTAGCTAACATCATAACGGTCGCTACGAAAACTAAAAATAACCGAATTCCAAAGGATATCTCCCTTAAGCCCCCAAATATACTCTCAGCCATTAACCTCAAACGAAACAACCGAAAATTCACTTTCAAACTATTTAATTATAACCAAAAAATATATGCATACATATACCTACATAGACATACCTATAGTATTCCATCCCACATCAGCTGAGGAAGTCACAAAATTCCACCTGATTTCCACCAAATCGACGCTGAGCATTGAAAAGTTCTTCTTCCTCTTTTTTGAAGAATGACTGCGGGTAACTGCAGGAAATTGTCTCGTGCTCTATCTCCTTCTATCTCATATAAAAAGAGCTTAAAATTGTTGGACTACGACACGGTCTCCTTATTAAATTCACCTTTAGCATTTTAATGAGTCCTGCAGAAGCTTCTGCTGTTATTCCTGTTTCCCTTCGGACTTCATGGAAACGGATGAATAAATGGGAACAATAAAAAAATGATTATTCTGGTCAAACCACAAACGATGGTAATGAACCTCTCTCAATAACTATCATCGAATGGAATGAAAAAGAAGGATCCCAAGCCCAGTCGATACTATTTTTTTTTTGCTTCCTAATTTGGCCTCGGAAAACAAACCAAGCACCCTCGAGGGGACACTCCTTCATTGTGTCGTGTGTTTACATTATGTTTTATTGTTCCGTTAAATATAGCCATGATTTAACTGTGTAGGAGGACAAACCTGCATACTCAAAGGGACGGGTGGTGAAAAGGGTCAAGTAAAGGGGCTAATACCCCGACATAATTACAGCCAGTGCCAGTCAGCTAACATGGACTAGACTAGGTTCAATAGAGAAAAAAAATCAATAATTCCCATAGATTGGTGCGGTACACGCAAGGATTCCAATTTGAAGGACTCAAATTTTCCTCAAAAAAATAAAATAAGAAATAAGAAGAACCGGTAGAAAAACAAGGACTTCATCGTACTAAGCCTTGTGCTTCTCCAATAAGCAGCCATCCAAAGTGATGATTCCCGGACAAGAAAGGGGGACGTAAGGATTTTCCTTTTAATGGGGTAGTTCCTCGGATGGAATTGCTTTTTTCTTTTTTTTCCGTTTTCAGAAAAACTTTTGTACTGCTTTCAGAGTACTACAACTGCCGCCCATATCCTGTCAGATGCGATATGTGTGTGCGCGCGAGGGGCGACGACACCACGACGTCTAAAGATGACAACTCAGAGCATAATATGTGTGTGTAAATATTTGGTAAGTGTGCGAAGGAATATGGGACAATCATAGACTGCAGATGATTTAGTTTCTCATTTAATGTGGCGCAATGTGGCCATTACTCCGTTATCGATCGTCCTACGACGACGTACGATAATGTTGATGATGATTTTCTCTTTAAATTTTATTCCATGGACTTTTCTATGGACACGGGGTAGTTTTTTTTTTTTTTTTATTTTAGACGAGAAGGGAGAATGTTTTAGGCTAGTTTTTCATTGAAATAAAGGATTCTTCTTAATAAGGATATGAAGGAATATGCATGGATTATATTTTTACTATGTAGAGGCAGAACGGTTTCCAGTTCAGTTCTGTTTGTTTAGAAGGATAAGCGAAAAGGAAAATTATTTTTGAAATGAGGACGTCCTATTTTCAATGAAAAGAGAAACGCGCACATATGTATACCTATGTACATAGATACTTACGTACACGAATTCTGTCGATTACATGAAACTACTATTTATGGCATAACATGACAACCTTGACAGTTTTTTAACAAATCAAAAATGAAATGTGTCAACACTTTAAAGCTTTGTTTGCATCGAAATAAAAATAAAAATATTTTTGTCGTCGTCACGTAGACGTTTAAAAAAAATGTAAGTCAAGAGCAACCTTAAAAAACCGGAACTAGGTGACAAAATCATCTTTAAAAAGTAACTGTTCTTAGCTTGTTGCAAAGAGGCTATGAAGGAAAGTATACGTATATGTATAACGAGTTGGCGCCATAGGTGAGCAATTCTGGGAGAATATTTGCAAATGTGTGTTCTAAGAATTTGTGGAACAGATACCTCAGTAACGATAAAACGCCATGAACTAATGTGACACCACTTACCTGAAAACCTGTATGTATTTCTAAGCTGTAAGGAAAGCCGACTTGTTGATGTCAGCTGAGCCGTTCAATCACCAGATTTTGTCTTGGTTCGTAATTCCTTTCCATGAACAATTTGCAAAGTCAAACGAAAGAGGTTTAAATTGCGTCTAAGGATCCTTCCATATTTGGGTGCTTAAGACAGCCAACGTTATCTGTTTACGGATTCTCAGTAAGTCTCAGAGTTTTCACGAGATAATAGAGATCCAGGAGGAGGTCCAAGTACGAACTATCCGGACAGTTGTTGTTACGCCATTGTATTATAGGTATACCCTCTAAATTACGTTCTTGCTCCAAACAACGACTGCTTACATTTAAACAAGTGTTGATAACGTAATAATTCCTTTTTCCTTACATTTAAAATGCGACACATTCTCGTAGCAAACTCACTCCAGGTTGGATGAACATTTGCCCATTGACCAGCACGTGGCTTGAACGAATTTCAAAGCAAAGCATTGACCAGTTGGCACGTGCCACGAGTAATTTGTCAGTTTCACACTAATACCAGTTCATTTCTATTACTTTCGCATGTATTTCTTACGGTTATTGGCATAGGCACAAGCATTTTTATTATAAAGTACGAAATTCTTATATGTGTACATATGTTTGCAAAGACTATAAATAACACTTTACATCGTGCACTGATCATGTGAAATGGTTTTAATCGACCTAGTAATGTACAGACTTGGTCAAAATTAGTTTAAGTCTGTATGTCCTCCGATGTGCGCAAACAAAGCTAAATAGACTTCAGCACATATACTCGTATAAAACATTGGATGTGTAGGTCTTTTTGCATATTACTGGAATAAAGTTAATTCGTTTTCGGATATAACCTCAAATAAGAACTGGTTATATTGGGTAAGCACATCACTTGTTTTGGTCGGCTAGACTTAAAGTTTTTTTTAAGCCATAATAACAAGCAAGGTGTTACAATGGAAAAATCACAGACATAATTAATTTTTTGCCGCCAGCCCTTACCCTTAAAACTCACGATTATTTACGAAAGAGGAAATATGCGAAGAAAATGCGAACTTAGGATAACTATTTTTTTAAGGTGTTAACTAACAATGGCTTTCAGATTTGATATTGTATTTAATTCGCATATTTATGTATGTTAAATCTGGCTATAATCACGCACCTTCAGAGAAGAAAGATGTCGTCACCCTGCTTTTAGGGGCTCCTCCCCAAAGCTAACAATGAATGCTTAAGATTTCCCTTGATGTTTCAAAGCAGAAATAAGAAACATAAGAAATATTTGTTTTTTTTTATCTTTTTTTTAATAGCCCTGCTAATTCTGTTCCATACAATTTTAATAAACATTTTTTTTAAGTCTACATACATACATATGTACATAATACATACAATAATCTTGGAAATGGAAACAAATCACATTCCGTCAAAATGTGTTCTAACTTGGTTCGTGTAACAAAGATTAAGGCGGCAATGACATATTTTGCACATATTCTCCCACTCTATTAACCACCCATCCGCATATCACCCCACCTCCGATTTCAGTTATTTTAAGATAGAATCATCGGAGTATTAGACCGGACCTAAAAATCAAGTTTTATAAAAAAAACAGTTATACAAACAAAGGATACCGAACAGACATAGAATAAGAGCTAACCGACAAGAGAGACAAACATATCTACAAGACTAACCGAAACGAAACAAAATGTCTCAAAGATCAAGTGAGAATTAAAATTAAAATTGCCCACAGTTGGAGACTATTTCTTGATAAGAACATATGTATGTATGTCTCAAACAAATTTATCAAAGCCTTAGAATAGCATTATCTCACAACAAGAAATTCATGAAACAACCAAACTTCCTCGAATATAATCAGTCCTCATTTTGATCCTTTTAACCTTCGCCTACTATGATTTATATCACGAGCTCAGAAAATGCTTTTGTTGTACAATCGTTTTGATCGAATATTGTGTGGCCGAATTTCGTAAAAAAGTTTTTCGGTGTTCGAGAATTAATTGATTTGATTTTTTTTATAACATCATATGGGAAACCTCCCTTAGGCCGAAACTATATCGAACAATTTCCAAGCTGAACTTAAATAGGCTAAGGGCATTGCGGCAATTCGACATTTTTCTCTTATGTACACACTTTTGAAATACGTTAATTCCTAAGTGCATATGTACAGCATTGTTGCTATGTATGCAACATATTGCTGAGGATAGCGATCGACGCGCTTTACTATCGGAAATACATGAAAAAAAAACTCTTATTGCTCGATTTTTCCTCTCCACCAGGCATCTTGAGTGAGTTTGCGGTCTATCAGGTGAATGATTTTAATCTTAAATAAAGTACACGACTCCCGCCGAACAAAACTTTATTGCTATGTGCGAATTATCAGAATGAATGCCAAATTAAACCGAATTTCGTCCTTGATATTTTCTATAAAAAATTAAACTAAAAAAAAAACCTTAGAAAGCGAAAACCGAAACACTTATAGTTTTAGTCCAAATTCGGAAAAACACATTAAGGGCATTAGATAAGTGGACACCACAGTTTGCAGACTTTAAATTTAAAGTTTAATCTAAGCAGCATTCTGATTTACCTTAGAGTATCATATGATGGTTTAAACGGTTCACGAAAGCTCAGAATATTAAGATGCATATGCTCGTATGCATCTAATCGACATAGCTCTGATTGTGCTAAAATTTCTCTCACCTTATAAATTAGGTTGTTCAAGTTTTTAATTACATACAATCGCCATTCATGAGGTGTTAATTTTCTTCTGTAATTTTCGTCACAACTAAAAGGTGTAAAAATTAGGTAATTGTCACAAGAAGGTCCAAATTGTATTTAAAGATGTCTGTCAGGCAACACCCTTGACATCTATTCTACAAAACTATTTCTTAAAACTTCAATTTCGTCTCAAGATATGTAACAGCAACCTACATTTCTGCACTTAAAACCTTCCACACAATATCGCATAGTATACTTCTGACTTTTTTAAAGAACTCGTAGAAAAGTCAAAGGAGAAGTGGCGAAATGTAAAAAAAAAAAAAAACAATAAAAAGAATCAAAGTCCTTCTTTGAAATGTCAAAGTTACAATTTAAAGGCGAAAACAGGGTCGCATGAAAACAACCGAACAACAATCGAACAAATGTCAAATTTAACGAAAACAATAACATTGATGTGTGACAAAAAAGTTTTTGTGAGAGCGCTTTTCTTCTCATCACATACCTACCCGACAAGCCTTTAATTCCGTTTCATTTCCGACAAACAAAACACCAACTTGACATACTTCACGAAATGTACCTTAGCTAGTAGCACATAGTAGAGAAAGGATGGAAAACAGCAAAGAAAAAAAAAGTAGACAACTTCTCGACACATGCACCAGCTCACGACATGTAGTACGTGCATCTGTTCCATTGAAAAAACAAACATACGAATCTAGGACTTTTGATTCTCAATGACCTTGTACTCATTAAACATTTTTCAACCCGTTTCCACCATTTTGTTCTATTTTTTCCCTTCAATATTTCCCATGAAAACAAAACATATTGCACGCAGTGTTCTTCCAACACCACCACCATCGGAGTCAATGAAGTAATTGGCACGCTCCACGCGCGGTTGAATCAGTCTTATGCTTTGGATTCGCCATGCATATTTTATTTAAGTTGCATTTTTTTTTTTCACATTTCGCTTCCGTAATTGTTGACTTGCTACAAATGCAAAATTGATTGAGAGCACTTCACTCTGCTTATAGCAAACACACATAACATGAAGGAGGGTGTGGGATTTACCTCGAGGGTGCATTTCACGGATTTCCATGTAGCAAGGACATATGCACAGCAGATTCAATGGAAGAGAAATAAAAAATCGCGTATCGTAGACACACTATGCTCGTACTCCACACGCGGATGGTTACTTTTAATTAAGTGCAATAATAATTTTTTTTTTAAATTTAGAACTATGTTTGACCTAGAATTCGTTTCTTTTCTGACAGAACTAAAATCGACACCAAACTACAAAGCAATAGAAATAACACCACACTGTTCTCGTGCAATAAATGTAAAGTGTTTACACTCAGAGGAGAGTACAAAAAAAAATCGAAATATCTTCCGTGCTTCCGTTTAAATTGTGTAAAAGTACGAAAATAAATGAAAGAGTCTATTTTAGAAAGTTCTCTCTCAGCAATAGTTAGATGCGGTTTCCCAAATCCACTCTGAGGAAAGTGGGAGAGCGCAAGAAAAATTTACGATTTTCTCTCAATCAATGCCACCCTCATTTCGCAACCCCTATTTTGCAGGCAGACTTACTCAACATAATTGAACTCTGTACTCGTTCTATTTAGAAACTAGAAAAAGCATCAGGCTCTCTTTCGCTCACTGTAGCCTCAACGAGAAACATAGAATTTAACATGAAGGATAAAAAAAGGAAACATCGCATAATATTGAGAGAAGAGTGTGAGATTGGTGCAGAAAAATAAGAACTGTTGAAATAAAAACACCACCCCCAAGTGAACAAACGAAACACGAGAAGCGAAATAAATTCAGGATTTCTCTGTGAGGGAAAGTGTTGCCGATTTCTTTCGAATTTAAACGGTGGTTACTTGTTTCCCTTTCCGGTGTGGGAAAATTTATGGAGAGTCCATTGAACTTGTCTTTAACGTGGAACCTTTTCAGTGCGAAGAGCCAAACTGAAAACATGGGGAAGAAGAACTTTTTCTATCAGATTGTTCGCACCTAAAGTGCTAATTTTCTAGAGATTTTCTGGTCCTTTAAAAAAGTCGGTCACTCTTGTGCAAAATGCAAGCCTGAAATTATGACAAGCAGCTAAAGAAGATAGGACTTCTCTGCTTATTTTTTTTTTCTTTTTTAAAGTGCATGGCAGTTGTATCTAGTAATGGCCTAGCATACTTTCATTTCCATAACAGTTTCAACTGTGCCAATTCTTATAAAAACTGTATCGAAGTCTATTCAATTCTAAAAATTTAACTCGTTTGGAATCTAGTATACAAGAAGTACTTTTGAAAGTTATGCAATGCGAATTTCAGATATGCTTAAGAACTTGTCGTAAAAACAATACGTTGGTGATCACTAACTTGTACAAGTAGGAACGATTGTAAAAAAAAAAAGAAAAGGAAGAAAAAAAATTCGAACATTCCATTTGATTGTTGAATTTTTGTACCCCGTTATTATGCCTTGAATTTATGATGTAATTTAGTTTCAGCTATGTGGATCATTCCGACACAAATTATGTGACAACTTGCAGCAAACAGGTGAGCAAAGTTATGTCCGAAAATTATATCATAGTTAGTGCGCCGGTATGCTATCAACGGCAAGTAAAACTTTTGCGGGTTGACCAACGCATATATCAAATACCTAAGTCAATGTGTTAGGGTCGTATTTTCAAGGCACAGCAATGGTGGGCACATCTATATTGATACTTAATTTAATAAGCCGAGAAGAACAAACTAGCTATACAAGTAGCTGTGAAAACAGTGATTATCAAGTAGAAAAACCAAACATTGTCGAAAAATCGTACAAAGGATAAAACATTTTATTCAAAGAAAACAGAATAGTTAAGGCAGGCTGGCCACTAATATTTGTATTTGTATTTATACTTTTGTATAAGCAGAACTGGAAACTGCTTAAAAGTATTCTTTAGAATAATATTAGGTACTAAAAAATTCATAGAATTTACAAGTAAGCCATGCTTAGGATGACGGTATTTTTAATAAAAAATAACAAATATTTAGCGCAACAGACCGTACGTGGTAGAGACCCTAACTTCCCGCGGCTATTCGTGTTCTGCATTTTATATATATTATATACAAACAGAAGCGACCTACAGTTTAGAGACATACCCCAAAGCTTTTGTTTGCTTTGTTTTTCGAAAACACATATCGAATTAGCAAAAAATCGGTAGAATTCAAGGTCATTCTACTATTATCATGCGTTGGTTACCCGCAGATGAAACAATTCTCATTTATATTATAAATACAAGGGTACTAACTCAGCCGCTTTCTATTTTTTTGAAAACGTATTATACCGTCATTTGTCATAAAGCAGTTTTGGTCAAAATTTGCCGAAATTTTCGCAAATGTTCGCTATTTTCCAATTATGTCAGATTTATTTACTATTTATTTTGAATTCAACTCTATACCAGACAATATCATTTAATGAAGTTTGTTGTTCGTGTTCTGTGTGTTATCCACTTTGAGGGAAATAACTATCGAGAAGTGTTTGCTGGAAAAGTATCTATTTATACAATATGTCGTCTAAGATTATAGGGAAATCATTCTTATTGGTATATTGTTTCTTGTAATTATTATAAAACTTCGTGATAAGATTTTCGGTTAAAATTTGATAAGACCCATGGTTCTAAGAATAATACGTAGAATCACATATTGTGAATCAGGTTCTATTCAGAGAAAAAAATATCTTCCTCTCGTGAACGACTAACAAGCGTCTGACTAATTGTCACAGGAAGTTTCTTAATTTTGCCGTTCGCATTCATTAATAAATCGAAAGATCTCTAGCATTTCTGCGAAAAAATTTAACATATCCAGAAAAGGGAATTTTATGAAAATATAATAACATAACTACTCGTATGTATTACAAAATAATAAACAAAATCAAAAATTACAGAAACGCAAACAGACAAAAATCATAAATGCGTAAGTAAGTAATTAGTATTATAGACGATGTGCATACTGATCTCAGCATTTTGCTTACATTTACCATTAAGAAAGCATTTACAAGCAGAGAACTTAGGATCCAAAACTAAGCTTACAACTTTCAATTCTTGATTGCTGTACAAAATTTATCTGGTGCAGGAAATACATCCGAAGGATCGCAGAAAGGATATAAAGAAAAACGCTAAACAATAAAACAGTAGAGTTTATCGCTAAACTCTACAAAGCCCTACTAACAACTTCGATAGACTAAGCCAATGAACAAAGAGAATGATTGCCTAACTTTGTAGAACCAAAGCAAATAAAGTAAAATGAATTTCAAAGCTGACTTGTAAATAGAAATAAATTAAAATTACAATTTTGTGAATTTCTCTCACTTAAAATAAATGATGTCTAGGAGTAAAAGCGCAATAACATATAAGTCTAGCGCAACCAGTTCGCCCCCTTTCTATACCCATGCATACCCGTAATGTGGAATAGCTTTTGACATTTAAATGCAATGATACTTCAAAATCTTGTAGTAGCTACACAACATATGTACATACATATGTGCACACTTCAAAAGGCGCAACACTGGCAACACTTTTCCGGAAAGGAGTACCATGTTTGTTTGTGTATATTTTTTGATGTATTATACTTTTGAGAAGAGCGCTTTCACCCCCTGTCACTCACACTCACCCTTAGCTCTGCTTCACATCGTCTTCACTCACTCTTTTTTTACTGATTTTACACATTGACACAATTCTTTTCCTTAAGCTGTTGGTGCCAGTAAATATCACAAAAATAGAGAAAAAAAAAAAAGAAATGAGGCAAAATTGTAAAAAAGGTACACACAGCACTTAAGGTTGACTGACGGTTTTCCTCATTTTGACTTTCTTGAGTACAATGCGTGGGTGCGGGTAGATGATAATAGTGATGTTGATTATGATAGAAATTAACAACATAACACAGTGAAGGTACAATTACAATTCTCATTCCTCACATGATTCTCACACTTTTTTTTCTGCTGTTTCTCTGCAGAATATTCTCTCTTTTATTTCTCTCTATCTGTGTTGCAATAAGAAAAACAACGCAAAAAATTTATTTTTTTTCCTTTTTTTTGAATAAAAACTCCCAAAAAATGATACCTGTACGAGCTTTTCGCTTAAATGGGCTTTTTCTATCAAATCTAAAAGGACATTTACTTCCTGCTCATTGCCAAAGTACATGCCAAGCTACTATATACAAAAAAAAATTAAATGTTTCTCTCATTCTTACAGACAAAAAAAAATAGATACATAGATAGTCCTTGTAGATTTTTTGGAAATTAAAATATTTGAGGATACCTTCATGGTAGGCTGGATATTTACAGCACAGAATTGCACAAATTTATTGTAATTCCGACACAGAAAACTAACCTTTTTGGACGAATATCAATTATTTACAAAATTTTATATGTATGTACACGGGCACCCACTCAAAATCTCACTATGCCGTGTGTGGGGGCGGTGGAAGGAATGGATTTTGCTTTCAGCAGTAGTCTGTAGCCATTAGTGGAACATTTAAATCACTTTTTTTTTCTTTATTTCTTTTAAATTTACACCAAACTTTCACTATATTTATACATAATATTGTTATAAGAAAACAATACTAAAAAAAATTAATATTTAGTAGGAGGTTTCGAATTTGACGACGAGGACGAGGACACCGACGACGACGACGTGGACGCCATGTTTTCGTAATTATTGTATTTTTATTTATATACTCTAATATGTAAATTTAACAATACTACACTACAGTGGGCAGTGGGCACACGTTGCAAGCGTTAATCCTTTAAATTTTAAACGGATTTTTTTTTTTTTTTTTGGAAACCTTTCCCCCTTTGCTGTAACAACTCTCCCTTCGCGAGAACACCACCACTGCAGGGCGAACTGGTAGACCAGCAAAGAGTTGTTCCCAACGAACTAGTGACTCTCTACCAACCAACAACCGACCGACGACTAATACGGTAATCCAACAACATACAACACCACCGAGAAGAAGCACAAGAAGAAGGGATGAACTTCCGTAGTAGCATATTACACCCAAAGGACGAGGGCGAAGGAACTGAAAAACACAAAACTCTCCAATGTATTTACTCTTAGAGTTTCGTTAAAAACAAAAAGTCTTCAGAAGTAAAACTACATTCACATTAATAATTATCTTTTACCGTGGCTCTGAATTCGTTATTATTTGTTATGTGCCGTGAATAGTTTTTATGCGAGAAGATATTGAATACTAATACATCGAACGGGCCATGTGCCAAATTGAGCTTGGCGCAAAAAGCTAAGGATGCGTGCGATGTTATGCTGTTCTCATATAAGAGCTTTGAGTAATGTATTCTCTATGAAGAATAGGAAAGTAGGTCAAATTATCGCATTGGTATAGTTTTTCTCTTTTTTCGAAATTAGTTTGAAATTAGCATTCATGAGAGTAACTTCCATATGGGGGAGAGGTATACGGTATGAGAGCTTAAACGAGATGTAAAGAATTTGATGGGATATTATTTGGGAAATAAATAGCTCTAGTAAAAAAAGCTAGGAAAGTCTAGTGAAATGTTGCCGAACCCTTAAACACTGAACAGAATGCTTCCGAACCACTCATGTATGTCTTAGATGGTTTTAGAAAAGAATACGTACTAAATTATTTTACATTTTTACATTTACAAGAATTTTAAATCGGTCCATATGATACTAATGATTCCGTTACCGATCAATAAAAATAATAATAATAATAACCAAAAATAACCAATAATTAACTGAAATAATGCAATTTTCTACGGTGAACTCAATGACCGAGGGACAAGAAGACAAGATATAGTTTCTTTCTGATCAGACGCTATTTATGCCCTTTTTGTAAATTTTTAATAGATGTTGAATTTTGTTTATATAAATGTTCGGAAGCTGGATAAAAGTATACAGTACTTTTAACAAAATGCCTGTAAATCCCTCTTGCACACTAACAATTCAAAATCCAATAAAATATCTTCCAGTAGATCAACGTAATTATCAAAATCCAGCGAAATTGGTGCCTTGTTTGTATGGCAAAATACTGGTCAAACCGTTAGTAATCCTCCTTCATAATTCCGACTCTTTACTGAGGTATTTGGTATGGGGACTATCAAGGTCCATTTTTTCATCTGTATTTGTTCTCGTTCTAGCAAAGCAAAGAGAAATTTTGTCAAAAGTGGAGAGATTTACACATATTTCTTTTCTTAAGTCTTTCTTGTCGAACCAACTTTATAGCTGCGTCCTGGGGAAAATAAAAACCTTAAAGCCTTTTTCGATTAGATAAACACGCCCCTCCAGAATGCATTTACTTGTTTGTTCTCGAATCTACCTTCCAAATGTCAGTTTTATCACTTTTATTCACGTTCGCGAATCGGTGTCACAGAAATAAACTAAGCCATGACCCAATAGACATGGCAATAAGGGAAAAGATGGATGGAACTGAAACATATAGTAGCTCATATATAAGAGCTAGGACCTACGAGGAGAAACAGGACAGAGATCAATATTTGTATGTGTAACTTGTTTACTTTAACATAATAAATATAAGAAAAGTGTTTTTGCAAAAGCAGTGGATCGGATATGACAGCATGAGTTCCTAGAATTTTAAACAAAATGAAACGAAAACATCACAAGCCTTAGCACTAGCCAACAGCTCATACGTAAGAGAAGTGATCAATAAATAATTATATTCGTTTTTCGGGAATTATGGAAGGTTCATAAAATAAAAAAAAAAATTTACCCAAATACGAAAACTAGAAACATAAAAAAAAGATGTATGTTATATTATTTAAATCTGGACTAATCTATATTACTACATACTCAGGAATTTTTTGGAAGTGAGGGATTTTTGAAGCAAAGATTCCCTGCCTACTTCTTGATTATTCTCAACCAATTAGAAGACCTAACAAATTGTTTACTACATTTTTTTGTAATGCTTATGACTTGCGAACAAATGAACTTTACGATTTGAAAAAGTTTTTTTTAACATGTACCCATTTGAAGACTCTAGACGAATTCTTAACTGTTTCATTGTACCCTGCATTTGAATTCTCCTCATATATCAAACTTTACCCCACGGTGGCTCTCACAAACCGCTGCAGTTTGTTTTAATGAATAGCATTTAAGTTATGTGCCACCTAACCGAAGTTTGCTGATTGATAAACGACTTAATTCTGCCACAGCTTTATTTAATTTGTTAATTCAAGAAAAGTGAATGGTATTCAATTCATATAATCACACGTAAAACACTTCTTAATAAGCATCTACTCTCGGGCCCTTAGAATATAGTTCTTCTTTTGTACGTTCGCCACGGAAGAATTGTTTCCAACGTTCAGCCCTCATTGCCTGGAATTAAAATGCTCAATTTAATTTCAAACAGAATTGCATATTATACTACATGGAATCGAAGTAACTGCTTTTTCATGCCGACGCACTCTTGGAAATCAGATATTAATTCCGCACACATACGATTTCCTTTGTCCACTCCGTATGCCTCAAGGCAATCCATCATATTCATCTCAAATTCACCGCATTTATCGTAATGCTGATGATTAATTAAGCAACCCGTTAAATCTGTGAACGGAGAACGAAATCCTGGTCCAAGAGACATTCTGGTATGAAAAGAGAAGATAGACGATAAAATTAAAAATAAAATGTAGGAAAACAAGCAAAGGAACCCCTTCAATGACGTAACATTTGTTTGGGAGTTCGGCCGATGATATTATACATTAACAACTTTGTTACTGATTCATATTTTAACAAAATGATGGCCTTTAATCGTAATTGTGAATTATTTACAGAATTTATACCTTCAATCAATTGCTCAACCTTTTTTTGCAGAATAAAATATATTTCTAACCAATTCAATTCTTACCTTTCTGACAGTATAGATATGTCAAAAGGGACGATGACGGCACATGGAATTCCTAGGTGTCCAGAGCAAGGTATGATATATAAGAGGACTTTGAATAAGTATGACATCATAAGTTCTTCTTATTATTTTGCCTTTCATTAACATTTAATATCTAGTATCTAATAAAAAAAATTATGTGTGGTAGATAGTGTGCTCATTTTGCGCATGATAATATTCTATATAGTGAGCGAAACGTTTTCCTCTCATAAAAAATTATGCTTATACCTCAAATAATTCATATGAGTTTGGAAAAGATTTAGATTTGGATCTTTTTTCATAACACTTTTCAAAAGCATGCAAATTCAGAAATCTTCAAATTCTTAAATATTAAATTCTCATATTTTATTGTGCGTGGCATGGTTACAGAGTACAAATCTTAACAATGTGGGAGGAATCTCATAGAACAAAATACGATTTAGCTATTAAGGAGTAGCCAGTAGCCACTGATATACAAACCTTGTAAATATATTCACCTTTATTAATTAATTAATTACTACAATTACATCCCAATTAGTTGAACTTCCTCTGGCTTAACCGAGAACAATGAGAATTTGAAATTTTTACGCGTTTTGTATCTTATTAAACATAATGTCTGTTTGTCTGGTAATAAACAGAAACACTTACACAAATATCTATTGAAACCATGCCGAGAAAATATCAATACAACAATCGTGGGCAATGAAGTTCTCTGCAAAGTTAACCTCCTGGCAATGATGTTACCTTTGTCAATTTTCAAACTTCTGCAATGTTTTGTTTTTAATCTTTTACTTGTCACTTTATCGCACGCGTTAAATTTGATGTTCTTATAGCTTTAAACTACACTGTGCCGAAAACATAATTTAAGATGAATAACCAGGAAATAAGCAATTACCTGAAAGAATGCGGTGTCTGTCAAGTATGCCAGTTGCGCTACTTAAAAGCGAGAGGTGCGGAATACCAAGATATGAAGGATTCTTTCGAAAAAGTATGTTATCCTCAAAATCTTTTCAAAATTAAATTTATTTCTCATTGCAGTTAAATGTTAAATTCGAAAGCAATGATGAAGTCTTGTCTAAAAAACCTCGTTCGAATCCATGCACCACCTGCCTTGGCCTTTTCTCTGAAGAATTCCAAGAAGAAATTATTAATAAAATTACAAGTTGCAAGATTGATCAATTTGATTGCCAACAAATTGGTATCGCTCTATCAATGCCAATGCTATTACAGATCCGTCAGCTCTCTATGTGGTATGCACTGATGAAAAAGTTCGGAGAAAAAGTTGACGATGAACGAGCTCCAGATGTTCCTCTAAAGGAAGCGGCAAAGCTTATTCTTAATCCAATCATTTGCAAGAAACTGGATAAGTCATATAACTGCGAGGGTATACTAATCAACATATTCTTAGACCACCCGGATGAAGAGGAGGACGTCGCTAAACTACTCAAAGTAAATGAATCTATATTTTCGATTAAAAATGCTAAGGGAAAAAAGCAACTTATCACTAGGGGTTATATAGAGAAGATGTTCCTTCCAACTAAGCTGCCAGCGGAGGTATTCGAAAAAGAATTCAAAATCCCCCCTGCCATTCCAGACACCATTCTGACTCTAAACGATATTACAATGTCGGGCCCCTGTGTCTTTGTTGCGGGCCGATACCGCAAGCTACCGCGTAAGCTTTCACATTCTCCGTGGGTTTTGCAGGGGAAACGTGTCATGGATGATAGTATTCAGGAAATCATCATTCGAAGTATAGCTCCGCATTTTGGTGTAGAAGAGGGAAAGATTATATTCTCATCAAGTGGTCGAGAGGATGTCGATGTGCGTTGTTTGGGCCAAGGTCGCCCGTTCGTTTTGGAAATTCCTAACTCTAAACGGATAACATTGCCAAAACCATTAGCGTGCGATATAGAACTGGAGATAGAAAATTCTTTAAAAGTATCTGTTCGTAACCTGCAAATGGTTACACGTGACGATTTGGTGCACATAAAGACTGGCGAAGAGAAAAAGAAAAAATTCTATAGAGCATTATGTGTATTAGAGAAGCCTATCACAATAGAAGTTCTACGAAAGCTAAACTACCCTGATGGTTTTGAAATCGAACAAATTACACCAATTAGAGTGCTTCACCGACGACCCTTGCACACGAGGCCAAGAACCGTATATAGTACTAAATCGTGGGCGGATAAAGGGAACCCCAATGTGCTAATAATTGACATTGTTAGTCAAGCGGGAACTTATATCAAAGAGCTAGTACATGGAGATTTTGGTCGAACTACTCCGAGTTTTGCTTCGATTATTGGCCAACCGATAGACATCATAGCACTGGATGTAGTAGGAATTGACTTGGATTGGCCAGCGAATGTGGACAATAGAAATTTAGAGAACAATGAATTGTAATTAATTAGTGAAATAGTTTTAATACTTCAATAAATGCTATGTTAAGTGATAATGCTATGCAATTGACGCACCTGTACATACATAATTTTGTTTTTGATTGATTTCACCAACGCTATCATCTCTTCTGTTGCTGGAGGTATATACGTTTTTTAAGGCAATCCAATTTTTGTATGCGAAAGAACTCCGCAATTTACACAATCCGTCTAGAAGTGATTACATAAATGTTCCGCAGACTTTCCCTTTAACAAATCCTAATAAACCAAGCGTACCGTTGTACGATTTCCGAATTGAGTGTAATAATATCTTCCTAATTCACAAATGTATTTCTGTTTTGTTTTTCTTAAAGAAGCGCAATATACATATGTATGTATTTGATAAGTGGGTGTTTGTAAGGACATTTTAAAAATTTGATTGGCAGTGCTCATAAGTAATGTACTGAATTGAACATCTCAGTTCGAACCCCACCAGTCACTCTAATTTGCACCCACTCTTATTGTCCTGATTATGGAAATCTCTGCAAAATGCGTTTCTATATTGTCCTTTAGACAGTTCAACTAGCATACGACTCCAGGACGAAAATACGTATCTTAAGTAAGGTTTCTTCACTGTTCAAGTGCTTTAACATACATACGGTTAGACACGCAGAGCAAGCAATTTGCCAAAAATTATATTGTCATTGGCCGGACCAATCGCCAGATAACTGACCTTCCAGACCCAAAAGTAGAACACATAAAATTAACGGCCTAGATCTTGACTGAGCCATTTAGAGTTGACCCGCAAGTAATGTAAAATTTCGACTCAATCAAGAATTTTACTTAATGATGCCTACTCTCAGTTGAGAACAATTTTTTTTTTTTTTAAAAAAAACTTTCTTTTTAATTTTTCTTTACCAAATACCGACTTCAGTGATTGCCTCACATTTCTACAAGAAAACAATTCAAAATGCAAATCATGCTGCGTATCCAATAAGGTTGGTTGCAGTTATCTGATCGAGATTTCTAATGCCATTCTTATCCACTACCGCGACATTGAATGCATGAAGACTGACAATCAAACGCTTCTGGATTTCGACAACGCATTTTTTCAGAACATCATACGCTTCATCTTGGGTAATAGCAGCATGATGGTAGCGATCGAAGATACTAGCACAAAACAGGCCACCATAGCCTTGTCCACCATACTTGAGTGGCTTTGCATTCGCTAAGTAGTCAATGTAATGTAACTCGGGACCATCCTTGTCATCGAACCTATGGACGTAGAAATTATTTGAAGTCCTTTCTACTTTCTTGGATCATCTTACCCAGCCACAAACATGTTCACCTGATATGGTGTGCGACTTCTAAGATAATCGGCAAGGTTCTTCCGTGTGAAATGAGCCGCTGACTTGGGCGACAAGTCATAACCATTACGCATCTTATATAGTGCAATGTTCTTAGAAATGAATTCTGTGAATTGATCAGCATCGCCAGATTCTCCAATTGTGGCCATCATCAATTTATCGGATATTTTATGAATTTTATTTTGATCTGAGTGGAAGAAAGGTGAGATTTGCAAGTTTTCTTTGTCGGTATAATGTGCGTTACAAGTGGCAACTTACCATCCTTCATGACAATTACCGAACGAGCGTGTGTGGTATCAGCCGCAACCATGACAAAGTCTGGTCCTCTAATTCCAAGAATAGTTTCCATGATTTTTTAAAGTTAGTTTTTATGGGAAAATTCTCTTATAAATTCGCAAAATCACAATACAACTCAGCCGCCGGAGGAGAATGACAAATCAAGAATTCTGTAGAGCAAAATGTTTTGTCGTCGGTGATAGTGAAGTTAGACGTTGTTTAAAGAGTCGGTAATATAGTTCAGCTATGGCTGGACTTACATTAGGTAGGTACTGAAACAGCTAGAAAGATTTTTTACAAAAAGAATTTCTTTCGCTGACATTTTGACGGAGTTTGGCGTTCTCGAGGCCACTTACCACCCAAAAGTCCAAAGCTAAACAAAACATTTTTTTTTCTAATGTAGAATGACCAGATGAAAATGGAAATTATTTTATGAGTAAATTATTATTTCTAATTAAAATCGTTTTCCTTATCATTGCAAATAATTAAATATTACAGACTTAAGAAAATGACTTTTATTTATTTATTCTGTTTCGAATATAAAAATGATTTGACAGGTGATGAAAAAAGAGTTTACCACTATAGTGAGATCCATTTCTGTTGAAGAAATCAGTCCCTTACATGCTAACTAGTGTAAAATCATTCCGATTTTTCTCAACATATTTTTTTGCCAAGCGAGTTGTCACATTTGGACAATTGTTGCTCAAACATTCAAATTGCTTGTACCACAAACGCAAACTTTATGACGGTATCCCTCAATACAAACTGTTAAAACAAGAGGGCAGTATCTACAGAAACTACAAATGTCAAAATTTAGTTATCGGCTTTGTAAATGTAAACCACATAAACATTTCGTCTTCGAGTTTGGAAACGTTTTAAATAAACAATACAGCAAACAGCAGTATAACGAAAATTCTACACTTTTTGAGGAATTGTTTTATTGAATATCTAAAATGGCATCAGCAGTACATTGTCAATTATGGATGGGAAGTGTAAGTTTCCAGAATCACTGTTTAATTACATAGTTAATTATTGGTATTTCTAATTTCAGCTTGAAACGTACATGACTGAAAATTTTATAATTGCAGCATTTCGGAAAATGGGTGAAGATCCTACCACAGTCCGCTTGATGAGAAACAAATACACTGGTGAACCGGCAGGGTATTGTTTCGTAAATTTTGCCACCGACGATCTGGCTATGGACGCCATGCATAAACTAAACGGAAAACCAATTCCTGGCACAAATCCTATTGTGCGATTCCGCTTAAATAGTGCGAGTAATTCGTACAAAATGCCTGGTAACGATCGTGAATTTAGCGTGTGGGTTGGAGATTTAAGCTCAGACGTGGACGACTATTCTCTGTATAAAGTTTTTTCCTCCAAGTATACATCCATTAAGACAGCTAAGGTGATTTTGGATAGCTCTGGCTTCTCCAAAGGTTATGGATTCGTTCGATTTGGCATAGAAGATGAACAAAAATCAGCTTTATATGAGATGAATGGTTATATTGGTCTCGGTTGCAAGCCATTGAAAATTTGCAACGCTGTTCCGAAGCCGAAATCAGATACACCAACAACAGAATATATGACCGGCTATAGTACTACAACTTCAACTACAACTCCTGCAGCCCCCACTACAAATTATTCTCAATATTATGACCCAACTACCTACTGGCAGGGCTACAACGCATGGCAGGGTTATTACGATCAGCAGTCGACTTCTACTACTGATGCAAGCGCCTACTATCAGCAGGCAATGCAGCAACAGTCCCATGCAGATCCACAAACGTTGGCTCAGCATGCAGAAGCATGGAGTGCCCAACGCAACGCAACAAACTATGAACATCAACATGTACAGCAACATCAAGAGCATGATGATGACTTGGCTCTGGTGGACCATAAATTCACTCTGGATGTGGACAAATTAAATCGCGAGGCAATTGATACGGATAGAAATTTGTATGATGCCTTAGAGAGTTCAAAGTGGCTGCCGATTGAACAGCTAGAAGTTTTCTGAAAACGAAATATGTAGGTATAGTAAGTAAGTGGGTTTGTATTAAATTGTAATCGAAATAATTTTTTTGGAAAATAGAGAGGGATTGAACGTTAACTTTTAACATGTTAAGTCGTTTCATAAATTTTGTGTTAAAGTATTTCGGTTTTCACGAAAGTGAGTTCGAAAAAAATGGTGAAATCATAGAATAAATTGCAAATTTTATAATAAACGGCACATGTTTTTGTTGGCTTGTTCATTTTTGAATAAATTGTGCCCCTAGAGAACGTGTTAAACTCGGAAAATTAAAAACAGTTCAGAATTGGTAATCATTAAAAATGAAATGAACCTATTAGAGTAGCTAAGAGTCCTAATTTACACATATATATGTAAATATGTTGGTCCTCAACCAACAAAGCACACGTATATGCCAAAGGAAAACAACAGACTTAAAAACATTCTAGTCTTCTACATTGCCTTTAAAATCGAATAAGGAACACCAAAAATATGTTTTTTGAAACATCCACGGCACATCGATGCAAACTTGTAACCAGTTATCTATGATTTGGTAACTAAATAAAACTGTACGAAAAGAGAAAGCTAATATTAAAACGATTTCCTTGAGAGGCCAACTTTAACGACGATAGGAAGAATTGGACCATTTTTGAAATAGTCATCATAGAGGTGTTGTGAGTATTAGATTTGTAAAACCAGTTACTATTGGAAAAAACTACACCTAACACTAGGCTTATAGAGGAAATATCTATGCAGGAGATGAGTGTACCTTGTTCTCAACTAATTTTAGTCTTCCATATGGTTTTTTTTTCTCTTCCAGCCGTTTTCTAACTTGTATGTATGGACGTTAGTCCAAGTGTTGAAGTTTTAACTGCATCATGAAATGAATATTAAAGAAAGTTTAATTACGAAAATAAATAGTGTTATTCAGTTGTTAAGAAACTTTAATGAATAATATTGAATTCATTCGTCGCAAGGACACTGAATAAAATGGTAGGAAAGTAATTTGCTGACTGAATTAATGAGACAAGGTCATATCAAACTTTCGTTTATTTTCTCTTCATTCGAGAGTTGGATCCGTTGCGATGACTATTGTAATCAACGAAGTTGAGTAGAGTAAATGTTCTGAGGCAGTGGTCAGTGAAGTGGTACCGTTAATAACCTATCACAGCAACAAAATAATGTTTCTGCTACTTGCGCCGCATCGTCAAGCGATGAATATGTTTGCTCTGCAGCAGATGATGTCTACCTGGTAATATCCACAGCAATCGACAAAACCGAAAAGTGAAAGTGTCACAGAATGTGGGACCTTGGGATCTCCCGAAGAGGTACTAGGTAAATCTGTGATTCCAAAAAGTATTAGAGAAATGAAGAATATTATAAAATTATCCGGTGCAGACAAATAGAAACCCTAGTAGCCTAAGCAACACCATTTTTTTTCTGCAAATGACAGAATTGTGTGTCATAAGAGACAAATTTTATTCATCTGCATATGTTAATTGGTTCGTAAAAGTTGAAACATTCCTTTTTTTACCCAAATGAAGCGGATTTTTAATACCTTTAAGTAATCTACCTCCTATTGTATTCTAAGACAGTAACTTAGCTTCCAAATATGTTTCTTTTATTTCTTCAAGAATTATTGAAATGTAGAACATAGTAAGCTACAAAAGCGGTGCCATCAAAAACACACTCCTGTCCTCACAAATCGTACAATCATAATCATGTTCGTAGATACGAATAAACGTAACAACGCACCGTCCAGGCTATAAACAAAAACATATTTCTGGCCTTTGAACCAAAAATAATGCTTTAATGTAGAATGAAGATTGCAAGACAGATAAAAATCATTTACTCCTATACAATAAGAAAAGTTAATTTATTTAGATTCTCTATTTGAAAAAGGAATACATCTAGAGAACAAATAATAAACAAATAAAATTAACAAATTAGTTCCTCATTCTTTCCTTTAAGTGAAATTTTGCTTCCAACTTCTATAAAAAAAACAACAACATATAAATGTACATAACCAACAAACACTCGGTCTTTGTAGAAAAATTGTAAGCGTTTTTTTATTTTTTTCCTTTCTAAGAGCTAAAAAAATTGCATACCCCTTCAAAAGAGAAAATGCAAAGTAAGATTGTTTTTTTAGAAACTGAAAATCAGCAGGAATATTTTTTACATACTTCACAAGTGTGTGCATTTGTCGTTCACCAATAAATTTTGAATCAAAATGTAAAATAAAAGATATAAAAATCTTCAGCATATGTATAGTATATACAATAAATAGCATTTGTGTGTGTTGACGAAGTAAATTATTTGGACTTCTTTGATTCCTTCTTTTTGCTGTCTTTTAGTTCTTTTTTCTCCTTCTCCTTCTCCTCGGGATGGTCTTCGTAACTGTGGAGAAACAGTAGGCTTTTATATTTGAAACATATATTGTCTTAAATACTCACGCAAATAGTGTCTTAATTTCCCCCCTTATAAGTGCTACCAACAATGGGGTACCCATGCATGCTGGCACCAAATATAGTAGAGCGGGTTGTGCGTGTTTAAACACATGCATTACGAAGATAGTTGCCATTAATCCCAGGAAGTACGCTGTCAATGTGGAGTAAAAGTAAATGCGACTCTTCCTCTTTAGACTGTGATCAAAACGAAGGAGAAGAGCTATGAAAATGCCAGGGATAACGATGTCTCCTAGACCCAACATGGCAAAGTTGGATGCGTTCAAGCCGTTTGTGATAAGGTCTTGAGGAAACACTAGTTTGATGGGAGCTTCGAAGCTCTTTGCCACTGTAACCATAACATTAGTGCCGAAGACCCAGAAGATGTCGTAGAAGAACAGTCCACTGAGAAGGATGCATCCAGTTACGATGTTATTCAAGTGAAGCAGTTCAACTCCGTTTACGGCGAATGCGAGACCGAAGAGATTATTTGCAATCCAGTGTTTTTGAAGGAGGTACCACACTCCGATGACAGATGAGATTAGCAAGCAGACAATGTCGTGTGTGGAAAATTTGTAATTGATGATGTCTTCCTTAAGTTTGCCTTCACCTCGTGTGAAGAGTATGTGGAATGGAATTTTCGGGATTGCTGTTGGGATAAGAGAACCAACAATTGGGCTAAGTAGATGGGCTAGAGCAACGACACCAAGGAAAAAGAAATATCCAGTTATGAGGAGATTGATGTGTGCCTTTGAGAAGATCTTGAAGAACATATAAAGTCCGAAAAGAGTGCAAGAGGCGATGATGGGGAAGAACATAGCGTCCTTGTTGGACATTGTATCAGCCTTTTCTCCAGCTTCCTGCAAAAATATGATTTGAATATGTCATACAAGCAATTTACAAAAATGTATGAATTTATAGCGAAGTGTTCACCACACACCATCAGACAGTCTTTCATGTTCTATGTATATCGCATTTTGCTGTATCACACATTAGTCAAATCTACTGAACACAACTCAAGTTAATAAGCAATATCAACTTTTCATCAGTGAAGCATTTCATTAACAATTATTTCAACAAAATCGCAATATATGTATATACGCTTGATTACGTGTCCCAATGACTTTCAATGAATTCACTGACCAGACAGATTGACACGAAGAAATGTGTGATAGATTTTAGTGTATAATGTAAACATTTTAGATACATGACATGAGAACCCATCTCAGTATGTGCATCACATACAGATGAAATATTTGTCTCCGGAAAAATCACCCACATAACCCATCTGATGATGTTGGCAAGTCAAATACAATTATGATGCATTTCGCTACTTACTTTCTTCATTTTATGATGTTTCACAGAGCGTATTGATCCAAATACAATTGGTAACATAGCCATTATGACCAGGCTTCCGTAAGCAACAGCCATACCCTCTGGAGTTGATGGTGTTTTCGCATTCGTTATAGTTTCTGTAACATTTTCCACCGACTCTTTAATCGTTTCAACAATTGCTTCAGCTTGTTCCGACATGACAGTAAATTAGATGGTATCTTATTCTTAAATGAAAACTTTTAACTTATTTTTTATAAAATAATTGAAAATTATTTTATTTTTCGAGTGGATATCAACAGAAATTGACACGCACTCAAATTCTCTACGCTGAAAGGGAACCGAAATTCGTATTTGTCAAAGTAAATTCTTTTTTTTTTGTGGCTCAGTTGGTATGGATGGTAGTTGGACGTGTCAAAATTGTGGGACGTGCATGTTTCAGTATACATTCAAAATGGACCCATCCAATTCGTTTTCGCGGAAGGTAATGTAGTTTCACGTCTCAAATATTTCTTATGGGAGCTTGAGTCAAATTTTATTTTGGGTTTCCTGTAACCAGATCAATTTTCTTCATCTTTGTAATCACGTGTCGAGGCACATTCCTGCAAAGTTTTGATTACAATAGCCTTAAGTATTTTTGTATTGCAATATGTTCCAATTAAACCTACTAGTGTAGTTTTTGACTTTGTGCAAGAAACGGATCAAATGAAGGCTTCAACAGCAGTAGATGTAAATATTGTAATGTGCAAGTTTAAAGTACACAAGAGCACAGTAGCTTTGACAAGCGGAGCAAACATTTTAAAAGAATGTTTTTAAATGTCTCGGACAGCAACTGCAACGTCAGACCTACATATGTTCAAAGTTCACTAATGCCACTTGGCTTGGTAAGTTGTCCTGGGTTATATATTTATTTCTTATTGGTCACGGGTCAGTGGTTTGCAGATGAGTAAGATTAGTCATACGGTTCATCGGCTTTGTTTTATTCGGACCCCGCGCCATGGTTATATATTTTATCACTATCTGCGTACAAAAATTGAAACATACGCTTTTGAGAAGTTAAGGAAAACAAAGTTTATGTGAAGTTATTGGAATAGATATACCATCTATCAGAAGAAGACTATTAGCCAAAATACTAGAACTAAAGAACTAGTGACTGCATTAAAAACATATATTATTTCCTTATGATATATCTGCCGTAGAATTTTACATATTTATGACCTTGTAGAGAAGACCATCTGCTTTCCTTACCTCTTTTTTGAGAACTTTCTAAGAACAATGGCCTATTTCCATACATGAAAATGGGAGTAAGGACATCAGTGGCGAAAAACGAATTAATAAATTCATAAAATTAATTAAGACGATCCTTACCCTGTGAACGCATCCACTAGCAGCACTACCAACAGCAGGTCCATTTACAAATTTTTGACATTCGTTCGCAATTCTTTCTCGACGAAAGCTGTTCGTGCTCATTCAATAAAGAAAAAAGTTCGTAATGCTACTGCAATAAATAAAAACTCGTGAAAATATAGTTCTAACGAAAATGGCATTGAAAAAGGATATTAAAATTCTAGTTAAACCCTACTATTGGGTGAATATTTTATTAAGTTTTTCCTATTTAATTGGCAAACGAATGCCATTTGTGTGCAACTATCTATTCAAACACAAGGAGGAGACTTGTGAACTAGACAGCCGAGAGACTGAGATTTTATTCTTTCTGTTAATTGTTATAATGATCCGCTCACGAAAGACTGGCAGTGTAACGATGATTAATTATTTAACCTCCTCGTTTATATACACTAAAGTAGCCAATTTAATCTTGTGGGCGTATGGTGACTTCCGCTATGGGATTATTTACCTACTAATTTTCGTTATTGTGGGCTTGATCTGCCCAGAACCGACATATAAAGGCCCGGAATATGTAACCTACTTTCGCAGTGCACAAGCATTTGAGGAGGAGCTGGCAAAGGATAAACGTGTTACTTGGCTTGTGTGCTTCTACACTGTTTGGAATCCGACCTGTGTGAATTTCGCTCCAATTTTTTCAGAGCTCTCAGCTGAATATCGTTTGGATAATTTGAGATTTGGTAAAATTGATGTTGGACGATTTCCAGATGTTGCTAAGAAATTCCACATCTCGGATAGTAGCTTCTCAAAACAATTGCCTTCGGTGCTTCTGTTTAAAAATGGAAAAGAAGTGGAGCGCCGTCCAACCGTTGATGCGAAGGGTAAATTGCAGAAATTTTTTTTCTCAAATGATAACGTTCGAGCAGCGATGGGGTTAAATGATCTGTATAAACACTGCGTTGAGAATCCTATTAAGCAGCCGAAAGCCATAGAGAAGAAGACCAATTAAATAGTAGTAGTTGCCGTTTGCTTCAATTAGATAAAGATAAGTTTGTGTGCTGCTGGTTTCTTTAAATGCCACGTAAGGCGGATAGTATGATTCTCAGAATGTGGTACCGAATTGGTACATCGCGCAAACATCTAGTGTGCATTTAGAATTTTATTTTTTAGTTTCTTTTGTTGGTACTCAAACTAAGTTTGTTATGTCCTTATTTGTTTATTTATTTTTAAAACGAATAAAATTTACTGAAAATTAAATCACAAGAATTTCCATAAGTTTTGATTTGAAGATATAGGTTGTTGATTAGATTCAACTGGAGATATACTAGAACAAGTAAATTGAAATGACGTCAACGTGTTTTATTACTAAGTTAAAAGATGTGAAGATAAATCCATTATTTATTTTTAGGAATGAATTGTCAACGAACTAGCGTTACTGGAATGTAACCAGAGATTTTCTATTAATTCGAAAACGTTTTCAAATTATTACTGAACCGCGATTTTGTCGTCACCGCGTGACTTAACTAGGAACTTGCTTTGATATCTACAAATATTTCGTCATCAGATATATCCGTGCTTTTCTATAGCCCACACTTTCTTTCAGTCAGTAAGGTCTTAATTTTCGATCTTTCATGCATTTTCTCCTTTAATTTCAAGAAATTTGAATCATAAAAAGAATTTACTTTGCTTGGAAGGTTAAACTTGCTAAATTTGAATTCATAACCGTTTGAAACTGCACAGATAACAGCAGAGCGTTAAACCCTCTAATTGTTCATCGATGTGCTAGCTAATCTCTTTAATTTTTGAGACTTTCTATGCAGTCTAAACGTTACTGAGTACTCCGTTTATATGTGAATATCCCCAGTTCAATGGGGGTTTATCCTAACAAATTGTGTACAGCGTTCTGTTCTCTCCGGTCTTTCCCAAACTTCCACATTTCGTGGGAAGATGAAGTACGCACTTGCATTAAAATTTAACGGTCAGGCATAGATTCAAAAAAAAAAAAAATGGGGAAACACGTCTTACAAAGACTTATTTTTACCGAAACGGATATCAATACGATATGGAAGTCCATCCAAATCCCAATGGTTTTTCAGGAATCTCAAATTGTTTAAAAGTACATATTTAACATGCACTGAACGTCTTACTCTTGTGTTAAGGAATCTATTCCATATCAAGTTTAGTGCCACGATTTTATTGTCTAGTGCATACCTTTCACCCGTAAAAGCGACAGCAATACAAAACGTGGTTAAGAAGTGTAATGTCTGTACCGTTATGAAATAAAGAAATGCATAACATGTATTTAAGTAGGCATATCATTTTATTTCTGTTTTAATAAACATTTTGAAGTTAGTTTTGCTTAACGGTTACCCATGCAAACTGGCATCAACAATGGAGCACCTGTAAAGAGAAACAATGTAGTACATTAGCATAGTACATAACTGATAAAATAATCATTTTTGAACAATTTATCAGATTTAATAGGTTTAGAAAAATGAGCTATCAGCAATTATGTTTATGAAGACCGTCATGATTTTTTCATCATAAAAGATTTCATTTAATTTTGGTATTTTACAAAACAATGTTCAACTTACCAGTTGCGCTGAAGATAGAAGTTGTCTTAGACAAGCCTGCAAGAAAGTAAGAAAACAATTTGATTATAAAGTACCTCAGTTGAAATAAATTCGATAACGTACCTTTTAATTTAAGAGAATAAGATCTCCTGTAAACTGTAAGAAAGAAAAGAGAACTCGCTAAATGTATAAAAATGTTATTTTTTTTATGGTTTTTTATTTTAATTCATAAAATATGGATTTTTAGAACTTCTTAAAACTCTTCTTGGCGCCCTGTCCCTTGGAGCACTTCAGTACGTTGAAACGTACAGTCTTTGATAGTGGTCGGCATTCACCAATGGTAACGATGTCACCAACTTCAACGTCCCTGTGAAGTGAAAAAAAAAAAAAAAATCCAATGAGTACTTGTTTTATTTTAATAGATTAATAAATGACAAATTGTCTTTATTCAGACAAGATTAGGTTTAGAAAATGATGATCTCAGCAATTATGTTTATGAAGACCGTCATGATTTTTTCATCACAGTGGAGATGCATATAGTAGATCAGAAGTAAATATACTTTACCTAAAGGCAGGCGAGCAGTGTACGCTCATGTTCCTATGACGCTTCTCAAAACGACTGTATTTCCGCACAAAATGCAAGTAATCCCTACGGATTACAATAGTCCTTTGCATCTTGCATTTACGGACGACTCCGGTAAGAATTCGACCACGAATCCTCACATTGCCAGTGAAGGGACACTTCTTGTCAATGTATGTGCCATCGATAGCCTAGAAAGATTAATATGTGTTAATCTGACTTAAGGAAACGAAACTCTTCAAAGCCAACAATGTCAACTCGCAGGCAATTAACTGGATAAATTGTAGATTGTTAGTAGATGCTCACTTACCTCACGCGGGGTCTTGAAACCCAAGCCAATTTCTCGGCTACGGCGAAGAGACTTCTTTTTAGCCAAGCCAGGCTTGTTTTTTCGGTTTAGGTTGATACCAAACTGTTTTTGGAAGGCTTTCTCGTTCTGTTACGCCAAGTGTTTTGAGTTTTCATGTGGTGTTTCGTGTTGGATGTGTTGTATGGTTTATGGCACACACAAGGGGGAAATAGGGGACAAAACCATGCAAAGAAAACAAGAAAAACCATTAGAATTGTACTCGCTCAGTGATTACCTCGGCTGGAGTTTTAAATCCAAGTCCTATATTTCTATAGAAACGTAATCTACGTTTGCTAGTCACGGATTTCTTTCGCACAACAGGAATTGTGAATTGCTTCCTAAACGAACGTTCAGTTTGCTGAATATAAAAAAAAACATTACAAAATCTAGACCACTTTTGTTTAAATTTAGATAGGCACATTATATTTTGTTTACATATCCCTATGTCACAAATTTATCGGCATAAAGATTAATTTCGTAGGAAATTGTAAGACAAAATGTGTCAAAAAATACCGCGTGTATGGTAACGATTATTTTTCCTATTCATTTCTAGCCGAAATTTTTGGTATTTTCACACAAAATTCGTTTTATCGAGAGGCAAATTAACTAAACAATTAATTTTTGAACACATTTAATTTAAACAACAGGATTTTATTGGGATTGTTCGGAAATTTAAGTTCACAAAATCGCGTCTTACCTGATCGGCCATATTGATGGAAAAGAAAAGAGCGAGAACGTGGGAAGGAAGTTGAAACGGCAATTATAGGAATTTTTCATGACGGGAAATTTCAATTGATGTGAAGGCAATGGTAGTTCAATTGTCGTATTCAGTGCCATGACTATCATTTAAGATGCATTCCTCACAGTGGTACAAATACATATGTATGTATACACATGTAATGTTATCCCATTAATTCATTGCCAAATACTTTTTTGGTATATAAAATATAAGAAATAAGGTCGTTTAAAACGGATTACTTACAATCACCAATTTCAAATAGATACCTCTAGTCGGCATAGGAAAACAGTGTATCCTTGAGCATTTGTATTACTATTCTTAATTTCCTACACTCATGGTGATTATTGTAAAAGTTGTAGAAAAAATAGGACTTCTCTATTTAAAGAGTAAATTAAGAAGCGCCCTTTCCACGTATTCTATGGCTCATTTAAAAGAAGAGCAATTCCAAATTAACACGAGAGATGCGTTCGTGATTTGTTGCGAGCATTATCCTGAAGACAATGATACATGCGCGATCCCTTTTTTAGAGTTTAAATAAGAACAAATTTTTCGCAAATGAAATGCCTATGTGTTTATGATAAGATTATGAAATCTACGAAGCATGCGAAAAAGTCTTTGCACATTTCAAAGCTTAGTTGAATTAGCATGTTGAGTGCGGACAATGGCCATAGACGAGAACCGCTGAGAAATCGAATTTGGACGAAGCCTTTATTAATTTAAATTTTCAAAAGAAAGGCAAAAAGATTACTTCTCAATCAGTCGAAATAAATTTAATAAATATTCTTCGGAAATGATACATATTTCATTTAATTTGTTCTCATTTAAACAAGGCAATTTTTAATGACAAATTTACATCTTAGATTGGATTGGATTTTCATATAACTCATGTGAATTCCTATTGTACTTTTTATTAAAATTGGCACTGAAGTCTTCCAATTGGAAGAAGAATGGGTTGCGTTCGATTTTGAAAATATCCCGCTCCCTGCCATCTATTTCTAAAAACAAAAATTACTCATAAAACTTTCGCTCATGTATGTCCAAAAATAAACTTTCTCAATACTGTACACAGTCAGCTGTTGTTGACATTTCTCTACTGGGTGCCCAAAAACCTACAAATCCCATTGGAAATATATTTTGCGGTTAGCTAATCGGTGAAATTTCATTTAACTTAATTTTAATGTTAAATAAATAAAAGAGTCTACTATGGTCATACAAGATGAAAAGAAATCTAGCCAAATAGGGGATCAAAATGATAAAACGACAGAATCTGAAACAACCGAACCAGGCAAAGGTGCAAAAGAATGGGGTTATGACTTGTATCCAGAAAGGCGAGGAGAGGTTTATAAGCCAAAGTGGTCAAGAATTCTCATGGGTTTCGAAGGAACAGAGAACTTAGATAAAATCAAATGTGAACGGAATGTCTATTGGTGTGTCAAGAACAGTCCACTGGTTAAACTGATGATGGGTGCGCTTAAATCATCGGGCTGCCCGATTGACATACGTCGACATATCTCGTGTGAGGTATGCGATCCTACGGTCACCGGCGGATACGATCCGGTAATGAATCAAATAGTGGTTTGTCAAAATATGGCGAAGAAGGAAGGCATGGTGCAGGGTGTGTTAACACACGAAATGATACACATGTTTGATTATTGCAACAACGACCTGGATTTCAAGAATATTGATCATTTGGCCTGCACGGAGATTCGCGCGGCTAATTTGGCTCACTGTTCATTTTTAAGTGCCTGGACACAAGGAGACGCATCTCCATTCAAGATTAGAGAAGCACACCAAGTATGTTGAATGGATGTTTTAAAATATAATAAAAATTCTTATTTTTCATTCCATAGGACTGTGTGAAAACTAAAGCAATGTACTCCGTATTGGCTGTTCGTAAAGTAACTAAGGAACAGGCTATGGAAGCTGTTGAGCGTGTCTTCCCAAAATGTTATGCGGATTTGGAACCAATTGGGCGGAGAATTCGTAGGAACTCTCTAGATCAACACAAGGCCTACATGGAGGGTCCAATGTACGGATATGATGTATAGTAGTTGGAATAGATGTTTGTTACATTGTTATTAGAAAATAGAGTCGTAGGGGGAGTGTATTTAATAATTTCGGTTTTAGTGAAACTTCTTAATTATGAGTGAATTTGTGTTCTAAAGGGGAAATCGAAGGGTCGACCCAGAACCAATTTGCACGTTCCAGCATCCTGCAAGTCCAGTTAGGACACGACATTTAAGCAACCAAATCATTTCGGAGTAAAGGACAATGAGATGACCGGTAACACCCAGAATGTTTTTGCGGCATAGGCGGGAATAGTTGCAAGGAGAGAAGACCTATTCTTTGGAAAGAATACCCAGTCTTATCCCAAATTTGTCGGGAAACACTGTTGTTTCTTGTCCTGGCAAAAGTTTTTCGCTTCCACATATCTCTCTGCGATCGCATTATTTTTGCCGCTTTCGATTTTCTAATATACATACATTATTATTATTAACGCATTTACTGAAAGCCAAGCTGAAGTGAATGGAAAGTTTGAATTAGCTACAGTAAATGTCTCATATCGCAACTGTATTGCAGGTGTGTTCATACCTATATTTAAAAAAAATTATGTCAATCATATTTGTAAAATATTTCTTTTATTTTATCTTGATACATACAAAAATATAGGTAATAAAAGTAGTACAATAAAATACGTACTAACAAACTCAACACAATTTACAATAAATACTTGGGATACAAGGTCCGCTGTCACCAGGCCCAGTAGACCACATACTTATACATCTACATATACCTCCTCGCCTACCTACGGTTTACCATTCACTTTGAGTGAGGAACTGATTTCGTTTGGACCACGTCCGAGTTCTTGTAGCATAGCTATCAGTTTGCGATTTTGTCGCAAAACAAGTACTACCTCCTTTTGTTGTTCTTGAAAAAACTTAATAGGGGGGAAACAAAATTAATCGATTTGATCGAAGGAAGAATATATCCCATCAGCCTTACTTTCATCACATTCCTTTGCTCGGTTTTAGACAACTGATTTACATGGTCGTTCTCCTTGTCATCTTTTTGTTGTGATTTCAAATTACATTTTATTTCATTCAGGCCTGCACGTATCGAGTTCAGTTTCTTATCACAATCTCGGACGTCCTTCTCGAGAATTTGTGACTTTAAATATACTGTTTGTGCCAATTTATACCAATCAGCCAGGCATTCAGCCATGTGTGCTACAGACGGTTTAACATCGTCTTGCAGGAGTGCTTTAATACGTTTACCATTTCTGTCGACCTTATTTAAAATTTGTCAAAAGATATATTTTGCTTTAAATTTATATATCCTCCAATTACCTTTATCTTTTCTAGTGCATGGAACTGTTCATCATTATAGGTGAGTGTTCGTGTCGCTCTATCTCGCAGCAAATGCTGCCATGAATCTCTCAAGCGATCTATTAAGTATTTTGCCTTAGCAATAGAACGAGCCTTGCAAGCACATATCTTGCCATGCATTGATGAGCGCCATTCTTCACTGAGGATGTAATAGAATCGATGAACAAATTCAATGTTAAAGAAAAAGGGAAGTACTACCTCAGGGTATCTTCTTCGACGAAATGTTTATAGAGCTGTGAGATAACATCAGCAGCACGATCAAAATTAGCCTTCACTTCTTCTAGGATTTTTGGATCATCTTCAGGTTTACTCTGAAAATTCATTGTAAAATTACCTGAATTGATATTTTTTATGTATGTATGGATATCAAAAAAACTTACAACTTTGTTCACATGCGCAACGACTTCGGAATATTCAATCACAGTTGATAATAGAACGTCAAAACTTTTTGTTTTTCTAGGGAATAAATAAAATACATAGATTAGAAAGTATGCATAATACAAAGTAATCGTGTGATTACTTTTGTAGAAGTTTCATTGTGGTTGTAAGTGTTTCAATGAATTGTTGTACACCCTTTTTAATTAAAATATCAATGGTTGTCAGGGTTTCAATCCGACGTTTACACTCATGACCCACACTGCATGCAGCCTGAAAAGAAAGAGATAAAAATAAGAAGTACTTTCCATTTTTGAAACAGGATTAATGTTCTTTGAATATGCAAACGAAATGTCTAATTAGGTCCTTCGCATTATGCTTGCGGACAAAAAAGTTATGGTCGTTTATATAGGTTGCCATCTAGGAGTCGAAATAGCGAAACTAAAAAGGCGGTAAGAAATAAAAGTCTACCATTCCGACGAAATTCAACAAGCACATCTAGAAGAGGAATATGAGCGATGTAGAATTAAAATAAAAGTGAAGAAGGTAGTATATCTGTCAGAAAATTTCTCCTCGCAATCGCTTAATAGGCAGTAACTTTCAAAAGATAGGTGCCGTGGCGCAGTAGTTAGTGCGTTGGATTGCTGCACGGAAGGTTCGACGTTCGAATCCAGAAAAACACGAACAAATTTCTTTACGGTCCCACCTGTCGCGAAAGTCCGTCAAACTTCCGAGATTAATATCTGTCATGAGAAACTGCTTTCGTTCTACATTTGCTCATTAAAAAGAAACAACAGAATTTACGCAATGAATGAATTCAGGAACTGCAGTAAGACATTGCATAAAGGTTGGCGCCTGTCGCAACAATTATAGATTGTTGGAGCTAATGTCGCACACATACTGGAAAAAGCTTTCGAGAGAATGCTCAACGGATGTGCACGTTAGAATGATACAAGATATGTACGATAACGTAAAAACGATAGAGCGACACCGCAAGAGCTCTCAAAGCCACTCTATAAAGCAGGTCTCCCTCGCAGTGAGGAAGTGGTTAGCATAGCTATTATGAAGCTAATGAATAACAAATGCCAAACTTTTTAAATACAGAGGCGATATTCTGATTAGGAACATACACCAGATAATAAAGTATGGGATGACGAAAGCATTCCTGACGATTGGACTGTCAGTAACATCTGTGCCATAAAAAAGGCGATCCTTCGATCTCAACTCTACAAACGACAACTTCGTGAAGATCTGGCGAAGAATCACCCCAACAAACCGCTGCTACATCGGTTTGACAAAACAACTAGATTCGAAACTCCTAACGCGAAAAACGAAAGTGATGATCTGCAGAATATTAACCTTGCCACTTTTAGGCTTATCTCAGGCAGTGACTTTTCACGGGTCGTGTGCCCGAAAAGTAAGTACATAAATACAAAAACAAGTTGCCATCAACAAATAAAACTCAACACTGTCGACCGGACAGTTACATACAGGCATCCGGCGAATAATCATATTCTTGCACAGGAAAACTGTACTCGTAAAATACCTTTATCATAAAGGCGTAATACTTAATGCGTTATCGAGGCTGTTAGACGTAGATAATAGTGTGAGTTGCTTTTTTGTTTCATATTTAATTCATGAAATAAGATAGAGAACCCTTAGGTTTTTAATATGCATAGGTGAACGATTATTCATATTTAAAAGGAGAAAAACAAAGTGGCCCCCTTAGAAAGTGGTTGCCGCGTACATAAAACTATGACATACTCACCTTTGCTAAACTGGCATCATTTTCAACCGACACATTACTGGGGAAGACTGGAAACTTTGGTAAATCTAATTGTGTTGGCAACTGCACATTATTGTCCTCGTTGCTGTACAGGAATATTGGATTCTCTCGCTCTGTTGGCGGAAAAGCACTGGCTGCAAAAATAAAACATAAGACCTTGAGTTCTAAAGGTACAACTTAACATAAAACTAAAACCTACCACACAATGTACCAATTCTTGATTCTAAGTGCTCATTGCTAAACAATAGAATCTGTTTCTCGCATGGAACTTCAGTCTGAATAAAAATGTGATCTTTGAATTCCTCGATTTGATCTTCAGGCTCCAGAAAGACCTCAATACTGTTTGTATGGTTAATGAAAAACACATGGAAGACTTTTTTCCTCAGAATTAAAGTAACCTGATGGAAAAATGTGTCAAATGACCACGTCTTTGTGCGATCTTCTTCAAGGAGACCAGCCAACAATGGAGTAACCAAAGTTTTTAGGCCAGCTGTTAGGTGACAATGTGGAGGTAGCGTTGTCGACCATTCTATTGGGCCATTCTCTGAGAGTTGTGTGCCTGAAATTACTCCCGACGCCTTCCGCGTGGTAATTTGGTGCATTGTTTCGCGATTTTTTCGTCCACCAAATGGTCGGAATGGAAGATTTCCGGTTGCCACGTGATACAGTGTGACTCCAATTGACCACAAGTCTACGTTTGCTGTAAACGATCGATTTACTGACCTTCGAAGGACTGCCCTTTCATATAAGTCCGGATGTAGATACTCCTCTGTTCCATACAACGAAGCAAATGGTTGATTCTCTTCGAGCTCCCTTGCTGCACCAAAGTCTGTAAGCTTATATATTGTTTGACCATCTTCTGAGATGAATTTCATGATATTCCCTGGCTTCAAGTCACGATGCACAAGGTTGTTATCCCGTAAGTGCTTCATTCCAGCACACAAGTGCTCAAGAACTAAAAGAAATTCCCTCTCTGGCAAGCCATAAGCATTCTCAGGGTCATCTAAGATATTGAACAAACTTCCGCCTGTGCAGAGTTCCATGACGATGACTTTACCTCGTCCCTCTTGATCATCCTCAATAGCTAACAGCTTGACAATGTTTTCATGGTTGACTTTCTTAAGAACTTCAAACTCGCGCATTTGCACTTCTTGCGGGCGCATGTGACTGTATGGATTGAAGGTTTTAACCGCAACAGATTCCCCAGTATTTTTATTTACACCCTATAATGAGCCGATAAGAAATCCATTATCAAGATATGTACTTAAATACTGTGTTTCAAAGCAATTAGGTAACTATAGCATATTTTATAATAGCAGTTTCGATGGGTTTTACGCCATACAGAACGATCAAATTGAATCTTTTTTTTATTCTATTGACGTTGTGAATATACATAATTATAATCAAGTAAAGTTTGAAGAAATCAGGGACAGCAATTTTTTAACCGGAAGCTGACCCAAAAGTGCGTCTAAATAACTTCGGAAAATACAAATTTGCGAGCTACTGATAACGGAGAAATATGCAAACATAAGTGACTAATACAAGATTGTATTATAAAAAAAAAAAATGAAACCCTGATAATTTATGATTTTACTCGCCTGAAAGACTGATCCAGTTGCACCTTTACCCAGTACACTCGTTGTACACCATACATAATTCAAAGATCCTCGTAAGAACGACATGCTGTTTGCTTAAGGGATAAAACAAATGTACATTGATTTCAACAAAAAATGTTAAATTGCACAACTCTTGGTATATTTCTGTTGTCTTTTTCTAAGTTTCGAGATACGATAGCTTTCACTTTTCATCGATTCGAAACTGTCTAGCGTGAAATTTTACCAATTATATATAATTTTCTTTTTTTTTTGGATAAGAATTGCAGCGATTACGTTGTGAATAACATTTTGATTTAGTTTTACTTTTTATTCGGATTCAGACAAAAAAACCTAGAGGAATCCTCATGCAAATAAACGAAATGCAGACCAAGCAAATCGCACAACTTTTTTGTCTGACCATATGTCAACTGAAGCAAGCTGTCACAATTTTATGTACAGTATGGAAAGAAATTTATATTGGCTTACCTTATTGGCAGAAAGTTCTAAGATTTGAGGTGGGAAAGCCCCGGTTTCATAAAAAGTAAATAGTTGGTAAGAGAGCAATAGATTGATAATCTTTGAAGTGTTCGTTTTATACTATTTGTTAAGATATTGAAATAATTCGATATTCTCTTATCTTTCAGAAGTTCGAATAACCTATCTGTTCAAAGGCGGTTCAAAACTGTGCTGAAAGGATTATTTTTGCATCCCGGATTCATTAAGCATCTTCCAGGCGGAATTACTGAGGTTCGAAAGGTTGTTATGACCCCAGGGTTATTGATAGTGCAGCAGCTAGCAAAGCAATTGGTTGAAAATATATTCTAATCAAGTGGATGAATTAGCCAAGCCAGGATCAGCTTCTTCTTTGAAGAGGAAGTCTCACTTCCACAGAGTGCAAGGCAAAAATGTCCCGAAAAACGGCCAACTTCAGATGAAACAGGCTGGGTTAGAGTGTCATATTCAAGAAGATATGACCCATCTATGATAGAACTAATTGTAAAATAAATCTCTTTGATAGTAGTGTCTTTACGCCCATGGGAGTAAAGACAACTGAAAAGAAAGTTGTACTGGTATGTGATGCCAACCCTAAAATACAACCCATGTGGATATTGCCAGGCTAGTTGCTATATGCATAGGGCACTAGCCTATCGTAACACACCCTCCTAGATTAGGTATTCCATTCAATGTAAATTGCATTAGCTGTAAAAATGATAAAGAAACTCATTTAATTTCTTTGCGAATGTCTGGCCCCAGCCAGAGCCAGAGCTCGCACTCTGGGTACAACTTTCTTCAAAGAGAGACTGGAGATCTGATAAGATTTCTAAATTTCAAGGGGTGGATCTAAAATCCTTTATTTTTTCAGTTGCCAAATACGTACATCGGTAACTAGGCTAGTAAAAGTATGTATAAACATTTTTTTAATAATGATATATTCAAAAGTGTATCTAAGATGCGGAACGTTAGTGTCCATTCGCTCTAAGAGGAGAAGAAGAAGAAGAGCACGAAGAACTATACGAGAACCAGCGTTGCCACTTTAGGACTATTTTTTCGCAGTAGGTCCTCTAAAAAAAATGCAGTGGATTGCATTTTTTCGCAGTCGATTTTTATTTTCAAACAAAAACAATAACCAAAAATAACATAAACTGTGAATGGGCGCCTTTTATGGATAGTTATCTGCGTACAGATAAGAAATTCAACTTTTTCGAAAAAAATTGTTATGTTTTGTGCTAAAGGGATACACTTTCTTGATCTTGAATTGCATACTACAAAAATGCAGATTTAATTTTATGCAGTAGATCTACTACAATTGCAGCAAAGTGGTATGTAACGCTAGCTGTACAGCAACGTCGATAGGACATATCTACGGCTGCTCGTCATGTAAAAGTTTTTTATGAAACATTGGAAGAATACCAAATAAGTTAATTGAATAGATCCACGCAACGCACAAGTGTTGCAAGTTTCAAGAAATAGGCCACTTTGGAGCAAATAAGCCGAACCTACCACGCCTTTTTATTATCAATTCAAGATATTAATTGATTTTGTGGATTGAAAATCTGCTTAAGCCCGTATGACACTACATTTTTTTCTCATTTTTAATGCATTAAATCATGTCTGAGTGTCAGCCTTGCATAAAAGAGACAACACGATTTTTTAAGAAAGGGAAAGCAATTATTTTGCAGGAAAATAATAAACTGTCAGCTTTTGTTTTTGTATTGAGCCGAACAGAATCACAAACGGCAAAAATTAATTGGGAATTTAGGTTTTTGTTTCTCTTTGAACATTTCCAAAACGGTTGCAATTAATAAATTTATATTTAAAACACACAAAATAAGTACATCTGGATCCATTTCGCAAATTCAAAACAATTTAGTTTTGCAATGAACCAATTTAATGCAGAAATGTCAAAAAACAAGCTGCCAGCGGCTGAAAAATGTAGTTTGGGTTACATTTTTAATGCATTTTTTCTGACATTTTCACATTTATTAGGTTAGTGTGTACGCACTCACACTTAATGGAAATTTCAGTAGTGAATTTTTCGTACTGCTCTAATTTCATTTTCAGAGCATTAAAAATGAGAAAAAAATGTAGTGTCATACGGGCTTTAACAGCATACAGGCATTAGAATGAGTTCCCATGTCCTGAACTCTTCCTGTTATCATAGACACATAAGACTATATACATATATAGGTCCCTTCAACGATTTTAAAGTCAAAAAATAGTAATGTGTAATGTTGCCAAAGCTAAAATCTTGACAGTAGAAAAAGTAGCAGAATGTATAAAAGATGCGTAATAAATAACCTTTTTTCTCTTTTCATGTTAGCCTTTCGTTCGATATTCGATATTCTAGTTGAAAATGTCTTATGACATTATTGTGCATGCTGTTATCTCATAAACCGTTGAAAGTATGTTATGGTACGGCAATTGGGTCTTGCATCAATTTTTTTTTTTAATTTGAGAGAAATTGGACTTTTAAATTCTTCTTTCTGTTATCGGAACGAGCCGATTTTTGTACTAAAATCATACTTCTTTTAGAAAAGAAATCATCCATAATTTAGAGAATTGGTGAAAACTGTAAAAAAAACTTTTTGGAAAACTTAAAACGCATACGCGTTTGAGAAACTTGATAAACACTAAAAACAAAATTTGAGGTAGATATGCATTTGGATTTCTATATTGGTGTGTATTTATTCGCCGCATCTTGATTTGTTATTGACTTATCGAAACGTTTCTTAAGCTTATCACATTACGCCACTTGATTACTAGACTGGACATTTACCACGTTTATATGACCGGATTGAGAGATCGGATTGAAAAAGGATTGAGATTCGATCCAGGTTTTTGCTGTAACCAGATTGGGGGATCGAGTTACAATCGAATTGAAAAAGGATTGAGTTTGGCCCTTGGTCTTCTATCTCTACACTACTTCTCTAACTCTTTGTAAGCGCGGATCAAAAGATGAGCTTGGCAGATGGAGATCATCTTTTGATCAGCGCTTACATGCAAAATCTCAACTCAATCGTAAAAAATTTTGTGATCGGATCGAGTCAATCGTGTTTCAATCCACTGAGTTTACATGGTACTCAACCCGAATTGAATTCGGATTCAATCCGGTCCTGCAGTTTGCCCACAACTGCATTTTGAGTGAGACAACTCGAAAAAAAACTCCCGACATGACTCAAACTTAGCCAACCCCAAAAGGGGCGCAGTAGCACGGCAGATACGTGGGAGAAATATGTAGCATAAGATGTACGTGTAAAAGAAAAAGAAGAAGATCAGACTTTTAGGGCATATTTTAACTTCGTCATTGTATTAATTTTTCAAAAAAAAAGGATTTTTCAAATTGTTACTGAGTGGTAAATTCAGTTTTTATCATTATCTATAAAATAATCGGAGTCGCTCGTTAAGGTATCGTAGAAGTTATCCATAAACCGTTTTCTTTGCGCCTGAGTGCAGAAGGGTGGCATCTGCTGGCCTTCTGGATTGAATTTAAACAAGTAATCAGCCAAAAAATCGATAGGATCTTCAGGTTTTAATTCAGCGACTTTTAAAATTCCCTCAGTAAGTGTGGGGAGGATATATTTTCCAAGATACTGACGCAGTGGTAAGGTCTTAACTTCTCGTAGTTCATTTTCATGTTTTCGTATTTCTTCATATTTTGCAGTCTATAAGAACATATTCCAAGTGAAATACACAAGCAAACAGAAACCACTTTCTTACCCATTCTAATACTTTACGTTCCCGTTCAGCAGTCAAAGCTTTTATAAATGTTTCTTTTTTTCGGCGTTGCTCCTCTTCTTTCTTAAGTCTTGCTTCCATTTTGATCTTCTGCCGAGCTTTCTGCTCCTCCATTGATAAAGGGTAAATAAAAGGATGACCTATTTCTAATTTTATCGTTCGTAGGATTTCTGCCAAACAAGTAGAGCCATCAATAAAGTGAGTTATAGGAATCAAATCATTGTCAAAGAAGATATTTGCCAAGCAATTTGGCTCATCAGTTCTTTCCCGATAAGCTTCCAATCGGGGCAGCATCTGATGTCGAAGACATCGTCGAATAGTGGCTTCAGTTTCAGTAAAATCCATGGCGCGCTTACAGAGAAGGTCATCATGGGCATCAAACATAATAAAGTGAGTTGGCTTCAATATTGGTGTGGAATTATCAGCCATTGCTTGTTCATCAGTCAGGTCAGGCAGTGATATAGTAACTTCCTCTATTTGCCGTGTGTTGTAATAAATTTGATCGGCTTGTTTATATGTAAATGGAAAACCATCGATGACGTAACCTTGATTCTCATTGTACTGTTTAGTTGATATTAGAGAAATCAAACATCTTAATTGGAGAAAATACTGAAATCAGGAAAAATAACGGTTGTACATCAAGTAAATTTCGTACCGTGATATTTCTTTAAATTCTTGATCTTCAAATGCCTTATGCGAGGCAATATACACCTTAAGTTGGAATAGCTCCTTGGACCATTTCGCAATTCTATTTTTCAGTCCACTTATTAAAGTATGATCTTCTTCATCAAATATAATGGGTCCATCACATCTGTTGTAACTTTCTTCTTCTCCTCCTTCTTCTCCTTCTAAAAGTATTTGCTCTGGACATTCGAAATTTTCTACTACAAATATGCTATCGCTGATTTTTTGTTCCTAATTGTTGCCATAAAAGAAGAAAATATTGAGGAAAGACAATGCAACTAAGAAAAATGTGTGATCCACACAAAATGAATAGTTGGTAAAAAAGTGAAAGCTTCATATGTACATACTATGTAGTATATCGTTCAAAAATTGCTGCTTCAAAAAAAAAAAATATATACTGCAAAAGCTACAGTACCTACAGTAGACAACGATCGTTCCTTCAAATAAAAGCAGACTTCTGTGTAAGGTATGTAAGTATAGTATACATATACATAGACATGTTAAAATATTAAGCAGTTAACTTTGATACTAAAACATTTTTCAGATTCCCCAGTCTTACTTGTTGTAGGTTCTAAAGAAGTTTTCGAAGTTCGTGACAACCGTTGTTGTCAAAAAGATAACATTTTGAACCAAGCCTTTTCCAATGGAGTACATAAAAGTTGGAATATGTTTTCTTGTCACAAGTTTTGACATGTTACATCAAAAAATTATTTACTTTTCTTAATGCCTCCAGCTTTTGTGCCGATGTGTCTATAGAAGGTTCGAAAATATAACGTGATTCAGCATTTTCTAGTCTCTTCCGACTTTTTACTTTGCTTCATAACCCGCGTCTTCATTTAGGACGAACTAATTTCTTAACTATGCATTAGTGCCAATAATATCTACAACTACCACGATGAATACTATCACTGGATAAACCTGATGCCTTTCAACCTACATCCGATAATCTGCTGGTTACTACAACAGTTTTTTGCATACAAACTTTGTTGGTTTACAATACAATTATAGGATTTAAGGCTCCTAGTTCTCAGTATAAGTACAGTACAACAATCTCGCTGTACAGTGGAAAGCTTGAATAAGGTAATATCGTATACCAGATCCACATCCGTCACGATGTACTCGTATTTAAAGTTAATCGTAATAAATTATTTGAACTCAACCTAGTTCAGGACAATTTTCAAAATTTCTCTAATTCTCTGCAAATGTTTGCGATGCTTGTCGTTTTTGTTGTCGGCCGCTCAAGTCGTGATCACTAAACTTGGGTTAAAAGTTTTTAGCTGGATACTCAAAAACGGTGATGAGGGTGAACTTAATTATCTAATATTGGCTGACATGAATAGAAATGAATAAATTAGGTTTTCTTACCAAATATTTAATATAGATACGCATGATTTCACGTATATCTATGTATATCAGTTGATATTGTATGGCAAGTTTCAGCGCATGTTCAGTTTTTCCTACAAGTGGTGGACCGTCCAAAACCAATTTTAATGGGTGTAAATTTCTCTCATCGCGAAACTCCTGAGCTAGGATATCAAAAAATCCAGGGGTTATCTCATGAAATGGAAAGTCTTTCAAGTAGGATCCGTATAATTTTAAATTTAGTGAAATTGCATCCAGAACAAATGGCTAAAGAGCATTATGTAGTAAAATCTTGAAGAGAAATATAAAATTTTACCGGAAAGAGATCCCTGTCCAGCATCAAAAGCTCAATGTTTCGTAGAAAACGTATCTTACTGCAATCGCCATTGAAGCTTTTACAGATTTGATAAGTAAAAGTCTTCAGACGCATAAGGGTTGGGTGCACAGCAAAGATGTACCGATGTTTTGCTTCCGGAAAGTTATCAAAAATATTTTTCATTATGCTGTAAGAAATTAACTTGTTAAATGTATTTGCCTCTATCTTTATGTATAGCAAGCTTACTCAACAAAATCCTTAATGTAGATCATCGGAATAAACTGCGTGCCTGGCCTTAGAACTGGTACCTCCTTGTTGTAAAAGGCTAATTTGAATAAATAATGAAGTCTCTCGTTTTCTGCCCCGTATGTTACTCCAGGACAGACTACCAAACTCCTGACAAAATGTCTGCACTTCTTTTGTAACCAAATAACATCACGCTCGAGAAGTTTGTGTTTACAATATGTTTTAAGAGCCTTACGGCGCCGATAGTCTTCTTCGAGTATGTAACCACTCATTTCGTTATTTTCTTCCTCATCGTTGACGACGATACTGGGCTCTGAAAGTGCCCACGTCATAGGGGGGGATATAAGAATTAGGTACTTTTTTAATGGTATTTCTGGTGGCGATCCTGCCGGAATATCTGGTGACGATGCTGCTGGTTGCTCTATTAGCTTCCTTTGCTCGTCAGCCCATTTTTCGAGGCCGGCGAAAACTTTACGTAATTCAGAGCATATGCTCTCGAAGTGTGGGGAATCTGCATTGTACACAATATAATCGCATGCGATTATTTTTTCAATATAATCAGCTGAAGCTGGATTTAGGATTTGCAAGGGCTGTCGACTATGCATGACTTTCGATAAATTATGGATATCGCTTGTTGAGCCGTAAAGATCGTATTTTGTACAATTTGTGGTAATGTTCTCTTCCATTAAACGCTTTTTTATGGCGTTGATTTCAAAATCATCGATGTGATGCAAAAAAATAGATTTGCTAGGTTCGTAGTCATCCGAATGAACCATTTTTAGACTTTTTCTCTTTCCCTCTCACAAACTGATTTTTGGAATGTCAAAATTTTCTGTGCCAAGTCGAAATAAATAAAAAATTAGGATTGATTTTTTATCTACAGGTACATACAGAGTGTACGGGTATTCCACGAGTCATTATAAGTTACAAAAAAAGGATGTTAGAGAGTATAAGTACGTACATACATATGCATATGTACATAGGTCCAAGTAGCAGTTTATTTGAAACTTCGTAAATCTGTAATGTGTCGTGGGCGCCGTGGCTCAGGTGGTTAGTGCGTTGGATCGCTGAGCGGGAGGTTCGACGTTCGAATCCCAGAAACACCAAAAAGTTTTTTCACGGTCCCACCTCTCGCGAATGTCTGACAAACGTCCGAGAGTAATAACTGTCAAGAGAAAGCTTCTCAATTTGCCTTTCGGATATGGTTCTAGACTGTAGGTCCGTTCCATTTGTGTGAAAAATATAACACGCACAATACAAAGCTAGGCCCAGGACCATATACGTCTGTTGCGCCAAGTATTTGTTTTTGTATTTTGTAAATCTGTAATAAGTCTACTAATTTCCTTGTAACTTAAGGATAAACATTTTTTTATCTACGTTTATATTTTAAGCTGTTTTTAAAAAATTTCATCGACGGTATCTCTTGCTCATAAGATTTATGTTGTAAAGGTATCGAAGATTCGAGCAACCAATGAGTCAGAGTAATGCTAGAAAGTCGAATTATAACCGCCTTCTCTGGTGGGCTGTCGGTGTCTGTAACGGCAATCAAAGGCTGCTCCCAAGGAGGGGTACTCTCTCCCCCACTGTGGACACTAGTCATTGATAATCTTTTAGTCAGTCTTTACAGACTAGGCTATAGCGCCATCGGTTATGCAGATGACCTGGCGATTATTTGTAGTGGTAAGCTTAGCGCAACCATTACTGGTGGCATGCAGGACGCATTGTTACACGTCTTAAAATGGTGCACTAATGAAGGATTATCTATTAATCCCAGCAAAACCATTGTAGTGCCTTTTACTAGAAAGACTCGTTAATTTTTTAGACTATTCAAATAAAACACACCACCATGCAATAATCCAATGAAGTCAAATATCTTGGCATCATCCTAGATAGACAACTGAATTAGAACTCACACATCAAGTCAGCCACGGAGGGTGCCACTAAAGCCACCTGGGACAATAAGCGTCTTTAAGGCATAACTTGGGGGTTTAACTCCAAAATGATATACTGGTTGTATACCATGATGGTAAGACCTATCATTCGTACACTGCTGTTGTCTGGTGGCCTTAAACTCTTGAACAGCCAACGGTAAATAAGCTCCGGAAGTTTCAGCGTATTGCCTGTCTAGGCATTACAGGCGCTATGCGTACCTCCTCAATTACAGCACTAGAGGCCATAGTAGGGCTCTCATACTTACTAATCTTCATTTGGAAGACAGCTGCTAGATGTGACATCGAACTGCAGCTTGAATATAAGTTTAAACCAGAGGACCATGTGGGACGACACTTGAAAATACTTAACTCAATCCCAAATATGGACATGTTTCTGTCCATCCTAGACACTAGAAATACCAGACCGCGCCAAGTGTTGCAATGGTGATCTAGCACGAGACCCAAAAAGTCTGATCTGGTACACTGACGGAGCTGGCGTCTTTGGACCCAACACTAAACTGTCGATACCCATGGGAAACGAATCGGCGGACGAACTAGCTAGGGCTGGATCAGAATCCGTGTTCATAGGACCAGAACCATATTGCAGAGTCAATTAAGCTGCTGCCTTACATTTGCTAAGGAAACGTACTTTCCACAAGCAGATACTTACTTCAGTGGAACTGAAAATATCCACTAGCAAGGATTTACTTACCTTCATAAGGGAGGTATTACGTCTTTTGGATTAACTCCAACACCTCGATACAATAGATCTTTCAGGTCGCAGTGTCGATGCCTTACAGGCAAGGGTTGTACCAGACGAAGAAAAAAGATTAATGTAAATACAATTTGTAGCTTGAAAACCAAAAGATTGTGAAAGATTTACAGACGTGCTTTACTAATTTGCGGGGAACTCCTTGCATTATCACTGTTTCTTCTAGAGTTCATAGTTCAACGCTGTCAAAAGCTTGCTTGAAGTCGATGAATAATAGATGAAGGTCTTTATTGTACTCGTAATTTTTCTATCTCTAAATTAATATTTATTGAAAATATTACAATTTACAAAGTAATATATGTATGTATTGGAAATTATGTCCGCTTTCTGCACAATGCGTCGAAGACATTTATTTATAAATATCTCAAAATGTAAAAGTCTTAGGTGTAATAATTGAAAATTTTTTTGGACATTGGAATTGACAAAATATTGAACTATCACATTTGTCGAAGTTTGTAACTAGCGAGAATGTGGATGCGTAGTCAGTCCTACATCATCAGAATTTAAATTCTGTTTATTTAATATTTCTGAATTTTAAATTGACAAATACACTGGGGAGGGTAACTTTAAAACTGAATCCAAAGGTGACCTTGGATGGAAGGATAACGTCAGCAATTGGTCTATGTTGTCACAGTTTCCACTTCTGACGAATCGGGTTCATCGTTTGAACCTGAAAAAAAAAATCACCATTATTCTCATTTAATTCAAATATGTACATATCAGTAAATTCATTCTTTAATCAAATCACACTCACTAGGGAAAAACATATCGAGAATGAAATTAAATATTCCTAATAATAGGTCCCAAAACATGTTGGTCATTGATATGGCTGAAATGAACTAAATATATGTAGCTTACATTTGACAAAAGAAAAAGTGCCGAAATCATAAAATAACTGATGCATTAAAAATTAATAATTTGTTCTGTCGGTATTCGCAATTTGTTGATTTATTATCATTATAATTACAATATATTTGAAAGCAATTAAATGCCTAAGCAATCACGATGATGAGCCACATTTCATTCCCAGTCCGAGTCATCCTCGTCATCATCGTCATCATCATCAATATCTGAAATTGTGAGAAGTGAATAGAATACACATATGCAAATCAGTGACCATAGCACGAGCAACTAAAGTATCTTAAATAAAGTAAATTTTATTTTAGACAATTTGTCCTTCACATGGATGAAAGGATATTTTTCAATTGACTTTTGCTTATGATCACAGATGCATCTTTTTACGAAACCACCTACCCGACTCTGCTTCTTTATTTTTATTAAATATCATATCACTTAAAAATCCTAATACAATTGAGAAAAAGGCACAGTCTTCCATGATTTATGCTAAAAGTCGAACTTAACACATGTGTATATCAATGGAAAATGTCTAGACTTTGAATTTGTACACATTCTAAATTGATTTTATTTTTGTTAGGATTTTAATTAGGCAAATAACAGGCAATAACAACTAATGGATAGGAAGCGATTCCATCATCTATAAATTCAAAATGTTTCACACCATTTGCAATGAAAAACGTTTGTCATTTGTCATTTAAACTTACGACTTGAACTTCTCATGATTGTTAATTTGTTAATTCAATCGTGTTTGGGTTAGTTACATATACATACATATGTATGTATGTCTCAAATATATTGACCTTCCTTTTTCCCGTCAAGAGGTGTTTTTTTCAGATGCCAAAAATATGATCAATTACACGACCCAAATAATTTCTGCCAAGTGTGTTCCTGTGGATATAACACCTTATATTGGCTTCTTCGACATATTTGTTGGGTTACCGACATCGGTTTTAACCGACCCCTCGTCTTAGGGGTTTCTACAATGGCACAGATCCTCCAGTTTGGGGTTTGTGCCCCCGGGTTAAGTGCGCCCACCACGAATACGAAAATATAGTTACGAAGAAACAACAAGCCTCAGATACGGACATAGCCCATTCTTTATAAGATCCTGTTTACCATATTATGTGTATGTCGTAAACAATCCAATTTTTTTGAAATGCTTTAACCAATTCCGAAACCATTCAGTTACCGTCCCGAAGCCACCTCCGAGACAAGACTTTCGTAGGCTCCTACCTCTGCTTGAGAGCTGCAAAATATTCATCCGTGCATTTTTACCTTTATAACGGGGTATTGAATTGAGTTAGGCTGAGATGCAGTGTGTTTTTGTCCTCTTGGTCGTTTTTCAATTACTTGGAAAAGATTTGCCAAACTAATGGTGGGGTACAATTCAACATTGACGATGATTCTCCAGTGAATCAATGGCAAAATTATCCATTTGTTCGAAGAATGTGACAACCATTTTCTTGCAGTTTTCCGTGTATACTACACTTTTGCTGGCTTATTTTTGCTTGAGAAAATCCATTGTCATGATGGTTGTTTACTTTTTAATTCAAACAGTAAATCTAAACTTCGTCAACAATAAGAATGTAGAACAATTCTTTCTAATTGCATTTTTCTGGCACCGTCTTGCTCCTTTCGTTGGTCAAATTCTGAGGTATCCACTGAGCACAAATATTCCTGTCAGCCAAATGATCATGAAGAATTGTTTTAATGCGGGTCAAGGACATGCACAATTATGACCCGATATCCCCGTATGTGTATCGGTTGTCCTGCATCCACATAATCTAAAGGCGACGACGACAGTGGATCTGCCAAAGCTGCTGCAAGAATTAAAAGAAAACAATTCCAAAAGTGATACCTTGCAGAAAATAGATTTGTATTTTGTATTTCAAATTAAATTTTTAGTGAATTAAGTACATACATATAGATACATATAGTTTGGATAGATAAAGTAAAAGTCTTTTCCTAAAATGTTACGTTATTTCCATTACCAACCGATGAGAAATCGAGGTTCTAGAATCTTAAGCTATGTCCCTTATGAACAAATTATTGCTTACAAGTACATACGAATTGTAGTATATTTTGTGTACATATTTCTATAAACTAAATATAATCAAAGAAACGAATAATAAAATAATAAATACATACATATTTACAAATTTTTACATATAAAAAAGATTTGTACGTTTACGGATTCTCCTTATCTTCCTTTTTCCTTTTATTAATTTCCGCCAAAACAGCCCTTTTTGGCTCCGTTGGGCCCGACCTCTTAAGCTGCTTTAATTTTAACATTTTATTCTCGTCGGCACATTTAGTTGTGATGGCGGAACGTACTTCCTTTGCAGATACTCCACATTTTTTGGATACAACATATATTATGTCTTGAATAGCGTTCGGTTCTAATTTTCCCTTAACCGGTTTATTAAGATCTTTAAATGCGGGTGATGCTTTTCCCGTCATTGAATGGGTGGCTAACGTCTCACGATTGAAAATAATTGTGAGCAATTTTCTGGTAGCTATTGATGCTGATGTCCATGATATTTTCTCGAAGTCCACTGAGGGAATTTTTGTGCCGTTAGGTCCAATTGACACCATGGAACCTTTTGTCATTTCCGGTGTCTTTGGAGATAAGTCAATGTCCTTTTTGTTAATGGGTGGTGGGGGACTTGTTTGTAGAGTGTACACCTTCGGCGAGGAAATATTGAGATTGCTGGTCTCTGGTTCATCAGTTAGTTCTATCTCAATTTGGGCCTCATTGGTGGCTTCATTTGATTGCGTTAGTATTCTATATGTCCTTGCCTCGTGCTTTATTTCGGATGGTATAGTTTTGATCGACTTGGATGGTATTTGTTCAGGTGTTGAACTTCTGGCGTTCTCTTTTTTAATTTCGTTGATTAAATCCGATTGGACTCTTAAATTTTGTTCCAGCTCTTGGATTCTGGCTAAGAGCTCAGCTTCAGTTGTTGTATCTAATGATGGTGGTGGGTATGGAAAATCATCTGGATGAGTTTGTGTCCAGGCGTTAAGAGTCATTGGAGCCTCATAGTATTCGTACTGAATTATTTGAGGAACAGCTTGGATTGGTTGTTGGTGCCGATGATGTAGATCCATTCCCGGGTCCTGTTGCTGTTGGTAGTACTGCCCTGGTTGAGGTTGTCGTTGGTTTTGTGGTGTGGAGGACTTCAGATAAGTCCTTTGTGGTGGATAGAATGATGATTCTTCCGTTATGCGTTTTTTCAAAGGCTAAAAATAAAGACATAAGAGAATTTTCTTTAAATATTTTAGAAGATATTGCGGGTATAAATGAAATTAATAATGAGTATAACCACACACACTTAGCTCACATATGTAAATATCTAGATTCAATTTAAAGATACTAAAGTAAAGCAAATTTAGTATTTTATTTTTTATAGATGTGGATAAAATGTAGATATTGTTGGGAAAAGGTAAGTTGTACGCTGTAACACAGTCGTACTCAGTCACCTAAAAGCCATTTCTGATGGGAATGAATAAATATGTAGAAATAAGAAATATTTAATCTGACTTGATTTTAGTAAAATGAATTCAGCGGCGACATTTTTGTTTTTTAGAAATCTGTCTGAAAATTGTTTCATTTCGATCTTTAAAAGTGCATCTACGTATGATTCTTTTTCAGTGAAAATCTAAAGATAACAGTGAACATCATTTTCAGATGCGATATCTGCATAGGTAAGTACACGGAGCACAATAGCGGGACACATTTTTTCACAAAAGGCGAGTTATTTTCTTTAGAATGTTCATTTTATGAAAATAAATCTGCGAGGATTTTATTTCACTAAGGCAATATAGCGAAGGGATGCCAGGTAGAAAGTGGAAAAAAAAGAAAAAATATTTAGTTGCCAGGTCGCCATCTAAAAGTGGTGTTCCCTGGGTAGGGCAAAATAAAGAATTTACAATAATCCTTGGGTTCATGCGATTAACTCACTGAGATGCCTTAATTTATTTTTCTGCGAAAAGAAAACGACCGCCATAAAATAGCATACGATCCATAAAAGGACTAAAAACAATGTTGACATACTTGGTAAGCCGTCTGTGGCTGAAATATTCATACTCGAAACGGATTACCAGCCAAAAACATGAACGATATTAACTTTGAACAAAACATTCGAAAGGAAGAAAGCGGTAGTATGTATGTATATGAAGACAAACGTTGGGAATTTTTCTAAATTGCGCCAAAAATAAAAACCGACAGAGCTCCTCATAAGGAATGAAGAGTAAAAAGAAAGGATACTCATTGAACCCACAAGAAGGTTAATTTGGTGGAGTGCGGGAACTGGAAAGATATTTGAAGTTGCCATGTTATACAGTACTCCGCCAAAAAAATTATGAACCTTCCATGGTTTTAATTTTTTTTTTTTTGCAAAATATGGTACTTGTTGGCCAGTTGATATACATATATCGTCCATTCTTTGTATTCTGTGATATTTGTTCTGTTCTTGCCAATCAGCAGAATCTCCACTATGGTGTTTCAGGAGAATTTCAGCACTAAAAGTGAAGCTGTGCAGACTAATGATGATACAGTTGTAGTGATGATACTTGCATACTGCATTTTTTCCCTGTCGTGTTCATAATTTTATGGCGGGGTACTGTAGGTCAAATATGTCATGAGGATTGGATGAAACAACTAATTCCGATGTCAGACGATATTTGAATTTTCCCTGCCTTCATGTCTTTGCTTTATTTGTTTTTCATTGCCTTTTGAATGGAATTTTTCTTTCAGGGTTTGCGCAGAACAGAGACCTCCAAAAAGGTTATTGCCAAGTCTATTTAAGAGTGAATTTAAGAAGTCGAAAGTGGGATATGACAAGGTAGCCCACTTTCACCACTTTTATATTTGATGATATTCTCCATGAAGTCGTAACAAGTGAAAGCAACTATTCTACTGTGACGACGCTCTATTACTTTCTCATAGAATAGTGCAATAAACAAATGGTTTATATGCAAGGTTTTACTGATATTTAATATAGAACTCAGCTTTGAGAATTGGTTTGCTGACAAATACCTGTAATAGAAATATTTACGGCGAAAAATCATTACTTCGAACGTTTTCCTCCAATGAACATACTTAGAGAATACGGTGTAGGAGTTGTAAGGCTTTAGTTCTTTGTCAGCAGATGTCTTCGCATCATCTTGGGGATATCTACTTGAATCGTGTCTTAAACGATAAACTCTTAGTACAAACATACGTAGGACATACATACATATGTATATGTATATGATCAGACTCTGAAACACAATTTGACGAAAGAGGTGACAGTGTATCGGACACTTCTAAGGGGGCGCGCGCGAAGAATACATTTTTCCTTCTTAAATGTGGCATATAGTGGGATCTACATTTCAAATACATACATATCTATGTATATGTATGTACCTGCGAAAGAAAGATTCATTACCGCATCATGAGCGAATGTATGTATTAATACATGTCGGCAAACGGCTTAACATTCCATTTATACAGAGCCTGACCAGCAAAACTGTGGTTGTTACGACTCAAGCCTACCCGGGGATATTATACTATTCAAAGTAAGAGCACCTACATGCGTACATACAAACATATTTATTTTCTTATCTTGGTTTCGCTTCTTTTTTTTTTTAAAAGAAAAAAAAAGAACAATACAGCAAATATTTCCTTCATTATCACCCAGTCGCAGTTTCTGTGAATTATTATTTTTAATTCAATTAAAACTATTTTTCAAACGGTTTTACATATGTAGTCAGCTATCTCACCAATTCTCAGGATCCAATCGACATTAAAATGGGTTTTTAGCTGACATATTTCCAATTCATTCGAATTTGAATTATATTCATAAACAATTGCTACCCAAATTGAAAGCTTTAATACTAGTATGGAAATCCATTTTAAATTAGGTCAACCAACTAGCAAATGTACGAACTTCTTATAGGAATTCTTATAAAAATTAATTTATTCTCTATGAAATAATTAATATTCACTTACTTGATTTTGTTCCATTTTGTTGTTACTTGCAAAAAATATTCACTTGAATAAAATATTAGAGCGTAACACAAAGAAAATTCTATTTTTTCTAACACAAACTATATTTTTGAATATGGAAAAAAAGAAAAGTTTACGCAGCTACTAGAACTGTTTCGAGCAAAGGTCGTTTTCAAACTGACTCTCCTTCTGACTGGTATGAAGCGGGAATTTCAGATGGAATAGCTAGATCCTCAATTCTGTTTGAAGAAAATTACCAACTGAGTATTTTGCGCGCGTGTTCTTATACCCTAGCGACAAAACGAATTTAAACGAATAACCAACTACAATTGCATGACCTGCTCGTTGGCTGTACATATTATGTGTGGTGAAAGTACTATAGAAGGGACCAAATAAATACAGGATACCCCAGGTAGAGAATGATTTGCGCACATTGGCCTGCGACAAGCAAAACAGGATTTCAATACCAAAGTCATTTATCCTGGAACTACCAGAAACAGATAATAGTCAAGAGAATATAACGTTAATACAAGGACTTTTTGTTTTTGGTATGCAACAACTACAACTACTATTAATGTAGTAGTTGTCTATTATCCGTAGTTTTTAATTCTATACCGGTCGGTTGCGAATGGCGAAATGCGTCCTATGAGAATTTGTTGTTGCTTTACAGTTGAGTGAGACCAACTGCGTTTTCTACCCTTCCCTAATAAGATCACTGTGGTAGTTAAAAAAATTTAGAGGGTTGAAGAAATGTGAGTTTCCAGGATCCATGTGTTTGTGAGTACAAAATGAAGAGGGTGCATAGAAAGCAAGGTTGCCGGAATGCATTTTAGTGGTATATGCTGCTAATAAAATCCATATGGGAATTACAGTGGGAAGCAAAACTGTCCGGATGTCTTGCATTTTTATGGTTATGTTATCAAAATCAGTAAACCAAAAGCAATTTAACAAATATTTTTGGTTGATTTATTTAATTCAACATTTTTTCTAAAAACAATTAACAAAAACTGAAAGAAAAGTTAATTCTTAAAAAAATAAGCAAAAAACAAAAGATTATTCGGACACTTTTGCACATTAGCGTTTTAAAAAGAAAATGCCATTGTAGGTATTGTTTTGCTTCCCACTGTACATCGCAGAAGTACATATATTTTCCGTTTAATTATAAGCCACATCGCCTTGTAATCGGTAAAGTCAGTATATTATATGAATATTCTGGGTTTATCCTGGATACCATTTGAGAAAAGAGAAATATTAAGGCCTTCAGATTGATACAGGTGAGAGCAAGTGTTCCAATACCTCCGGTATTGTTTTAGGGAAAGTCTATTGTTCACGTTGCTACTATTCACTGGAGCAATAAAACGCAACTACTTCTGTAGACAATACAACAATTCGGGCAACCTCTATTAACTGTGGTCCAAAAATATGTACTGTATTACCTTCTTGTGCCAACTGGTACAGAAGCGTCAGCTATTTTCCTCCAAAAATCTGGAATCAGTCTACAGAAGTTAAACTTAATCATAAGAAACTCGTTACCAGCCACTCTTACCTAAGGTTATCCAAGTTCTTCTTAGCTCATTCAAAACCTAAGAGTAGATACTCTTAAGACCTTGCAGTCTTTCTGCATTGCATGCCTGACAGAAAACCGAGGGGACTAATCGCTTTATCATTTTAATTACCTTTCACTTGACTATCATCCAGTTTATATTCAGTTTGTCATCATGAAGTCTTAGGGCTTTAATTGCCACCCTGGCTGTCTGATATTTTGTTTAATAGATTCAGTCAAGATTAAAGTTCAATATAACTAATATTTTTAGTTAAGGATACCAGGAATCGTATCCAAAAATAAAAATACAAGCTATCTAGCTTCTCGCGACCATTCGTGTTGTGCGTGTTATATTTTTTCACACAAATGGAACAGATCTACAGCTTAAAGCCATATCCGAAAGATATATTTTTTTTTAGAAGCTTTCTCATGACAATTATTGCTCTCGGACGTTTGTCAGACATTCGCGAGTATGTCGGTGTTCTAGGATTCGAACCTTGAACCTCCCGCTCAGCGATCCAACGCACTAACCACTTGAGCCACGGCACCCACATATACCCACGTATACTGATCTTAAAAAAGATTCAGCTGATTCAATCATTCCTTTGGGCAGTTTGGAATACCCATAGATCTATTGTGATGGACGTCTTCTGGTTTACGTACGTCTGTATTTAGGTATAGACAGCTGACTTAATATATGTTGAACATTTGTAGCTTCCAAACGTATAGATCTTTGCTCGGATGATGCTAGAGAAGTTACCAATTTATAGTATAGTATTTGAAATATGTACATACATTCTGTTTTCAGTATCAAAAGATTCATATTTTGCGGCAAAGTTGCACGTTTCTCGCTTATGGCAAGTTGTAAAATTTGGCAGGGTAAGGAGTTGGGTTTCAGAACTAGATAGAAGCTATGGAGCTACTTAAGAAAACTTTCATTATTGACCATTTCTAGTCTTTATGAACGCATTCATTCGAAACCCTATTCATGTTATAAAAGTGCTGATTAAATTTCAAGTTATTTTTAGGGAGTACCTTAAAAAAAAGATCCTCCAATATGTAGTCATCACCTCAAAAAGAGCAGAATTGTATTGGGGAAACAACTTTTCCTGAAGGGTCAAATACGACGTAAAATATTTATCTACTGTAAGTGTGGTTAATTACGAGATTCTTGAGATTGAATTCGCCACCTTTGAGGCGAAATGAAACCTCTCCAATTTTGCTGCTTGCTATTTTTTAAGGACAAAAAGGATACTATTTTACCTGCATTTCTTTTAGCTCAGTATTACATAGCAGACCACCTGCTAGAAATTTTGTAACAGTGGGCAACCCTACCACATATGTATGTATATTTATTAATTCTAACTTCGACAACAAATCGACTAACGCACTTTCATGCACACATCCATATAATGCACCAATATAATGGGACATTTTAGGTATACCAGACAATCTACATAAATTCACACAGTACAATTTCAAAGCAATCTGTTGTTTTTCGAAAATACCTGGTTTTTCAATGAGAAACTATAAAAATTTATTGAACTCAGAAGACTTTCTTAAAAACATGGTGAATATGATATTTTTGAGTGTTTACGACTCTGTTTTGCAGGCTTTGGTCATTATATACGTGCATGTGTGGGTACTATCTGTAAAACAAAAGACTCATATCATACGAAATCTATGTATGTATATATGGATATGTACACTTTCTAAGTCAGACAATAGCGAGACCGGATTAGGATCACTATGGAAAAACCCAGTTAAGGAACCGTTCGTAAATGAGTTTATGGCTATGAATTGCTGCAATATGGTATTCCTTGATAAATTTAGATTGTTTTAATCTCTTACAGCTTTGCAAACACAATAGGTTTCTTAAAAATGCAGCAACTAATATCCTGAGATTAGAGAAGATAGAAAAAAATAGAAGGATATCCTACACATCCTATGCAGGTAGATATAATAATCTAACTTGACCCTACTAAAATGAGTAAATACTCGTGTAATCTATGTTTGGCTGCATGTTAGATAGCAGCAGTTTTTGTTTGTATTCGTGCTGTTAGATATATTATTCTGTATTATTTGCATACATATGTATGTACAGTTTTATGAGTAACTCACTATTAAGTTGGAAGCTTCATGCTTGGAATTTTAAGATCTTTGATACGATGTGGCGTACAGTGGAAATTAAATTGAAATCAAATTTTTTGGTTGGTAGCCATAGTTCTCTACCCAAGGTTATATATGTATGTACATATATATTGCAACAAATATAATTTTGTGGCTAATGTTCTGGGGCCGTGACTCAGTGGGTATTGCGTGGAGGTTCAAAGTTTGAATCACAGAAAATACCAACAACATCAGCTATACAAACTTTTAGAAGTCTGTTCAACTATTGAGAGAATAGCAAGGCAACGAATATGCTGTCCACAAAAATGAACTCTAACCATCGAGGATTAGGTCAGAGTGTAGATATAATTTTCAAGAAGTCAGTCAAAGCCTACCAAGGCTCTACAATATCAGCGACGAGATCAGACGAAGAATCCCTCTTGTCAATCGTAGTTCTACGGGCTAAGAATGTAATTAAGGAGCAAAACCCTCTCTTGAAAATCTTAGATAAACCTATAAAAAAGGAGTGTTTGCTCATTCAAAAATACTTTATGTGATCTTGATCCAAGATTTTGTTTTACTGACATTTCAAGACTCGTACTTCCATAGAGATCTAAATGACAAATAAAAGTGGAAGAAGGTCTATGGCTGCCCTTTCTACTTTTAACAGAATTTGTAGAAAAGAGTACGGCGAACCCCACAGCCGGACCAGTAGGCATGCAACAAAGTTGGAGGGTAATGATCCCTATAATACTGATCGTAACCTCGCCGAACGAACAAATGCAAAAGAAAAAGAAGAACGATCTTTCCCAAACATCATGGCTCTATGCAGCAGTCATCACAATCGCACTCACTTACAGGCCCATCGTATGGTGGACTGAAGCGAGCAAATCCTGAAGTTGCTAGTTAACAGATACATATTTATATCCTGCCTGCTAAGTTACAATCGCCGCTCGTACATCCATACGCGTCCTCAAACAGTAGTCATCAGAATCGCACTCACCTACAGGCGTCTCGTATAGTGGACTGCAGCGAACAAATGCAAAAGTTGCTGCTTAGTAGATATTTATATGCTCCCTATAGTTAAGCGGTCTTGTGTATGTATATCCATCCCTTCTGCGAAACTACAATAGAAACAGTTCTTTATATAGACAAAACGCTGAAATGCAGATTTATTTCAAATATATACTACATTCAGTAGCATATGTCGATGAAGAGACTTACTATTGAATTCCCTACAAGGAAAAAAGAAGAAAAGGTATCCGACCGGCCGTTAGGGCCAAAATATTGGATGCATTACAAGGGGATATCTCAATCTACGCTGATAGTCAAACATCCTCTCTAAGTAAGGCTCTCTACACGAACGAAGTTCAGATTACCTGGGTGTCAGGTCATAATAGTGCAATCGAAAACTAAAACTCAAACGAACTAGCCACTAATCAATACTGAGCTTTTGTCTCATGTCTGGAAGGACGATCCACGGCGACGAAACTCATTAAACAAATGAATTATCAAATGAAACAAAATATATATTTTTTGACAATTTTCTTGACAACATTATATAAATATGTTCGTTTACAAAACAATTACATGACTTAAATAATAGAAATCAAAATAAAATCTGTTAAATATTATTTGTGGTGCCAATTTCATTTGCATTTCCACACCACCCAAGAGGTATGCATTTTGGTGCGTTAACCGATTTTTTTTTTTGCTTTTTGGTGTTCGGTTTCCCCGATAGGCCTATTTCACCCATTTGCAAGAATAATCAAAGCCACATTGGCGATCTAATTAAGACTTATCGTTAAGTATTTTCGTCACTAGAATCTTGAGCTTTCAGCCTATTTATCTCTCTTAAAGTTGATTTAATCGAGTCAATCAAGTTCATGTTCTTTACCGTCTGAATCGAGTCAATCAAGTTCATGTTCTTTACCGTCTGAAATTTGTTCAACTTGTTTTCATCAGCGCATTTTGTTGTGATCGCAGCTCGCACCTCCCTTTGCGTGACTCCACATTTTTTGGATACAATAAACATTATATCCTGTATAGCGTTTTGGTCTAATTTTCCTTTAGGGGGCTTATCGTTATCCTTGAATCCGGGTGAAGGTTTTCCTGTCATTGAGTGAGTTGCTAACGTCTCACGATCGAATATAATGGTCAGTAGCCTCCTTGTTGCTATTGATGTAGACACCCAAGAGATGCTTTCGTAATCACTTACCGATATCCTGGTGCCATTTGGTCCTATTGACACCGTTGCATTTTCCAAATCTGGTCTCTCTGTGTTTAATTGCTTGTTTCTATCTGGCATTTCTGGACCCAACGCGTTTTCATCCTGCACATAGACTTCTAAACGGTCTGAATCCGCGGGAGAATTGAGATTAGAAGCCATAGCCTCTTCCCTACATTCTATCTCAATTTCCTGCTGACTAGTGACTTCGTCGGACTGAGTCAGTAGACGGTATATCCTGCCATAATGCTTTATTGTAGTAGGTGGCGTTGTAGTGGTGGAATTTGGAATGGCGCGACGAGGGGACGGGGATCTTAAGTTTTCCTCTCTAAGCTGAACAATATATTCGCCTTGGACTCTTAAGCAATCTTCAAGCTCTTTTATTTGAGCTAAAAGAGCATTTTCCTTTCTTTGATTCTGTGGAGGAGGAGGTCTTGAAAAATCTTCGTCTTTAGTTTGAGTCCATGCGTTGAGGGCCATCGGTCTTTCAATATACCCATATTGAAGTATTTGTTGTGGGACTACTCCTTGCAGAAATCGGAGTTCATTCTCATTAGGTCCTTGTTGGTAGTGTTGATGATAAGGTTGTTGTTGTAGTTGTTGTGGTTGTTGCGGGTGATGTAGTTGTTGTGGATGATGTAGTTGTTGTGGTTGTTGCTGTTGTCGTTGTTGATGGTGTTGCAGTTGTTGTTGATCATGTTGATATGGTCGATGCTCTTGTTGATATTGTTGTTGAGGTTGTTGCTGATGTAGCTGTTGATGTTGTTGTTGCTGTTGGTAATGCTGTTGTTGATGTTGTTGCTGACGTATCTGTTGATGCTGCTGAAGTTGGAGTTGTGGTGGCTTATTTTCGGCTATCGGCTCATATTGGTAATACTGCTGTGGTTGGAGGAATTGTGAGTTGGAGCTATCCGCTTCCATAAATGCCCTTGACAATGCTTGAAAGAAAGGTTCTTCCACATATTCCCTTGATAATGGTTGAACGATAGGTTGTTCCACATATCGCTTCTTTAAAGGCTGAAAATAAGACGGGATATATTTAAGAAAGAATTCTGTACCATATCATAAAATTGTAGAAACAGAAATATGGAATATATTTTTCCAACTTTTAGAAGGATACAGGTACGCACAGATTATAAACATTTAACTCAAAGTTATGGCTTCACGAGAAACGTTCTTAATGTTCGCTTTTTGATTGGGCTCTAAGCTTTAGGTCTCTGAAGGCAATAATATGCACAATCGTATGATTTTTTAACACTATACTTGAATGAAGTACGTACATACTTCATATAAAATGTCCACGCAAGCATCTTTTAAAAATCCCTTATGGTCAGAGGTATCAAAGGCTGTCAGAGGTGATTTCGTGAGTATTGCATCGTAAGTGGCGTACATATATGATAATAGTCGTAAAAAAGGGCGAAGCGAACATACACATGTTGTTGCTATTAAAAAATTAAAAGGCACCAAAGGGGGTATGAATACCCTTATGCTGAGTATTCAGGCAGCTACTATTTCTGGGTTTAAATGAAGCCTTACTTGTCAATCGCTGTTTTTTGCTCTCTTTACACGGCAATGGAGTGAAAGTTATCACCAAAATATGTGCAGAATCATAGATTATCTAAAGCGGCTGTTTTGAAAGAAAAGTTCTTTCCGTTTGTGTTAACGGAACGTCTTTCAACGACACAACCATAAACGTTATACAACGACAATAATAGGGCACGTAGAGCGTATGGACATCAGCGCTCCGATCCGAAAAACGTTCGATTACACCTCGGAGGGACAACTTGACAGTGGAATCTCTCACCTTAGAAAGCTTCCAAAGTTTGAAAGGGACATTTACATACATACATATGTGTCGGTTTTTGAAACTGAAAGCAAATGGCTAACGATCGGGCTGTCCGGAGAGTTTTGTTGGTTTAAATCACCCCCGCACCGTAGCGCGATCTAAAGTAAGTACAGTTCAGAAAATAATTTTAAGCCAACCACTGCGATTACGGCTTTTTTTTAATATTTCCAGAGACTTTTAATTTATAAATACTTTCATTGCAACTCCTAAAGCTCTCCTACTCATGAAACTTTTATAAAAAAAACTTACGCGTGCAATGCGATAAATAAATACGGTCTTTGTGGTGGATCCGGTCCGTGACCAAACCACCTTGAAGCGTCCATAAGACTAGGACTAGACAAGCATTTAACTATAACAATGCAACTTATCGTTGCGGTACATTTTAATACAAAGTAAATTAGTTTGCAATGATAAATAAATCATTTCATTCGATGACAATAATTTTAAAAATTAGTAACAAAATAAAATAAAAATATCATTTCTTATAAACCTTGACTAAGCGCTGCCCATTCAATATATAAATTGTATTGTTAAAAATGTGATCTTAACCTAAATATAAGACCTTATTCCTAATTCCACTGAAATCTTTTTTTAACCTACAAAAGTACGTGTATTTGTGTTATTCACAAAGCAGGTCAACCAACTAACAAGTGGCATTCTTATAAGGAAAAGGTGTTGTCAATTATTTTATTGGCAGTACCTTGTCAAATATGCAGGTACTCACTTGATTTTGATCCATGATATTGTTTTTTTTTTTATTATTTAACACTTAGGTATCTGTTGAACAAAGTAGAAGTCTTTAAGCTTTTTTCACGGGCACGAAAAATTATAACATAAATTCAAAGATCTAATATGTATTCAAACATAAAATTGTTCACAAAAGAAGGTAATTTCGGAAATTTCGACAATAGGAACTGATCAGGACACGGTTGATTTTTAAACTGACGCTTGTGTGACTAGGGTGAATGCCGCAATAAAGAATAGAACCGTTCTTCCCGTTCTAGACCGTTCTGTGTTGCTTTGCAAAGTTTTCTCACTTACCAAGCGATAGAGAATTTTTTTGGTTGCCTTTTGGCGCGCGTTCTTCGGAAACTCTCGCCGGAGACAAATTCTGTAATTGAAATCATACACATACACATACAATTGTATGGTTGGATGGGCACATAGTGTATGTACTTTTCATAAACGGGTAAAGTAACGAAGAGGACGAAATGAGGATGGGACAGCACATGCAGAGAATGAAAAACTGGATTTCAGTAGACAATTCATCCTGGCACCGCCAGGTCCCCGATATATGTCTATGGATTCAAATACATGTATATGTACGAATATATAGGGAAACAAGGACAGGATTCAAGGTCGTCTTTCAGGTATGCGAAAATTCAAGTGTAAGCATATAGGGATGTTGTTCTATTGTTGGTATTTTTTCAACACCGCTTACAAACGAAGTCAATAGTAAAGCATTTGTTGTTGCTTCCAAGTGAGGTGAGACCAACTGCCTGTTTATCGTTTCCCTAATAAGATCACCATTGTGTAGTTATAAGGCTGAATATGAATTTCTAAAAGGAAAAACAATAAAATGAAAAAAGAAGGATGCACAAACATGCAAGGTTGCCACAATGCACTTTATTTTTTCGAGATGTTAAGAGCTAGGAATATGAAGTTTCAATCTTTATGTCTTTTTGGCATACTTTGTTCAATTACATAACTTTGGACGGTACTTAGGAGACAAATATGCTGCAATCGACGTACTTACATGTGAAATACATTACTGGTTACAAAAAAATACTGCCTATCGAAGAAAAACGTGTTAGCTTATAACCTTGGTCTGAAGGCTTAATTCCATGACAATTTGTAAAGTATTAGCTCAGAAATCAGGACTATGTATGTAAGTGGAAGTCACATTTTTGAAGAACATCGGCTTCTCCAGAAGAAGAAAGAAGAGCACGAGAAGTGCGCGATCGAAAATATTAAGAGATTATACTCCAATGTAAGGAAGTCTTACTAAAAGGTAAAAAGAATGTGTTATGCCAATAAGACTCGTACGGAAACCTGTAGAGATGAGGAAGGAAACCTTATAGTAGAGTCACAGTCGGTGCTAAGAAAGTGAAAAAAACTTTTTCTGCAGACTGTATAACGGCGATGAAGGCCAAAACACCGCTCTCAGGCAGAATGCGCCATTCAACATAGACGATGATAGCCAAAACTTCCGTCCATCTGACCAAAACGAAGTGAGGATAGCAATATTCAAGCTTAAATCTAACAAAGCTGCTGGTCCTGATGGCCTACTGGCCGAGTTGTTCAAGGCAGCTGGAAATGACTTGGTAGACAGCATACATCAACTCATTTCCAAGATTCGGTCAGACGAGTGTATGCCTGATGAATGGAATCTTAGCATCGTTTGCCCGTTTCACAAGAAAGGAGACCGCATCAACTGCGCCAATTACAGAGGCATCAGTCTCCTTAACATCGTGTATAAGATCTTATCTGCCATATTGTGTGAACGCCTGAAACCGTTCGTCAACCACAATTGGCCCCTATCAGTGTGGTTTCAAGCCAGGAAAGTCCAAAGTCAATCAAATTTTCCCACGAAACCCAAAAAGTCCAAATAGATACTCACCATCTTTTTATAGATTTTAAGGCCGCATATGACACAATTTCTAGAAACGAGCTATATAGGGCCATGTCTAGTTTCGGCATTCCTGCCAAACTCGTTCGTCTATGCAGGATGAAGATGGAGAACGCTTGCTGTTCCATCAAGGTCGGTAATGACCTCACAGAGACGTTCGATGTCAAAAAGGATTTGGACAAGGTAATGCACTGTTCTGTGACTTCTTATCATACTTGAGAGAATTGTGCGAAACTCACAAACCAAAACAGGAGGCACAATCTTCCCAAATCCTAAGATGAGCTACGAAGGACACGTCCTACCATTGTCGTCATCCCAGATACTATCGACGTCCTTCAGAACATGCTGGTAAAGGAAATGTGACTTCACTCCAGCAAAAAGAGTCCAAATAATTCAATTAGTTCGCGGCCAAAAGAAATCTTCAACATTGTTGCCTGTAGCCAGTGGCGGCACTTGAATTTCTTGTTATATGCCAGTAATGGCAAACGACAGTCGCGGCAATAAATCTTCGAAGAAGATAATTAGCCAATAAAACTGAATGTGCACAGATCTTAAAATATCCAGTTTATTGTCTCTTTAAATGCTCAGACTTAGCACCTTGTGAATCCGTTTTATTTCCTCTCATACAAAAAAAATGCGCAGATTGACATTTAACAGTTCTTAATCAGAGGCGGCTTACCAAGTCTTGTTTCAGAGCTAGCTTTAAATGGGTTCAGTGCTTTCGGGACTGGTTCAAGCGCATGCAAATGTGTGTACAAAGTCATATCGCTGTACCGGAAACAATAAAATAAAACAACAATTACTTTGAAGTTTTCTTTGCCATCCACAAAACTTAAGAAGCAACCTGCTATTGAGTTTGGTGGTCCCACGGGAGTTCTCTCTAAAAGAATATAAAGTGTGTCTGTTTCTAGCATGTGATGAATCTGTCCGCACAAAGTATTGTACATTATTCTATTTTTTCGCTACAAACTCTTCGGATATATGGAATTCGTAATTGTTTGTATGCAAGGCATAGTTCCTGGCGGTTTCCCAAATGTGGTAAGTTGTAATTGGTAATTCGAACTTGTCCTTACTATGCCAGCGAAGTTTAGTTAGACGTGCAGAAGAGGAGACAAGAACAATCTCGTTAAAAAAGTTCTTGTCTGTGCTACAAGCATAAGTAGTGACATCAAGACAACAAAACATGAAAATCATTTTGACCAGGGTTGTTAAAGCCATATTCACTTTTCTTAATCTGAAAATACGTGTCATAAAAAAAAATTCAAGGGTATATGACGGAAATTACTTCTTGGCAACAGATACTCCATGTCGATACTGGACTCCTAATGATCGTAATTGCTTTCAGGAAGAACATAATATCCAATAATTAGAGTGGTACTTTAAATTAGGCTTCGGGTGTAATTTTCATGCTTTATGATATTCTACCTGGTTTGCTGCTTCGATAGGTCAGGAGTTCATATAAATTCGACGTCTGTAAAAGAGTGTTTTTCAGTTTTATTAAAAGCATCAATCCTGTTTTATTATTTAATGGAAAATTCCACGAATACTACAAATTCTGCCAGGGATTCATTGGAGAACAATATTTTATTATGCAATAATCTGAATAAAATCCTTTTTAGATGTGAACGAATGGTAGACGGCATATATTTTGAAATTGTTGCGCAGCCACGAAAAATCGGTAAAGAAGAGCGATGTCTCGTGGAACCCGAAGCAGATGCATCGGAATTAATGTGTAATTTAAATAAAAACGTGGAAACTTTCAAAGACCGTCTTGATCGAATTAAAAAACTTCAAGAGAATTACAGAAAGCTTTGGAAAAGAGCAACTGATAAACTTCAACAATTCCAAGAGAAGTATAAATATAAAAATTATAAAATTATTCTTTTTAAACAGAAAGCTAAATTAAAAGTAGAACTTGAAGTAAAGTCCAATTCGCAGTCAGAAATACCTTCAGATCCGGATTCAGAACAATCATTCAGTGGATATTCATCGGCATCAACAGTTTCAATTGGAAAAAGGAAAGCTAGTTGCAGTGACGATTCAGGCAAAGAAGAAGAAACTTTAAATAAACGTTACTGTGATAAAAAGTATCCACGATTTGTAGATTCCTCTTCTGATTTATTGATTATTGGGCCAAATGGAACACGAGTCGATCGGAAAGAATTCGAAGCGATACAATGGGAGGATGCTGCAGTAGCTACAAGAAAACTGTTGACTATCGTTTTCGGGGATAAAGTTTTGGCTACGCATACTTTGACTGGCAATCAATCGCCAGCGTTTCGTGGACGTGAAAGGCCACCAAAAGAGCACTTGGGTCCAAACAAGACGGCTGACATTATTTACTTGATATCACTTAAATGCAAAGTAAACAATCAAGTAGTACGCGCTGCTATCACCACAAAATGTGCCGACGCTAGCAAAAAATTTCGATGACTGTTAGCGAAGAATTGTTGCGATTCTTCGGTCTTATGTGTTTAATTGTATTAAGGGCCTTAAGTTGAACAACTCCTGTCAATAAAAATGTTTGAAATTTAAACTGTTTTAGTTTTTATTTATGACTTTTCATTTAAATCTCTTATTGATAAAAAGGATCCAGAGACCTAGCTTCTGAAGCAATGGGGCTCAAAAACACATATATATATATTTGACACTCATTTTCGAACATCACTTTTGCAAACGAAATTGTCGGCAAGTCGTAGTTTTGAAACGAGTAATTTGGATGCCAGTTAAGAGGCGCGTGATTCCTAGCAAATGATAAAAGGTATAGTGTAATTGCAGGTGTTGAATTGACCTTGTGGTCTAGAGTATATACTTTGAGTGGCTTTCACTTTGATCTATAATTTTCAACGAGGAATGGAGCGAGTGTGTCCTGCTTAATACTCCGCAAGGATCTGGGGTGGCAAACCGAAGAATATACATATAGTAAAACTGAGATACCAGCTATTAGTGAGCCTTTTCCCGAATTCCTACTCTCACCTCCGCCATTGATACCGCCTGGAAACCTGAACAACCCAGCCTTTGTGGGAATCAGGGTCAGGGCCAACGAGAGGGGGAGCTTTGATAGGGCTTGTTCTGCGATACGCAGTTCTTTTAACATTGCCTCTCTAGACTTATAGCATTCCGAACGCAGCTTTCTGATTCGGTGCTGCCGCGGTTAACATACAAGGCTTCTTCGATATAGAAAGTAAGTAAGGGAAAGAAGAGCAAAAACGCAGGAGCAATCATTTACAGAACAATTTTGAAATTTACTCAAACTTTAGTACAAAGGTCCCTGAGGGTCCTATTTTTAATAGTCTTTGTGAAAATATTTGAAATACACGTACTTCAAAAGTCCTACAATTTTATTAACAAACATCACTATTGTTTGAAAATGCGGTCCATAAAGTGAAAGGAACCAAACATCAACAACATTGCCCTATCACAGTGATAGCTTTTCATTCTTTTTTTTTTTTTTTGTAAATTACTACTGTGTATTCTCTTATTATAATGTTGTAACGTTATCATACTTATTTTGTCCTCTCAATAGCGGCGTTGTTGCTGCGTGGCATTCGTGATTCAGCCAGCGAACAGTGTGGCTCAAATTTGGTAAAACACATTGCACTTGATATGTAGCACAGTACAAATTTATAATACACAACGCAAAATAGAAAATCACAATTTTTTTCATCACACACAAATTATCAAAATCACACAATTAATTGTTTGATTAATCATGCATTCATGCACACAATCTTTTCGGGATATTGCCGTCGTCGTTTTCGCTGACCGCCGACCGGTGTTGGTCAAGGAACGGCATGGACCGTTTCTTGTTTGAATAAGTTCTTGATATGATTTGTATGGTGTACCAAAATTATTCCCAAAAATTTGTCACCACTCGTCAGAAATAAATAGGGCTATCATATTTCATTTAATCCTGTTACGTGACTTCCGTTCAGTTTTTCCCAAATTTAATGAAAGTTGTCGGACGTCTTTATTGGTAAAGGGTGATCCAATATGTGCTTCCAAACTTTTTTTTAAAAAAAAAAAAACAAATTTAAGGAAATCATCAGACTTTTTCAATTGGAAAAAAGTTACTTATTTCATTATTTATGAAAAATAATATTCATTAAATGAGTTCTTCCATTTGTGTGAAAAAATATAACCACGCACAACATGAATTATCGCGAGAATCTAGGCTCTGGAGCACATGTGCTCTGTTGCGCCAAATATTTCTTTTTTTTTTGCTATAAAATGGGCCCATCTAACCTTGGACGGTATTTCCGCTATTGGTTTTTAAATGCTCCAAGTTGGCTGGCGTAAACAGGAACTTTAGCGTAACCCTACAAAAAGAAATCCAACGGCGCTAAATCACATAAAATTGGTGGCCAGTTCACGTTGCCAGTCAGTGAAATGCGACGTGGGAACTTTTCATGCGAAACACCCAACGTAGCACTTGATGTGTGGAAAATCTTTTTGGAACCACATGTCTTCCTCATTAATATTCTCGATTTCGTGCCCGAATACTCGCTTATTATGCATTTATAGCGCTCACCACTGATTGACACAGTCCGACCGATAGTAAAACGCGCGATACAAGAAATATTAACTCAGCAGTCCCCATGCTCACGCTTTATTCAGACCTAGAGGGCGGGGATCAACTTGTAGTTTTGTCCCATCTGGCTTGCCTGGCTTGGTGGGTCCTTAGCTTTTCGTTTGCGAGGATGTCGATAGGGATCACTCTGGCTATGACACTGGCTGATACGTCCATAATTGTTCGGATATTGCAGATTATTCTTATAACGCAGAGCCTGTCGATAGTTTTTTACGTTTGTTTTTTGTCGTTGATAAGGCTCTGTGTAAACACGGGCAGCAAACAGAAAAACCAAGCTGACTACTAAGGATTCCAGCCTTATAGCACTACCCAGTGTTTGGTATTATTTAAAAAAGGGCTGTCTGAGCTAGTCGTGTTCGATTGAAATTTAAAGGACAATTTGCAGTTATTGGCAAATATTAAAAGTTTTTACATTAGAGGCTGTATCCCAGCAAGATGGCTGTCCCGGTGGTGGGATGTTCGACCTTAGGCTTGAAATGCCATGTGAACCGGTGTACGCTAAAAATTGTCGCAGTCAATAATCAATGGGACACGATCCTTGGAAAAGAGAAAACGTGCTCGAACTTACTGCACAGTGATTTGAAACAAACTATAGTAACGACTCCGGCAGGCAACTAGAATTGAAGCGTGGCGTTGAGCTGTGCATGGGCACATTCCCGAGCTTCTGCGATGTCGATCTTAGAGAGTCAGTGCTCTTTAAATTAAATGACAGCATTTCTCCCGACAATATTTTCCCGTACCTTAGAGTCATATATTAGAACATCGAATATACCACATACTCGGATTTCATCTCTAGGGATTGCTAAAAAGTTTTTAGGAAGGAAACCGCACATGTTTGTTTGGCCCGATCGTTGATGTTCCACCTTCAGTTTTCCTTAGAATCTAAATTATGTCTTATCTTCTTCAAAGCAATGTCATGGGCTTGAGCTGCTTTCAACTCATTCGCGGAGAGCTTAATTCCTCCTCAACTGGTCTGCACTACATTTGCCTAGGGCATCAGGCAGTTCTGCCTGCCTGAGTGAGCAGATTCCACTTCATGATATGTTCCGCGATTAAGTTATATTCATGCGATAGTGTCTGTGTCCAATCTACTGCTACTCTCACCTACGCATAGTAATGTCTACAGGTTCTTGGTAAAGTTGTTCTTTATAGACATGGTTGGGCCAAACAAATCCTTGGCAGCTATTTAAATGAAACTAATAAATCGGAAATTCAACAAGCGTTGAAAAATATTTCCATGTTATTTTAAAAGAAACCAACAGATTTTCTATCCCTTTTATAGGTTATATTTGGCACAAAGCCCATATATAGTCAAGGGCTATATGACGATATATGAAATGCGAGGATGCTTACGCTAAGGAAGTCTTAAGCGGATGCGTTTACAAGATCCTTGACGAGTGGGACGGATTTTGGCTCAAGCTAATCCTAGCCAGAGAGATTCCGAGGAGACCCAGAATGCGCATTTTGCTCCCCAACTCATAAACTCATAAACTGCCTTAAATTTTACAACCCTATGATTCCCATGGATGAATGGAAAGTCATCAAGGCTGAGGAACCATACAAATATGATTCTGATCACCGAAGAAAGTGCCGTCACCCTTGAGAAGACTGCCTGTTAACTTCGCTTCGGTATCGGAAATGTCAAGGTCAAGATCTTCAGATCGATAGGTCCGAGGAACGACTTTGACGAAGTCGATGACACCAACAGGCTGCTGGAGGACATGAGGATCGAGACCACCCTAGTCACCACTTCAACTACTCAAAATATTACCAATGCCGAAGGTCATACAGATTAGCCGGCATCTTCGAGTTACCGCACCCAAAGGATACAAAATGTTACACAATATCTTAAGATAAATTTGTTGATATACGAGTATCATTAGTCAGATATTCTTAGCTTCGACACAACCTCTTAATGGGGGTAATATTTTGGACAATTCTTGAGGTAGAGCATTTATATTACTTTAAAGTTTCAAAAAAAATTTTTTTTGTAAGAGGTGGCTATTTACAGAGCCCAATTTCTACCACTCGTAATTTGCGAAGCAATTCAATTAATGTTGTCGTTATTTCTCCTTTCCGCACCACTCTACTCAAAAACTTTTACTTCATCGTTTCGTGCATATTATATAATAAGCTTTCAATTAATATCCGAGGCATAAGATCCTTATCTCAATTTCTAAAAAATTTAAAACTATGGCTTCTCGATTTTATCACGAGGAAATTAAAGTTTTGCTGACCTATGTTGTTTAAATATTGATTTATTGTTGTTCTATGTATGTACATACATTCTTTTATATGCTCTTTACGTTCTCTTTCTTTTTTATTATGAATTTATTTTAAATTTCTGTATAAATGAATTATTTTTTTTTATTTTGTAAAACGAATGAAACAATGTTCACCCCACACTTCAATGATATTTTTTATGAAGTGGCATTATCACTATTTATTATAAATACTAATGTCACTACCTATTCCTAATTTCAATATTGTTATAGTAGATTAAGTAACTACAAAGTTTGTTAAATTAAGAATAGTGAATCAATAAATAATAATCGTCCTTCCGAGAGGACTATTTGAGTCCACTGGTTCAGTAAACGATCAACCAACACCCGTACGTCGACGAAACGCAAGATCTGCCGAAAACATCGCCGCTGTCCGTAAGAGTGTGCAGGAGAAGCCGAGGCAGTCGATTTCGCGTCGCTCACAAGAACTTGGCCTTTCGCAGACCACAACTTGGCGAATTTTGCGTCGTAATTTGGGCCTGCACGCGTACTAAATTCAACTGACCCAGGAGCTGAAGGTAAACGACCATGGACAACGACGTGTGTTCGCTAAATGGGCTTTGGACCGGTTGGAAACTGACCCTAATTTTCATCTAAAAATCATCTTCAGCGATGAGGCCCATTTCTGGATGAATGGGTTCGTCAACAAACAAAATTGTCGAATTTGGGACGATACCAATCCACATGAGATCCAAGAGCGTCCAATGCATACCGAAAAAGTCACTGTTTGGTGTGGATTTTTGGCTGGCGGCGTCATCGGTCATTCTTTGAGAACGACGTTGGCCAGGCCATCACCGTCAACGGCGAGCACTATAGGTCGATGATTACGAACTTCTCTTGGCCTGAATTGGATCATATGTACACCAACGACATGTGGTTTCACCAGGATGGCACTATGTGCCACACATCTTACGCCACATTGGAAATTCTGCAAGAGCGACTCGAGGGCATGGTCATCTCACGTGAAGGTGATGTGAATTGGCCATCGAGATCGTGCGATTAGACCCCGTTAGACTTTTTCTTGTGGGGTTTTCTGAAGTCGCAGGTCTATGTGAACAAGCCACAAACCACAGCGGCCCTCAAAGCCAACATAACCCATGCCATCGGTCAAATTCAGCCTGATTTATGCGCCAGATTCATGGAAAATTGAACATTTCGGATGCGCGCCACCCAGAGAAGCCGCGGCGGACATTTGAACGATGTTATATTCCATACATAATGGCATCGATAGGCCTTCCAAACGAATAAAAATTTTCGATATCTCACACACACTTTGTTTTATTTAAATTTAAAAATAGGAATCGCTAATGAAAGACCCTTTAATAACAATAACAAGTTTTCTTAATCACTTCCTAAAAATGATTACGCCAACTCATAACTCATAATCTCTTAATAAATTTGAAAATAATTGTTTATGGTACCGTGATCAGATTTTAATGACCTCTTTCCAGAAAATGATTTTCTGTTTAAGGATATTTTATTACCTGTCTGCTAGTTGTAAACAACCCTCGTTTTCAACGCCCGCTCCTATAAATACCTCTGCAGTTCCACCAAGTTCATCATTCGCAGTAGTTCTATCACTTGAGTTACTTCAATATAACAATCATGGCTATACCTGAGATTTCAACAGCGCCACTTAAAAATACGACTTTAAATAAGACTATCACAATGTTCAAAAATGTGATGAAGATTTTTCACGCGGTCCAAATCATGTACAGTGGTGTTTATTTTGAAATTTTAATCGAACCACAAGGAACGGAAAGTGGTGAAAAAAAATCAATTATAATTAAGCCCGAAGAAATTGAAGCTAGTGGAAGCAATATGGAGAAGGCAAATCATTCAGCAACCAGCAACCAACAACCAGCAACTGCAGCATTTAGAAAATGTTTTGAGAAATACAAAAAAACAAAACAGAACTACATGCTTCTATTGAAAAAAGCCATTCAAACTAAAATGGAACTTCAACAGCAGTATAAATGGAAGAACTTTAAGATTACTCTTATGAAAAGGAAACTTAAATCAGGAGCAACACCATGACTAGCACCACAATTGCAACAAGGCCAAGTGAATAAAAATTTTATTTAAACACTAATTTTATATCACTCACAATTTTCACCGTTCAGATAACAATAAACGAAATCTTTTAAAAATCAATCGTGTTTTTATAAGTTTATTTTTCAGTTTTCCTGTGGGCCAGAATTAGGGCTTACCACAATCCACTTACCTGTTTCAATACGCTGGAATGTCTTAGGAGAACATTCAACTTTCATTTACGCTCCTTTTTTTAGAATTAGAACATCCAAAGTAACAGCTGACTTTGACGGAAATTTTTACCCTCTCGTTGCCTCTCTCTTTTACGACTTTTTTGTGTTAACCCTAGAAACAAACAACAAACATTCCTCTCTCTCAAAGAAACATGTGCCATTAAAAATGTGATTGAAGTATTTAAAAATGAAAGGAATATTTATTTTATGATATTTATCTTTAATTTATAAACTATTTTTCTTATTAATACTATAAATTTAAATAAACATTAATAATTTATAAAAAAAAAAGTTTTTTAATGTTCGTCAAAAAGTCGAATGATTAGCTTTTCATGGAAGTTTTGGAACGTTAGCTATCTAGGGTAAAGGAACGGGGTTATTCTGGGACTCGTAAGAATTCGTACGAATGAGTACAAATTTTCAGGTTAAGAAACAGACCTATTGGCACGAAAATGACAAATTTGAAGAGGATTTGACCGTTGACGATCTGACACACAGTGTGAAATGCGTGAGTGAACTTATCAAGCCAAAGTTTAAAAGCATTGAGAAGTAACTTGCTGCGCTTAAGTGTTTACAAAACCTCACCTTAATACAGAGCTGACAAGATTCACCGTTCCTCTGTCAAATCGATGATAACAAAATGCACTTGCGTGAAATGATCCTTGGGGATTTAAACGTGTTGAACAAATCAATTACAAGGCACTCAGTTGCGATTGGATCTTTGGCTACCAAAACGTCTGTTGTGACTGAACTGAACTCCTAGAGGATGTTGAAATCAACTTAAGCTCTCTCCGCGATGAATTACCCTTGTACTCTTTCCAGAAACTGCTTAACAGCGTTTACTTACTTGATGAGTTTATTTTACATCGCAGTACGCTCTAGCTCCTTTCTCTATTTTTTTTTTTGTTTTATACTTGCGGGGTACATTCTTTCTGCCGAACGTATGGTCCTCTATGCGCGACCCTCTACAATCACACTCATACAAGGTGGGGCAAAAGTAATGCCATAATGTGAATTGGCTGCCATTTTGTTAGAAATGAACAAAATTTCTGTTTTCATGAAAAGTTTATTTGAAGGTGTAAAATTGATGACTTTAAGCTGAAAAAATGATATCGGTCAAATGACCACCTCTTGATAAGAAGCACATGTGCGCACGTTTTATGGCATTTTGAATTGTTGCTCGCAAAACATCTGCCTTTGAATTGGTGATTTCTTCTTCAATGTTGGCTTTGAAGACTTGCAAGGTTTGTGGTTTGCTGTGGTAAACGCAAGATTTCAAAAAGTCCCAAAGGGAGAAGTCTAGCGCCGTCAGATCTGGCAATCAGATCACACGGCCCGCAAATTGGTGATTCAAAATCCCCATCATTGCCCGAGCTATGTGAGCGATTGCTCCGCCCTGCTGAAACTAACAATGCTCGAGACCCTATTACGCAACACACGTTAAAAAAAAAAAAAAAAAATCTCGCACAAAAACTCCTCCTCCACCTGCAGTCCTTTGGTATTTTTATTTTTTATTTAAATTTATATTTATTTGTTGAAATTAAATTAAATTTATATTAATTTTAAAATAATAAATAAATAAATAAATGTCGTTCAAAATATGATTGCGATTCACGACCAGAATGGGTCTTCACATTCTTTTTGCCACTCTGATTCTGACTTCGTCGAATTCCGCTTCTGCATCCGCCCAAACGGTGAATGCGGTTAAGAATCGGATTGTGAATCTGGAGATTCCAGCACTTTGTGTAGTCTTGAAGCCTTTCAATTTCGTTGAATAATTCAAACAGAAGTCTGTCAATTTTTTCACCCTCATCTATGTTTGGTACAGAATTGGGAATGTGCAGAGTGGCGTTGTAATATCTGACCTGCTTTGGCATATAGTGCTACCAGTAGAATCATTTCAGGATAATTCACAGTTCTTGGAATCCACGATTCCGTGGCAACGATGCGATACTTATTAGGAGTCTTTTATTCCGTATCCATTTCACTGGCTCTCCTTTTTTCCTCCTACTTAGTTTATAGGCCTAAAATTGATCCTTTTCCATGTGCGTTGGAAGCACAACTGTGAGTTTGGATAAGGTCAAAGTAGGTCCATTAAGCTGTAAGTTGGAATTCTCGTTCGAAAAATTTTGAGAGAAACTTTGTGCACGCCTCATTCATGTGCATATATTTTTTTGCCGGTTCAAAATCTTATTTAGCATGTAAGTCCTGCGAAATTGTTTGATTCACATCTATTAAGTTAAGTTAAAAATATTGCTCTTACTCATGATGAAGCAATGAAATGATTATAAGTAGTAAGATCAATACTGTACTGAAATTATGAAATGCCACACATCTGTACTCAAGCGAAGCTCTCTCATTGCACCATCTTCTGCAGATCTACATCCTCCCAGGTATTAAAGCCGACCGTCTATTGCACGACGCACAAGAATGATTCTCTTTACTGTTCAATAAAACGGAAATGCACTGATGTACATACATATGTACATTCGAGAGCACGCACTGTCTATTTAATTCTTTTTCCTGTACAAGGACACTCGCAAAAAGGAAAATTTAACTCCGCAGTCGAAAAATCCGCAGATATAATGTACATAATTTGCCCGGTGAACTCTAAGCCATCAGCACAATTTGCACTTTATTCCGAACTACCTACATATGTACATATGTACATACATATGGGCATGTAATATATTAGCACGCATACTAAAAGAGTGACAAAAAAACAACTTTGTTTTTTCTATTTTGATTTATTGTCGACTTGATGCAGTCACTCTCAAATTGGGAATAAACCTTTCGGTTGTTCTCCACCCGAATAAAACCTCTGCATCCAGCTATTTTTGCCGTCGCGTGCGTCGGCCGGTTGGTTTTCCCGTTCATTGAATTAATAGGATTGCGGGTCTTTTAATTTGCGATGACACGTTTGTCGAAAGCAATAGGATTGCGGTGACACTGGCTTCAATATTCCCGCACCGCGCATTTAGCCTAGCTCCAGCATGATTCTCCCACACAAGCATTCATGTACACCGCAAGCAGCGAGAGGACCCAACTGATAAAAACATCGCATTTGTTTTTATAAGCACTTTCGCCGTGTTAACCTCCATCCAATAGAAATTTTCCATGTAAGTTGGGTTATGGCTCAATTTCTGATCTCCCAATGGTGCCAATCATCTGGACATGATGCGTCTCTGTTCTGCTGTTGGCTTTTGTGTTTGCATGAATGCATTTGCTGAGGCGGAATGCAGCACGGGTGTGCTCCAATTGGCGAATGGATATCGGAATTCATGTCGCCCTGCAATAGAATTTATTTGTTTTATTTTGTTTTATTTACTTTGTGGCAGAATCGCGAATTTCTTTTTTTTTTCTTATAATTCGCGCGCGCCAAAGGGGGTATGAATACCCTTACGCTGATTTTTTAGGGCACGGGCGTTTGAAAGAAGGGGAAAGAGAAACAGGGGAGATACCGGTGCACGTTGGCTTTAAATACTTGAAGGTTGTAATGATGAGGAAACACAGAACCTGGAAGATCTATGAACGAATTGCTGCATTTGACAGTCGTCCGAAGTTGGGCTTGAAGGTGAACTTATGTGCATTCGAAGCGTGACGGGTATTGTGGGTGAAATTTTGAAGGGGAGGCTATGTAAGTGGCTATTTCGTTGGAACATTTTTCGTGGAAAAAGCGATAAATTCGGGAAAGACAAGAGACATTGCTGCGATGTTCTAGTGAGTCTATGGAGCTCACAATTTTGCTATCACCTATAAGTTTTATCGCGCGGTTCTGGACCCTATCTAGAATGTGCAAAACGGTCTTGGGTGCACCAGACCATATGTGGGCGCTGTATTCCTACTTTGGGCGAATGAATGCCTTATAAATTGTAGCCAGATCAGATGGGGTCAAGTATTTCTTGTACCGCTTAAGGAATCCTAGACATTTTGCAGCATTTTTGGCGACTTCGTATATGTGATCGTTCCAACGAAGATGGTAGTTAATGGACAGTTCCACTTCTCGGTGAGATATACCATCAAATCACCAGTGGACCAGTTGCTACGAAAATCATACTGCCGGTCATTGAGACTTTTTCGTGAATTTCCATGATCTTGGAAAGAAGGGTCGGTAATTGGTCGGAGAGGAAGATTCGCCTTTTTTAGGGACAGGCTGGACAAATGCTGTTTTCCCTCTTCTCGGAAAGAGTTCAGAAGAGTAGGACAGACAGAAAAAGCTTACGCAGAGGTTTTGCCAGCGTAGAAGAACCCTCTTCAGAACTATTGGGGGATACCATCTGGACCAGCGGATTTGTGTATATTGAGACCTTTGAGAACTCCTGCATCTGTGCGAGTGCCAAAGTGGACCTGTCCCATAGAGAATTCGACGCATTCAAGCACAGGGACAGACAAATTGTGCAGCGAACAGATTGGCCTTGCCTAAGGAGCTGACAGCTGGAATGTCATTGTAAATGAGCGTTGGGATGGCAGATGAGGCAGAGTTTTTAATGTTTTGGACGAGTGACCAATAATATTTACTACCTTTGGGACACTGTAATATTTTTTGGCCTCAGTTCTTGGTCGAATAGGAAGTTGACACGTTGGATATGGGCATTGCAGTCATTTCTGGCTTGTTTAAACTTCTTTCGGTTTTCTTCAGTTTTGTTGACTTTATAAGACCGAAAACTTACTTCTCTCTTTACAGCCCACGAAGTTAGGTACGTTGTGATATCTGTCCTGCTTCGGGATTAAGTGGTTGCAGTAAGATTTCAAAGATAACGCTTTTGGGTTCTTTAGCTCGTTCGTACAAAATGCTAACGTTGTCTAGCAATGGAAGGTTGAATGGACTCAGCAATTGAAAAACTGCAACGAGCTTTGGATAAAGTCAGCAAGTAGACAAAAATTTGGCACGTTTTGGTTAACGGGACCAAATAGACGGATGTTAGGTAAGGCTAGGTAAATGGGTACCCTAGTTTGACAGGAAACTGTCATCTGTTAGAATGTACATAGTTACCAAAAGCATATTGAAAATCTCGTGGAACCTGATATAGATTTTCTTGAGACTGCTCAGTTCAATGGGATGGAACCATAACGCTTGTTTTGGTTCAAGTAGTTCAATTACTACAAGGCTCCACATTAGAGGAGATAATACTCCTCCTTGTGGGCATCCCCTTGCTGTGTTGACCTTGATAATGACTTCTGATGTTTGAGTCTCTGAGGATCTTGTGCTCAGAAGTTCATACATCTACATAGATACTGTGTTATTTACTCCTTTTCTTCCTAGAGGTCGTACTATTGCTTCATGCTTAGATCAATGTTTCTTGGATCCTCCAGCTCCGCATGGAAGTGGCTCCCAAGAATGTCTATCCTTTTGGTGGCTAGTGCTGGACGATCGCGTAGCAAGTGGCGAATGGATTATATTTCCTCTTCATCCTTGCAGTGTGTCGAACACTCTCCAGTTCGAAATCATTGCAGTATTCTTACCAGATAAGAGCGTGATATCAAGAACCTCGCCTCTGTTGGTAGTAATGAATGTTGGTTAGTACTTTAGACATAGTCAAACAAAATCTCGCCTCTACTGTTAGTATCTGAGCTAACTCAAATTGTTTGATGAGCGTTAGCATAACAGCCTAAGATTGAGTTCTTCTTAACTTGATGAGACATTATGACCAATGCCTTCATTATTCCAGAGAGGCCATTCATGCCTTCGTCAGCAAGACAAGACTCTTTGACGAGTCAAAGAGTTCAGTTTTGTGACCAAATTCAAAGAGCTTTTGCATTCTCGAGCTATTTAAAACGGGTTAGAGGATTAAGCAAGGCCTTAAGCGCAACCTGACTGTCACTTCAGACGCAGATACTCCGACCCCTCCACCTATTTTTAACAATATAGTCGGTAGCTATTGTAATAGGATAGATCTGTGCTTGAAAAACAGTGCCATGCTTACCTAACGAGTACTGAAGGCTTTGAAAATATCCGTGCCAGACCGTTAACCAGTTTTGGAGCCATTCTTGAATATTCGACTACAGCCCAGTTCGGGCTCAGAGCCTGGCCGAAGCCAGTCCTGAACAAAGGAAAGTCGACTCTAAATTTGCACATCAGTCGAAGTTCTGGTGTCATTGCATCACACGATATATTCATGTAACCAGGGGTAGGATAAGTGGCGAAGAAGGTCATCGAAACTCCATTTCAGATGGTACCAAAAGCCACCTCGTCTAAAACGGTAGATTGCGAATAATTCGAACAGCAGAGTTTCAAACCCCTAATAACAGCCGCGTATGACAGCATTTATAGAGACGAGCTAAGCAGAGCAATATCTAGTTTTAGAATCATGGTCAGTGGCGTTTTCGTGAGTATTTAGGCGGAAGCGGCGAAGTTAATGAGACCAAGACCAAATATGTCAACAAGAAAAGACAATCAACAGCAAAGTTTCGGACAAAACGTCGCCGTAGAGTAACTTTAATACAGACAACGACACAAGCGACGAGATCAAACGAAGAATAACTCTTGCCAACCGCTGCTTCTTTGGGCTAAGAAGGCAATTGAATAGCAAATCGCTCTCTGGAACAACTAAAGTGACCCTTTCTAAGACCTTAATCATCCCATTCCTGCTCTGTGATGCAGAGATATGGACAAAAGTGGATGAGGTTGCTTTTGGTTGTTTCGAGAGGAAAATTCTTCGAGTGGTTTTCTGTTCCGTCTGCATAGACGGTGAGTGGAGGAGGAGATACAGCGACATCGATTGAGATGATTTGGCCATATAAAGCGTATGGACACCAATGCTCCAGCCCGGAAATTCTCGAATCCACCCCCGAGGAACGGCGCCGTTGGACACTGGAGACAGCTAGCTAAAGACTGGGCTGGCTAAATGCCGAGCTCGTTCGAGACGCTTCTTGGTTGTAGCCCAGATCCACCCAGGACTGTAGCGCCACCTTAAGTAAGTAGGTAAATAGAAGGACAAAATACGATAACATCAAAAACGTGATGGTACTGAATGAACAAAAAGTTATCCGACTGAAGACGGATTCTTAACATTAAACCATTAAGCGAAAGATACAAATTGCTGATAGGTCAAACGACAAGGTGCAATCTTAGGAAGACTAGCACTCTTCGGTCTTTAAAGGGAGTTCCTTTTAGTCTTTTGAAGTCTCACACTATTCCAAGCACAATGCGCGGCTTCTGCAATGTCTGTCGAAGACTTTTACCTTCCTTCGCAAAACTGAAAAAAAAAGTATTTAAATGAAACAAAATCTTTGGAAAATCGTCAAAATTTATTAAGATACGGATACACAAAATATTTTCTTTTCCAGTTGTCTGATTTGTTACATATTTATCTCACTGACTACACTTAAACTGCTGTCAAATTTATTTCGAGGATAACATAAATAAGTACATACATAGATAATCGCGCTAAAATCACTTTGAATTCTCTTTGTAACAATAACGCTGACTTGCGGATCTCCTCTTTGAAAGATGTGTGAGCTCTAACCCTTTTCTGAAGTAAAGATGAAGTCCTTTTAGAATTTACCTCTCCAGCAGGTTCCTGTTCTGCTCCGACTCTGACTTGGATTTCCCCTCTGGTCATGATTCCTACACTTCTTCGGAGTCAATTGTTAGTCTTTCTAGTTCTAGTTCGGCTTTTTGTTTCCGTCTGAAGGGAATGAGTTCGAAATCCTTTTTTGTTTGGATTCCTCTTGAACTTTTCCAACGGTTTCATTGGGTATCTTTACTAGAAGTATACAAAAGAAGGATAATTTAAAATATCGCAGTTTTAAAGCCTTAAAAATAAAAATTTTCAACAACAATTACCTTTAGTGGGGTTGGGTTAGATAATATTCTCCAGCTCCTTACCTGTTTCCTAAGATTGTTCATCACCTTTTCCATCAGGTGCTTCGTCATGGTTTTCTTGTAAAATGTCTTATTTCAATCGTTCGATACCTCAACCCAATCCTCATCCGATTCGTCATATGATTCCTCATCCGATTCTGTTTCTGATTCTTCCGTTGAATCACTATCGAACACGGACGTAAAACTTTTATTCTGGGGATCTTTGACCACGATTTCATCAAGTCTTAAATATATTTCAGGCAGAGTATCTGCATCCTCTATTAAATTCTCGGTTGATTCTGTTGTCAGGCGTGTGCACTTCATAAGTTTCAATTTGTGTTTTCTACCTTGAAAATGTTTCTTAATTATGCTTAACGCTTCTAGTGATTTATATAATAGTATTTCGTATCTTGTTTGAAGTTCATTGGTCCGTTGCATTCGTTGCTCTAGGGATCCATTCCAATGAAGATTTTCTTTCGCAGGAATATTGTCTTCTTCGTCCATTTCTTTTTGAAGAATATATTTATAGGCTGTGCCGACATTAGGTACTTGTGGTTCGACAAGTATTTCAAAGGTTGTTCCTTTATACATGCTCTCGACTGTAGCAAGGACTTTTAACACATTGGTGTACTGTGTAGAATCGTCCATATTTTCAAGAGCAGATAGGCTTCCCATTGTTTTAATAATGTCAAGGAAAACAATCGTCACAACATTAATGGTTCTTGCCTAGAAATACTAGAAGCAGATTAGAGGCATCAAGTATGGGCGCATAAGGATTTCAGAGACAACTTACCCTGAGCTTTGTCGTTGCACCACAATTGAGTCCGATGCGACGGTCGAGAGTTGAAAGGGATCAGAGACTAAAAAGATAAGTTCGAGGTCTAGTTTGGCTTTCTATCATGAGGAGGATGATGACTTTGCTCGCTATGATGGATCCTCTCGCCCTTATTCGTTTTGTTAATATTTCGTAAGCTCTGTAGATCAATGATGTGATATTTTACGAAGCTCGACTCTGGTTTACGCAGTCCGATTAGAATCTCGAAAAAGCTGCCTCACACAACCGTTGAACCCGTTGGGATAGCCTGCTAACGTTGAAGAATAGAGTTTTGTTACACTCGCTTTGTGTATTGATCGTGCAAACTTGCCGAATACTCTTGAATTTATCCTCGTTGCCAATATTTCGATGGAACCCGTCTGATGGCTGAAAAGGGACTGTGGTCTATTCGTACTGAATCGGTCGTAGAACGGGAATACCACAGATGTTAGACGTACTCCCCCCTCTAACACATACAAATGGAAGACAGATCATCTTTTGCATGCATGATTGTGCAACGTGATTATCCATTTTGAAGGAGCGAGAGGAATGGTGTTTTATTTACCAATTGACAACTGTGTGAGGAAAACGGTAAAAAAAAAAAAAAAAAATCATTTCTAAAGCATACAGAAAAGACAAAATTTATTTGGATTAGATGGTGCGATACCCTACGGTTTATCTTTGGGCCAGATCTGTCTTGTGATTAAGCAGGTATATCCATCTGCGATTAGTGCTGCTAGTAGGGTTGAGCTTGAGTAACGATTTAGCTGAGATTCGCCTTATCCGGTAGAATCAATAGGGTTGTAACCTACCTGCGGAGCACTTCAGCCATGCAACTCCCTGCAATGTCCCTGTGGCCAGGCACCCAAATGAGGTGGATATTGAGTTGTCTCTTCTCATTAAGAGACAGGCGACAATGCAGGGCAGTTTGTGAGTTAAAGGTGGCGGGTTCCAGAGATTTGATCGCGGCTTGGCTGTAAGTAAAAATGATAATATCCCGCTTATTCGCAAGCCAAGATCGCCAGTCTATTCTAGTAGATATTCGAGTTTCAAAACATTAATCAAACAGAAGTTGTGGAAGAGTTTAGTCGGTGTCTTCTCGGAGGAGGTTAAGATCGATAAGAATAGAGGAGTGCCCAGTGCGTAGACTGGACCACTGAGATATGGCCTTCATGCGGGTGGTTGCATACTTGGAGCATACAGATAAATAATATCTGCAACTTTAAGTGGATCTCACTTTCCTTTAGGTGGTCTCTCACGTCCAATGAAAGCCGGAGATGAATTTCCAGGCAGGATATTTGTAGCTAAGACCATGTTATCAAAATAGATTGACAAAGCTCTCTTGTGAGCTCCTTTTCCATTGCATCGTTTGATAATTGCTGTGCGATACAATAGTTCCATTTGGCCCCAGAATTAAAATACCGGAGCCGGGATGTAATAGTTTTGGATACCTTTCGACACCGTTGTCTTCTTTTGGTTCAATTTTCTGATCATGTCGGGTATTTCTTGGTCTTGTTGGTATATCTTGGTGCGGGACGTTTGGTGTTGGTTTTGATGATTTCAGCTCTATTTCTGGCTGTGGTTCAGAATCTTTTCAATCAATCACCAATTTTGGCTGTGCTTCTGAATCTAGATTTTTTTTCAGGCCGAAGTCACGGCCATCGTACAGGCTGCTGAAACTATTTGCGAGAGTAATATCGTTGGTAAAACGCTCATTGTCTATATAGACAGCTAGGCAGCCGTTAAAGCTCTGGATTCTGCTGTAATTAAGTCGAGGTTGTGAGGACCTGCAAATCACTCTTAAGCGATATATCTTGAGCCAATGCGGTGACTTGGTTGGCCATGCGTAGGAGAGGCATCCCTGAAAAACTCATAGCTATCATCAAGCCTACATACGAGGGAAGTAAATGTCATGTCTTACACAATGGTAAGGTGTCGGAGGATTTTTACATTAGTGCAAAGTGGGAGTACGTCAGCGATGCATACTGTCACCTCTGTTGTTCTTGGTGGTCATCAGCTATGTACTTCTGTCAATGCTGCACGAATAACAATGGAATTCGATTGACTATAAGAATTTATCTTAAGCAACTTATCCATTACGAAATGCGCCATGCAGTGGAATCCGCTTACCCAGGTATGTATAAGAGCGGGACGCCCTAGGCAAACACGTCGCAGGACAGTCGGGAGGAATCAAGCTCTTTTGGAATAAGTTGGAGGCAGCTTAAACGCGTTGCAGAAATCTGAACAAGATTTGTTGTTGACGCCCTATGTTCTCGAGTGGTATAGGGAGCTCTTTGGGAATAAGCTGAAGGCAGCTTAAACGCATTGCAGAAATCTGAACAAGATTTGTTGTTGATGCCTTATGTCCCTCGAGGGGTGTTAGGAGTTCTTTGCTTTGGGAATGAGTTGGAGGCAGCTTAAACGTGTTGCAGAAATCCGAACAAGATTTATTGTTTACGCCCTTTGTCCCTCGAGGGGTATAGGGAGCTCTTTGGGAATGAGCTGAAGGCAGCTTAAACGCGTTGCAGAAATCTGAACAAGATTTGTTGTTTACGCCCTATGTCCCACGAGGGGTGTAAGGAGCTCTTTGGGAATGAGTTGAAGACAGCTTAACCGCGTTACAGAAATGTGAACAAGATGTGTTGTTGAAGCCGTGTGTCCCTCGAGGGGTGTAAGGAGCTCTTTGGGAATGGGGTGGAGGCAGCTTAAACGCGTTGCAGAAATCTGAACAAGATTTGGTGTTGATGCCGAGTGTCCCTCGAGGGGTGTAAGGAGCTCTTTGGGAATGAGTTGGAGGCAGCTTAAACGCGTTGCAGAAATCTGAACAAGATTTGTTGTTGACGCCCTATGTCCCTGGAGGAGTGTAAGGATTAAAGTAAGTAAATAAAGATGAACTATTCTCAACACATCTGGTTACTCTTAAGAACCATCATGTGGGCCCACAAGAGCTCTTGAGTATAGTTCAGCACGAAAAGTAGTGCCTTCCTGCACTCGGTCCAAGCCAGCAGTCAACTATCAATAATAATATTATCGGAGTTGATTTCAACTGCCCATTCCAAATGCATTTCCGTCGTCGTGGGACATCTGTAAAGTTTTATATGGCGGTTGTTCTATGTATTGTGACGAAAGCTGTCCGTTTGGAACTAGTTCAGGATCTGGCTACAATGAGCTTCCTTGCCGCTTTAAATCGTGGTTTATGCTTGGTCATCCACAGCGACAATACAACAAATTTTATTGAAGTGGAAGTAGGGATGCGATAATCAAAACGTGGGCAGCTGATGGGATTCGGCCGCCCGCTTTGGCGGTTTATGGGAGGTTGCCGTCAAAAGTGCAAAATTTCACATAAAGAGGATCCTGCAAAATTCCTCGCTAACTTACCCTAAGCTTAACACTACAATTATTCAAATCGAATCTATCTTAAATTCCAGGCCATTCAAATCAATGTTCGGGGGTCCTGACGACATGTAGGGGCTTCCGCCTGGGGAACCGAATCCAGTTACAATGGTGCTTTAAGCAGTTTTGGGCAACATGGTAACGAGGGTATCTACAAATCTTCAAATCTGTACCAATTGGGTGAAGGACAGTGTGCCCATATCAGCCGGTGTCATCGTGTTAATCCAGCTCGATATCCTCTCTTCTTGGGCGAGTATTGCAGGTTTATCTTGGAAAGGACGGGGCCATGTGTATGGTTACATTAAAGACTAGCAGCGGTGAAACTCAGAGAGCAGCAGCCAAAATCCGTCGCCTTCCTATTGCAGGACATTTCAAGATGGAGGAGGATATTAAGCCATAACTGCCTTCATTGTATTACAATCACAATGACATTCTATCACAGTATGTAATAATCTAAGATTTATTTGTAGATTCTAAGATAACTTCCTAGAAAATGCTTCCTAATTACTTTGACCCAGAAAGGACATGCGCTAATTTATAAAGTCATTAACGGAGTCTTTCAAATTTAATGCACACATTTTCGAAGAATTTTCGGAAATCAACTTGAAGCAGATGATAGTAATTGCAGCTGGTAAGCGTGTATGTAGCCAAGCCGTCTGTTCCACTCTTAAGTAGAAAATAAGCTGAAAAGGATTACGGAAGTTAATCCGCTTAATTGCTGTATATTACAGGAGCATTAGAGCGAAAAATGCATCTAACAAATGCTTGATATTTATTGCTGTACCTACAGACAATGCTAATGAGGCAATTAGAGAGCGAGTAAACAGGGATGTTACTTTCAGAGTTGGCAATTAAAGAGCGAGTGAACAGGGATGTTACTTTCACAGTTGACAAATTTTTAAAATTCGCGGAAGCTACACATTTTGCATAATGAACTTTATTTTGCCACCCTTTCAGCACCTTATCCTTCGATGCCAAAGGAGATGCTCCACGTTTCTGAGGCGAGGACAGAAAGGGGGGAGATCTTCAACATTCCGAAAGTTTTTAAATTACTTGGCCCCACTTATGAAATTCTTTTAGGGAAAGAGTCAGAAAAGTTGGTTCATATTTGCTTAGGGTCTCCAAATACCTAAATGATTCTGCATAGTATGGAGGCTAACAGAAAAACCGGAAACGTTCGTAGCTTATGTGCAAAAATCCAAGTGAAGATGAAAAAAAGGCTTTTTATACAAATAAATAATTTATTCCTCACCACCGCACTCCAGGTTTAGCCTCATATGAACTTACTGATGACAGATCCCCGTTTCCCTTTAATAATAGAACATCCTTTGATTTTACAATTCCGACCATCATTTGGGTTTCACGGCGCAGTAACTTTGGGGGAAAGGAATGACCAGACCAGGTCGGGCTTTAGAGGGTCTCTAGTGGAAAGAGTCAATGTCCTGTTAGGCTTTGTTTCAGCTTACAGCTGACTAGCCTCGGATGGAATGGGATTACTAACTGCGCTATATCAAAAAAAATGTGGCCCATCTATAACAAACAAAACATAATCGAGGTATTACATACATAAGTAGATTAAGACTAGATATTACAAGAGTCTTCATATGTCATTGGCCGATATGAGACCATGTGGCCATGCTATGTGTCCCTGCAACACGTTCTGCCCTTTTAAGGTGCACCCCAGACTGTAGCGTAACCTATGTAAGTTAGATGGCCATAAGTTTGATGTTTTGTGATCATAAGATTGATCGTCAAGGCTTCGTGCGCAAACGCAGGGACCTGCTGGAACACGTATCGATAGTCTGCCTTCACTAACATTGTGTATCCAGGACTTGACAACTGCCTTTGGTACTTGAAAAGAGCATTCACTCGATGACCCTACGGAAAAAGTAGAAAGACATAAACGACTTCCACTGGTTTCACCCCTTTGGGATTGCCCTAACCTACGTAATACACGTGTGTGTAATCTTGTGGTTACACAAAGGCAGAGCCCAAGTGATTATGTAAATTACCGGATTCCAAAAAGTAATCTCATACCGCTTCCTCTATCCAAACTACGACAACCGTGCCATCGTCAGCATTTAGCCGAGCTAGTCCTGGTGTTCAAAATAGTTCAGCACCATCTTCCGGCTCGCAAATGCACAACAATTCCTCGTCTGGATCTTCCTCCCATCGCCTGCCATCGCCGTCATCGAGTGGAGGCAGTAGTAGTCGACAATCTCCTCTCTACCCAGTGCCACAGAGTCCTCTTGGTCATCACCCGTCTGCTTCAGCTTTCTCGGCAGCAGCTGCAGCTGTTGCTGAACGCGATCGTCATGCTCTCCTGCGCCAACAATCACCTCATATGAATCCACCTCCGGCCCTGGTGGCCAGTCCGTTGAGTAAAATGTACGGCTAACAGGGTCAACGAGGTTTGGGCACCTCACCACCACCACATCTGCGACCAGGTGCATCACCATCGGCGATACGGCATCCGCAGATGCCACTACCTCTGCCATTGATTGGCACCGGAGCAGGAATGCCACAAATCGGAGTATATCCAGGACAGGCGCCATATCCCCACCATCACAATCATGGTATGGACCAGGCTCTCCTCTCTAACGACTTACACCGCCAGCGGGCCAACTTAATCCCGCGGCGGTAATGACTCACCACCAGGGCATCCCCCTGCAATCGACGGCAGCAAGACTCGAAGAGAGCTCTCACTCCTGGGCAGTAGACAAGCAGAACTCACAAAGTTTGCAGCACAAAATCAAACCACCAAAGACGCAACAGGGCAGTAACAGTGGCAATACCTCAGGAGTTGGTGGCGGCGGAGGACCGCAATCTCATCCAACTTCGGATGTCGTATTTACGGGAGGCTGATTTTCGACGGCAATCGCTGCATGATCAGTATTTCAGACAAATACCGAGATAAATCGACGACAATTAATAAAGATGTTATTCTTCTACTTCTTCTCCTTGTGTTCGTGTTTATCTGTCTGAAAAAACAAATTAAAATTGTTTTCCATTCATAAAAAAATCAATTGCATTGAGTTCAAAAAGATTTTTAAATAAATAAAACCCAGTCGTCAAGGACCGCCTTTACCAAATCGAATGACGGCAGAAGAATTATAAATTTCTATTGGTAATGGTTCTGGTGGACAATTCAAAGCCGGCAATCTAATTTTCCCATTTGCACAGCACAAATGTGGTGTTTCAGTGCTGAATTTGAGCGCTTTGCAATGTTCACAAACTTTGTTTGGTCACTGATTTGTGTGAACTATAGTCCACTCGACTGTCATAGTTGAATGCAGCACGATTGAAATTTAAACGTGCTCGATTATCAGTGCTCCTTGCTTCTCGTAACTGAGAACGTTACCGCTCACTGCGTTCTCGTGCAGCTTGACTGTGTTCGCTGTACTTCACTTTCTTCTGCTCTGGCATCATCTTGCCTCCTGGCATTAGTAGATCGTTGACTAAAACTAAATCGTCTTGGCATGACTTTCAAAAATACTGTCAAACAAAATAAATAATTCTCATATATAATTGATATTTATCTACCTTTTTCTAACTAACTAACTAACAATTCCAAATATATCCAAATAATCTGTTCTAACGCGTTGTCTTTTCGATCTTGATTAAAAAATTATTGAAAAAAAATCAAAAACACAAAATGACAGAACTCACTCAGTTCGATGAAACACGCAATATCAATTCACTTTGTCAAAATCACAAATGATCCTCTTATTTTGTAATTTTTTTTGCCTATCACCTTTGCGCCGTAATTATCTAAATTTAAAAAAAAAACCAACTAAATTGGTTTAACATTACGGGCGGTAGAGGGAAACATACGCATTTTCCCATTTCGTTTTAAATATATAGATTATATATGCATACGTGCATTTAAGTAAATAAAATAAAAAAAATTTAAATTGAATTATGTTTTGATTTTTCCTTATTTTCAGAAACATTTTTTCCACAGCTTGGTTGTGGAGTGTCTTTCCACAACAATTAACTTTTTTTCACGCGATTTTAGCAAGAAAGGACAAACAATGGGTCTAATACCCAGACACCACGAGAAATAATTTTCGTCAAGGCTAATGTCATGAGATTAATATTTCTAGTGCAGACTTGACAGACTTCTTGTGGACTTGCCTTAAATCTAGACATCTCAGTGTGATTTTGTACCTCGCCTTCTCTCTAAACGTCAACCCTGACTGAAATTAGACATTTGAGGTTTGACAGCAGCATAAAATTCATTTGCTGCGATTGATTTGGTAAATACGGACGTGACAAGCGAAAATATGGCAGATTTTCGTCTTTCACAAACGGAGACGCTTAGAATAGTCAATTTATACAAACGGATAAAGTAAAGGAGGGCGTAGAATATGGGAGAAATGTCTAAGGAGAAAATAACGTCTATATAACGCGGAGCCATTTTTGCCGCTAATTTCTTTTGCAAAATCAAAAGGGCGGGAACAAAGAGGAGCCACAAGATACAAGGAGGCTACTGATAAAATTATTAAGAGCACAAGCCAAGTGTCTGAACCAGGTAATAAGTACATACCAACATTTACTTAAAACAAATAATTCAAGCAATTTTTTATTTAGATGAACGGGATAAATTTGCAGGCTTCGGCAGAAGGATCGTCAGTCAGCTGAGGGATTTATGGCTGATCAAAGCCACTGCTACTATGGCCAATGGAGATTGCACTGCAAAAGCAAAAATCGTCGTCGTCTACATCTCTCGAAAGCAACGATATAGAGAACGATAGAGAGAAATCATTCCGAAGCACTCTATAAACGCGCAAACAACTTATTTGAAAGAGTTATTCGGATGTGCGATATAATTTACTACGAGATAGAGTCGACCCACGTGATCCCGAATCAGGACCTACAAGACTTTTTGTCATTCATCTAGTGGACGTCGGAGGTTAATATATAAATCGACATATAAATGACCTGCAAATTGACCCAGTCCTCAAAGACCGCCTTTGTCAAATTGGAAGGCTTCAAGAAAACTACGAGCTTCTGCACGATACAGCATTCGAAACACTTGCGAAAGTAAGGGAGGACTATGATGCCTCAAAATATCAAATCGAATTGATAAAGCGAAGAGAAGGACAGCAGTTACCAGAGCCAGAGTCTGAATATGAATCAGATTCAGAAGATCAAGAAAAAGATGAAGGTGAAGGAGAATATGAACACGAAGAGGAATCAGATTGGGACACAGAGTCGGAATCAGACTCAGGACTAGAATATGAAACGGACTCACAATCAGAGTTTGAACTAGAGTCGGACATTGATTCAGAACCGGACTCTGGATTGGAAATATAGCAAAAAATATTTTAAAGTCGGCACTAGCGCTGCAGTTGAATTCTTAATCCTTTGAATACATATGCACCTGCATTTAAATAAAACGAAAAATATTGAAAATTTAAAAGTTTTTGATTTTTTCAACAGCTTCGTTAAGGACTTTAATGCAGAGCTAGGACTAAACTCTGAAACAGATTCACAATCAGAGTTTGAGCTCGATGCAAGCAGTTGAACAGCAGTCTTATTACTAAATCATTTAAATATTTTATTTTTTTTATTTTATTATTTTAATTTTTTAATTTTTTTTTTTTTTACATTAACATTGTTTCCGCAAGTGGGATGTCTCTCCACAGCAATTAAAAATTTTCCTTTTTTTTTGCTTTTCATGTCGGCTGATATGGTGATGTTTATCCTCCCACGAATAATAAGAAAATGAGATTATTATTAAAACGAGGTGATATTTATATTTTTATTTATTCTATTCCCGGAAATTTTTAGTGGATAAAATTTGTCATAAAATTTAATTTAAAAAAAAAAAATACATTGGGGATGCTCGACATTGGCTCCTCATCGGAAGACTACTAGCCTTCAGTCAGGAGTGTTCAGTATTGCTCTCAACCGCAGCAAGTATGATTCCAAGTACTCCCTCAGGCACACAGACGGCAGCTCACTAATACGGCAACTAAAATCACTAAGGGTTGTGCCAGTGGTTTACCGCAGAAAAATAAAACTACGGCCGCCATCATAAAGAGCAGGAATAAGATGGCACGTTTCGTTCTTGAGAAGGTTGCCAAAAACGAAGCGGTTGGTACCGTACATGAGTAGGACACATCGCAAACATTTAAGTTGGAGATTGTTTGTCATTTGTTATATACCAACTATTCTCCAACTGCTTCTGTTTTCTCCAGTTTATTCTGGTCTCCAGATTCGCCAAAAGGAAACGACGAGGGAGCTTCTTAAGGTTAAGGCGCATGCTCTTATGACACATATCATTCGATTCGAAGGCATATGGTGTTTCTCCGACCTGACACCATTTCGACCTAAGGCCATTGGGAAGTAACGGCAGGTGTTTGATTAGAAGTTGGTGGACGCTTCCCTTCGACCTTCTGCTGACGAACCAAGTTTATTTTTTTCATATATTGAAACTTAGGACAACCGTGATGTTTGCGGTGCGTCTCGAGTTTCCGAATAAAGCACAATAGAGTTGGGCTCTATCTGTTACCCTATCCTGACCTAGAGAACATTCTTCTGTTCTGTGGTTCTTCCCACACTTCAGTATCAAAGCTGCATTTCACAGTTCCACGCGGCGTGCCCAAGCCTTTGGCAGGGAACACATTGTAAAATGTTATCGCTCCTTTTTACTTTATCCCAGGTTACAACCAGTTTGCTTTTGGGTGAAAGCTGAACTAGGAAGAACGCTTCTTTTCGCTTCTCCCTTTTGGGCCTTGCTGTGGTGAACGGCTTGACCCCCACGAACTCAAGCCCGTCGCACTGTTTTTTCCTCAGCATCTGAAGACTAACAGAGGTCTATGGTGCCCTTCAGCTCGATCTTGTACGTATTTATAGGCCATACCTTCGCCTTCGTACTCTTCTGCTGCTGCTGATTTGTCGATGGCGCCCCCTTCTTCCCTACACAGCGCAGCTTTTCGGCTGAAGGAGGCAGAGAGAGGCGCTTAACTAGGTTGGGAGCCGGATTGAGTTTTTCTTTTGATTGTAGGTCTGGTAGCCACTGTTGTTATGTGGCTACTCATATCTGCCTCATCGGCCTTGTCCGCTACTCCCGCTATGGGGAGCACGGACCTCTCACACTTATCCAACACTAATTCCTATTATTATTACGATTGTTTTTTTTTTTTGTGTCTATAACTTACATATTTGCCAATTTTTTTCTATCACATGTATTTTTTTTTTCTCTCTTCACATATTGTTTTTTTTGCTTTTTATTAACAAAATGACAAACACACAAACTGTGTGTGTCTACGGCGCGGCGCGGCACCGAGTCCATTGTTTAACCGTATACTCCTAAATTTACTAAATAAAATTGTTCCATCGGCTACAGTTTCCATAGATTAACTGGGAAAGCGGAAACGGTGATTAGCAGTATGGTTTGTCTTTACTGGATTCATTTGTCTCTACTTGACGAGTAAATAAGTTTATCTACAAATATGCACCAGGACACACTACGAACTGCATTCTTATCCACCCCTTCTCTCTTGATTAGAATCCTTGTGACTTTTCCTATTTCCAAATACAAGGAGACTCTACGTTGGATAAAGATTTGCATCAATCGGAAAGGTTGGAAAAAAAAACCTCTGGAAAAGTGAATTAAGATAAAAGGAGACTATTTTAAAAAGTAAAATAAATTTCGATCAAGCAAAGAAAAAACACCGAAATACGTAAATAAGAAGCTTCTCATGACAGTTATTTTTCTCGTCCGTTTGCTAGACATTCGCGAGTAGTGGGACCAATTTTTGGAGTCAATCGTTAAACCTTTCATGCCCGGTGTTGCCCATAGGCAACATTGTATGTTTTATCCTCTAAGTCCCGTAATTTTAATTTGTTGGTAACGGCTTTTTTCTCAGAATAGCTTGATATGTTGAGCAATCTTGTTGGCGAATATTTTATAATAAGTATTGCTAATGATCACTTTGTAGCTGAACTTCGTTGAGTCCATAAGTACATAAATTTTTTTTATGCAAAATGTGAGTTTACAAATAATTTAAAAAATATACAAAAAAATTTAATTACATAAAACCAAGTGTATAAAAGAATTAAACACATGTAAGAAAATTAGGAAAAAAATGAAAAATTCGAAAAAAAATCCAGCTTGTGGTCAGTAATTTAATTTGTTGAATTTTCTTGAATTTTTCCTTGAATTTTTCAAATAAAATGTTGCCTATGTTCATAACGCCGTGGCTCAAGTGGTTAGTGCGTTGGATCGCAGAGCGTGAGGTTCGAGGTTCGAATCTCAGAGAACACCAAAAAGTTTTTTCACGGTCCTACCTCTCGCGAATGTCTGACAAACGTCCGAGAGTAATAACTGTCAAGAGAAAGCTTCTCAATTTGCCTTTCGGATATGGCTCTAAACTGTAGGTCCCTTCTATTTGTGTGAAAAATATAACGCGCACAACACGAATGGTCACGAGAAGCTAGGCCCTGGACCACATTCGGTCCGTTGCGCCAAGAATTTGTATTTTTTTTTATGTTCATAACGGTTAAACCACAATACATAGGACTTTGAAATTAATATCAGTTCATATTTAGATCAAGACTAACAACTCCAGATCATTAAAAAAATTTAACCACGCCCCAATTAATTCGGGCATGTAAGGGTTAAACCTCAGTGGTTCATCGCAATAATCACATCTCCAATTAAGACTGAGCTGTAAATAAGTTAACTTGCTACTCATGCAGTAGCCTTTCTAGATAAAAACAAAAACTTAAGAGCAACGTCGTCAATTCCGTTGATAATAATAATAACACAAGGGTTTATTTTTTTTGTTTATATCGTTTGTTTAAAAGAAAAAGTTTAACATTATAAGGCTGTGGAGATATTGAAAGGAGAATCGGTTTCTGTCGTTAAGGCATGGCAGTTTGCTGGGAGTTTGTGTACTGTTGTCCTCATCATCAGCTTCGGTGATGCAGTCAAGGTTTCGCTTACCATTGGCGTTCGTAACATCTTCAGCTTTTGGGCCCTGATCGTTCGAAATCGTAAGTTCTTGTTGTGGTATGTCTACTCCAATGTCGACTGTCGCTTCCTCAAATTCTTTCTCGGAATCGTGATCATAACTAGGACTCTTAATTTTGACTAGATCTTGTTGCGGTATGTCTGCTCCAATGTCGACTGTCTCTTCATGTTTTTCTTCGGGACTGTTATCAGAGCTAGGGCTCTGAATTTCGCTTAGATCTTGCTGTGGTACTTCTGCTCCAATGTCGACTGTCGCTTCCTCATTTTTTTCGTTGGCACCGTGGTCAGAACTAGGACTCTTAATTTTGATTAATGACGAACAATAGCCAGTGCATGAAAACTCATCATCTGAAAACTCCTCTTCAAATTCTTCGTCATCAGCATAAAGAGGATTGGGCTCGATATATTTGTAGTTCTTCAGTGGGAAAATAATTGTCGAAGGTAAAGATATATTGTCAACGATAGGCTTCGATTCTGACTCAGGATTTTCCTCGGATTCTGCCTTACTTTCTGTTTCCGGTACGTTTTTGGTTTCTGGTAATTGCTTCTTTTCAATCTGCACTCCACAGGTGCCGTATTTAGTGTGGATGTAACATAGTACTGCCGCTATGATGGAAAACCATGTTTCGTACTTTTGCTTGTTTCGATCCTTTTCCTCTGTCGTTTCCATTGGCAAATATTTAATATGAGCCGGCTTAGATGGCTGGTTATCTTCTTGAGCAGTTTTATCCGTTTTTCTTATGCTGACCTCGCTTTCTTCAAATAAAACTTCATAACTGAATTTCTCCTTTCTATCTGGTTGAGAACACGCTATGGTGTACAATCGGTCTGAAGAACATCCGTCGGTTTCTTTGAGGAATTCTTTAAGACGGTGTTCAAATCGGGACTGCTGTTTGGTGGTAATGCTTGTGTTCTCCATTTTTAAGTAACTTTGACTTATTACTCGGTTGATGGCTTTTAGAAGACTGAGCGTATTGAGCGGGTATTTAAAGGATTTTGTTAACTAATGGTTGTTGGCCATCTCAGCAGGTAGACTGTAACAAAGTAATTAAGGTTAAATTGGTTTGCGGAGTTAATGACTTAATGCAACCTAAATAAAGACGTAATTACCTGCAAGAAAAAATATCACAGCCCAATAAAATAAACCACTAAGTAGCCATCTGGGTATCCCTGGTTTCACTTATTTTCCTATGTCTAATTACTGGGAATTACATCTAAGAAAACACATGAGTTTCTAAAACTGAAAAGATGACTTTTAAAACATATGGAAAATGTTATCCGATAATACTGCATTTCATTTAAATTTTTAATGCAACTATAACACATAAGGATCCCAAGGATCATTGTTCGTGATTAAATTCTCGGGTCTAATGGTAGTCAGAAATAGGATAAACTAAGCTAAGTTAATAGTATTTTTGGCAAAGAAATGAATTACAACGGAGTTTTATTACGGTATTGGCTACAACTTGAAGACGCGAATGTGTCAATTCGTTTTTCTTTTTTCTAGCGAAGCCGATGCACGTGGTACACGTGCACGTACCATGCAAAGGGTAGTATGTACCTACTTTTAAAGCTGGAACCACACGAAAAACAGGACATAACGCTACGACACACCACATGGTCCTCCCATAAAAAAATGCATGATAGCCATAGCGTCGCAAGACACAGCGAGACACTACACAAGACGGTCGGCAGTAACAGATGCAACCCCCAAGAATCATGTCGCAGCGAGTGAAACGGTTAAGTATTTCAATAACACCGAGAGCGCAGTCTTTTTATGTACTTGTAGATGCAACTTTAAAAAATGTCCTTATCGGGATCACCTAGCCCTTGTCAAAGTTCCACTTTTTGTTCGTCCGACCTACATTGTGCTTGGCTAGTACCTTCATTTGTCCTTTCAACAAATTCTGACATCACTAAACCAGTTGGCTGTCATAATAGTCATTGTTCGAACCATTTCCGGCGTGTGATATCTGAGATTCTGGAGACTGTTTGAGAACTGTACTCATTTTCTCATTAAAAGAGAACTGATGCGCTCTATGCAAAAGTAAATATTACGGGTAGTCACTGCCCTTCAAACTCAAGGCATCATTTCTTCAGAATCCAGAGTCGTGTGTACCAATAATTTTCACTTCTCGTTAGCTATAGCGCCAAATGCCACAAACGTAAACTTGAAGTAGATTCATCCCGACGTTTGGGTAGAGTACTAGATTTCTCTACTAGATTTCTCTTAGACGAGGATGTTAAATTAGCAGCTCTGAAGACTGTGCCTGTGTATGCGTATTATGTAATCAATTATGGAACCATGCAAGGAGAAAACCTAAACGCTTTACCAGTTTTCTCCCAGGTAAAGTCATGCAACAACTGTTGTCCCTACTGTACATTGCACTGGAGATAGGATTCAGTTTACGAGTATGTTCGGGATTCGAAAGCATACATTCTGAACCTCCAACGCTCTAGTCACGACTCTAAATTTATGTCCATGCTGAACTGTAAATAAGAGAATATTCTCACTCAATAGCCTTAAAAAGACCGACAACCCCTCCTATAATAATAATGAAACTGACTGATAACAATTTTGTGAGTTATTTTTTGAAATTTTATTAATGAAAAACGGTTCAGATATTACAAGAGTTGATACTGAAAAGAATAGTGGCATCGGATTCTGTCGTCAAGGCATCGCAATTTTGCAGGAACTTCCTTACAGCTGTCTTCATCATCGTCATCAGTGATGTGGCCAATTCTTCGTTTCTCACTAGTGTTTGGAACATCTTGAGTTGTTGGGTCCTGATTGTTGAGAATCTTAGGTTCTTGTAGTGGTACACTTGCTTCAATGTCGACTGTAGCTTCTTCATATCTGTCCTCGGCACCGTGATCAAAGACAGGGCTTTTAACATTGGTTCCTGAACATGTTGAACAATAACCAATGCATTCTTCACCTGAAATCTCTTCATCTTCAAATTCTTCGTCTACACCATATGGAGGACTGGGCATAGTGTACGAGTACTTGTAGTTCGTCAGTGGAAAAACAATTGTCGATGGTAAGGATTCACAAGATTCGTTGTCATCATCGATAAGCTCAGAGTCAGACTCAGGTTCTTCCTTTAATTTCAGCTGAGATTCTGTTTCTGGCAGTGTTTTCCTTTCCGGTGATTCTTGCTTTTCAATATCCAACCTACTGGAGCTGTATTTAGCCGTAATGTAACAAAGTACCGCTGCTATGATGTAATACCATTTCTCGAACTTTTGCTTGTTGTGATCCTTTTCTTTTGTTTCCATTGGAAGATATTTAATTGGACCTCGCTTACATGGCTGGTTCTCTTCTTGGGCGTTTTTATCCGTGTTTCTGATGCGGAATTCCGTTTCTCCAAATGAAACTTCATAACTGAGTATTTCTTTCCTTGTATTTGGTTCAGAACACACTATGTTGTAGGATTCGTTTGGAGATAATCCGTCAGTTTCTTCAAGAAATTTTTTTAGACGGGCTTCAAAGAGAGGCGACGCTATGTAGTTGATTCTTGTATTTTCCATTTCTTTTGTCACTTCGACTTATGTACGTATTGTTCGGTTGGTGGTTTTAAGAAGACTGTGCATACTGACCAGGTATTTAAAGGGTTTTGTTAGCTAATTGTTGCTCGACATCTCAACAGGTAAACTATGGCAAAGTAATTAGACTAAAATTGGTTTATGGAGTTAATGACATAATGCAACCCAAAGGCTTATAAATTTAATTACCTGCAAGAAAGAAGCAATCATTTCGTCACAATATCACACCCCAATAAAGTCAACCCCTAATTAGTCGTCTGTGTGTCGCAGGTATCACTGCTGTTCTAATGTCTAATTACTGGGATTTACCTTTCATAAAACACAAGTGTAAGTTTTTAGAACTGTACTTTAAGATGACATGTCAAACGGCCTTCGTAGTATGAAAAGTTTTAACCGATATTATTGTGATTAATTGTAAAACGATTTCGCATAAGGCTCTCAAGGATCATTTACCATGATTAAATGTGCAATTTGGCAGATGTAATGGTAGGACGCGCGGACCTGATGGTATTTCTAATTTTACGCCTATCTCGGAGAAGGGTTTGGAATTCGGTACTTTCCTGATCTTCTTCAAGGTATTAGATACCTCGTCGAGGGACCTACACCTTTTCGGGGTAGGACTTATCACGAATAAAGACTAGATGTTTGATAAATCATCCGTTTTCAATGTACCGGTGTCCTGGGAGTTACTATACGGAGGAGGATTAGCTCCTTTTTGACGGGTGATGGCGAGAGACACGAATGTGAGGACGCCGCTGTGGTTTCTGTTTAGCTGATTTGACGAAAGCCTTAAATACTTTTGTTGCCTAGTCGTGCGATTCCTCCTCTGTTGAACTCCAATCCTTTTCTGAATTTCTGCCTAGCCAATCCAGGATCCGTAGGGCTGCTCGAGTTGGGCCACTCAGCGACTTTTTGCCGGACAGTTTGCGAAGTGATGAAGTTTACTGAACTTTATTGGACCAAGAGCCATCTGTCTCTTTTCCACCCTTGAAGACTGATGACTCTCAAACGTCATATCCCAAACAACATCCGTCTTTAGTCGATGAAAGCCATCTGTCGGACATGGAAACAGATCATAACTTCAATAAATTGCACCCACTACTTTTGAGTGAGGACGAACTGTTAGAATCGTCCTCAGACTCGGAAGCCATAAACTCTACAGTGGTAGAGGTCAATACGGAGTCAATACCCCTGCTGCACACTAAGAAATTCTTAGTGTACTACGGTCTAAAAGAGGTAGAAGTGAGGCTATTCAAAAACGACCAATCCAACATTGCAGCACCAGCCGATGATCTTCTCATGATGACCCATGAGATCTGCATCAGTTAGATGCTACCATTGTGGGAAGATCTGCACTCAGATGCTGAGCCAGCTCCACCACTCCAGCTAGCATCCGCTAACCTTTTGCTCCGCTTCAAAGAGGTTACAATATTGCCCTCATCCAGGAAACCTGGCTAGTAAATGATACCGTCACAGGATTGAGGGCTCATGGTTACTCGCTTTATCACGCAGGGGCAGGTAAGATCAGAGCATGCATACTTACTAAAACATCTTTGAATTTAATTTATCTACCCCAACATAGCACAAGTGAATTGGCAGTAAAACTGCTTACTTCAGACAAGAGGAACATCTGGCTGGCATCAGACTACTTCTCATTCGACGACACGGAGCCTTCGCCGCCGATATGCCAGAGAAAAACCATTCAGAAAGTCGAACTGAGGAGTGAGGCAAGTCCATTGCGAAATACGCTATGCAGTGGAATCCGCTCACCCAGGCAGGCAGAATAGCGGGACGCCTAGACAAACGTGGCGCAGCTCAAACGCGTGGCAGAACTCCGAAAAAGATGGCGCGCAGTCGTGGTTGACGCACTATGCCCCCCGAGAGGTAAAAGGCTCTAAGTAAGTGTACGATAAGCAGGCATGCTCTGTGCACTTGCTAACATTAGAAAGGCTACACTAAGTCAATTCGGAGGTTTAACGTTCGAATCCCAGAAAACACAGAAAGGTTTTATCCTTGTTCCACCTCTCACAAATGTCTGACAAACGTCCTAGAGTAATAACTGTCATGAGAAAGCTTCTCAATTTGGCTTTCGGATATGGCTTTAAACTGTAGGACACTGACATTTGCGTGTAAAAATATAACAAGCACAACACGAATGGTCACAAGAACCTAGGTCCTAGACCATATACGGTCTGTTGCGCGAAGTATTTGTTTTTTATTTTTCCTAAAAAAAGCCGCTTTTGATTAGCTTGCCGCTATAAAGGTGGTGATCGTTATCCTTTTTAATATCTGCATAATCGATCCATCGTATCTCTTGCACTGCTGCGATGTCGATTTGTAGCCTTTCCATTTGAATTGTCTCTTGCCCGAGCATGGGACATCCGCACATTCAGCGTTTCGAGTGTTAGAGCAGTGAAGTCACTAGCTTACTCCAGAGTAGATGGCAAATTGAGATCGTTATCTGACATAAGTTACCTGGTATAAGTGGAAACTTCTTACCGAACAAGCGACTTAAGTAACGGACGAATGTAGTAGAAGTGGAACTAAGAAGTGGTCACATAATTGAGAAATTGAATTGAATCCTTAACCTGTTTTCAAAAAATATTGTTGACCTTCAACAACCGCTGCCACAAAACCTGCCGAATGAAAAGCAAATAAACATTAATGTTGTGGAAAGACATCCCTTAATCAAGCTGTGGATAAAATATTCACATAAAAGGTAAAATGAAAAAATCAAAGAATATTTAAATTTTCTACTTTTTCTTTTATTTAAATTCAGGTACATAAGTAAGAATAAAACTGCAGCGCTAGTGCCGACTTAAAAATATTTTTTGCTATATTTCCAATCCAGAGTCCGGTTCTGAATCAATGTCCGACTCTAGTTCAAACTCTGATTGTGAGTCCGTTTCATAATCTAGCCCTGAGTCTGATTCCGACTCTGTGTCCCAATCTGATTCCTCTTCGTATTCATGTTCTTCTTCCTCTTCAATTTCCTCTTCTTCGTCTTCTTCTTGATCGTCTGAATCTGATTCATATTCAGACTCTGGCTCTGGTAACTGCTGTCCTTCTCTTCGCTTTATCATTTCGATTCGATATTTTGTGTCATCATAGTCCTCCCTTACTTTCGCAAGTGTTTCGAATGCTGAATCGTGCAGAAGCTCGTAGTTTTCTTGAAGCCTTCCAATTTGACAAAGGCGGTCTTTGAGGACTGGGTCAATTTGAAGGTCATTTATACGTCGATTTACGTACTGGCCTTCGACGTCCACGAGATGAATCACATAAAGTCTTGTAGGTCCTGATTCGGGATCGCGTGGCTCGACTACTATCTCATAGTAGATTTTATGTTTAAGTCCAAATTTCCAAATGTAGAGCAGGTAGCTGGATAATTCGATGGTCATAAAATATTAGTGTCTGGAAAATTCCCCAGTTTAAAGTCATTAGTTGGACCTTAATTAGCTTAATGCTTTACAATAGTCTCTCATAAGTACACACAAGACGAATCGAAATCCCGTACAACTTATTTTTTTGTGAACGTCTTGTCCTAAGTCTTCAATCATGTGCTTAAAGGTTTAATTTTTATTCTTAAGTCATAGTTTTGTGGCTCTTCTTTTTTCTTTATACACAGCAATATCGAACCTTGTATATCAGTGCTCTTCAGCTTGTTTGCAGTCCTTGTTGAGTGAAGCCTTGCTTTTTGCTATTTCGCTTCACCAATATACATATGTATGTATGTACTCATTGGCAGCCATCTCGATATCATTTTGGATGTTTTTCCATTCATTGTCGATACATGTACCCAAAAGGTCCTGTGTCAACCCTTGCATGACGTCCCTGCTTGCATATGTACATATGTATGTAATCAGGGGATCATAGAAGTGAATATGCATCCGGACGGATAAGGCTATTTTGGGTCGGGGTTGAAAATTAAAAAAAAAAATTATTTGCAGAAAAAGGAACGCAGTGCAACTTACCAACTCCTAAATACATTATGCTAATGGCTTAACTGTTTTAAAAGTTAATTAGGTTATCATTGTCTTTTTTTACTGAAATTTGACAAATTAAGGCAATAAAATTGGGAGCAAGCTAACACTATGGAAATTTCCTCTCAATTACAAGAGTCAAAATAATTTGTTTATCAGAAAGTCAATCTGCATATTTGTCCAAATAACGGCTAATTACTCTCATAAATCCATTAATTGTTTTCTTTTATTGTACTCTCTCTGCGCGTCATAAACATCTACCTACCTGTTTCGCGGACCGATCTAGGCTCCTGAGTAGATAAATACCCTTTCCATGACGGTAATAAGCAGTTTCTTTTACAATATCAATTGAATCACATCAAAGCCAAGAGAATGTTAAACTCTTCAGTACCACCATACTCGTACAACAACGTAACTACCACCAAGGCATTTGGTAAATGTGTTTGCCTTGACGTTCAAGTTAGGCCAATGGAATCCAGTACCAGCGCAAAAAAAGAATATTCTGTCGAAGCCAAAACATTGAACAATGACGGAAACTCTATTGCAATCCTCAGGGAACACATAAATCGAATTAACCAGCTTCGAGGAAACTACAATACCCTAATGAAAAAAGTATGTGAAACTCTTACTCAAGTCCAAAACGAGTACCAACCAAATGGTTTCAAAATCAGCATTGAAAAGCGAAAAATAGCAACTGACTCAAATCCAGCTCTAAAATCAGAATCAAATCTAGAATCCGATGTCTCGAAATCAGGAACACATAAGCAGGAAGATAAACGAAAAAAGTACACTGAAGGGAGTAACCTACTCGATCGAATCAAGGAAAAATGCGATGACATCTTGTTTAAGATCCTAATCGAATCAAGAAAATCGAAAGTAATTAATAAACAGCAACACGTTATGGAACTTAAGGAAATGAAACCCTGTTACAACTTACATAAAAATGAGAAGTCTTGTAAGCGAAACTTACTTAAATCCCACATTTACAAAACTACGCAGCTCTAAGATATTTATAAAAATTGTCCAGTGCATCCTTTATTTTCAGACCATTATATCTCAATAAAAAAGGTTTTGGTATTTTTTAGACTATACTCTTCTCTCACTGATAATGTTTCAAAATAAATCTTCTTACAAGGCACACATGGCTCATATTCACTAGGAAACCCCAAGAAAGTGAATAAAATTTGCTATTGTTCTATCTCTCAGCAATTTTAGCCCAGGAATATGTCTAATTAGGAGGATGTCGTTTTAATAAGCTCTTTTTCTTTCTGAAATCGGTACGCAGGAATGCGTGAGGATGAATTGAAAAGATTGCAATATGACCAAGAAATCAATACACCTCTTCCTTTCCCAGTTTCCTTAAAAAAAAGTATGATTCTTGGACGACCTCCAGTGAAGAATCACTCAATGTACTGCTTGACACTCATTTCCCAGGTAGTTCCCATATGGTTAGCAACAGACCATCTGCACCAATAACCATCCCTTCAAACTTAATAACAGAAGGCAAACTCCATTGGGCGATTCATAGCTTCAAACCATTGAAATCCGCGAGACCTGACGTCATAATACCTGCCGACAGCAGAAATCATCGGACATAATCTTGCCGGTGATTGAGACGATTTTAAAATGTTGTCTCAGTCTGGTATATATCCCAAAGATATGGAGAGAAGCTAAAGTTGTCTGAAGCAGGTAAATGGTCTCTGACGAAACCAAAAGATTTCAGACCTACTAGTCCATCAACATTCCGCTTAAACATTTTAGAACGACTGATTGATATCCACTTACGCAGCAGTATTGGTAGGAAACTACTGTCAGCGGCCCAACATGCATATTGCAAAGGTAAATCAGTGGAGACAGCATTACACTCATTACTACGTAATATCGAATACTCCCTGTTTCATAAGGAATACACCATGGTTGCCTTCCTTGATGTAGAAGGCGCTTTTAACAAGTCAATACATAAGCAATATCAGACCTCCGCAAGGAGGTGTTCTATCCACCCTTCTTTGGAATTTGGTGGTCAACGAACTATTGATAATCCTGGAGGGCGACGGATGCACGACGATTTCTTTTGAAGATGATGTTGATAGAGTTGTCTCAGGAAAGCAACTAAATACTCTAAAAGGGCTCCTATAAAACGCTTTAAGCAAGCTAGCATGTTGGGCGGCTCGGTGTGGCTTGGGTATTATTATTGGGTAACTGTCTGGTGGACACCCTTAGAGAAAGCCATAAATCATGACTATCGTAACTATGGCAGCGAGTGCAGCCATTCGCCTTGAATCTACCTCACAGTGGTCTAGAAAATAGTTCCATACTAAAGTACTTCAGAATCCCACCGGAAAATACTGACTACACCACCCCATGTCTGAATTTTGATAAGAACTTTCTCGTCACCATCCCCTCCAGATCATTCTGGAATGGTGACACTTTTTTAGAAGATCAATCGATCCACTTCCACACCGACGGCTCAAAATCCAAGGACGGAGTTGTTGGAGGTGTTCTCTTCAAAAGTCTTTATCTCTCCTTCGTCTACCAAACTACTGTAGCGTGTTCCAGGCGGAAATATTGGCGATTAAAGAAGTCTTATCTTGGCTTAATAAAAACGTGGTATCCGTTAAAGATATCCGTATCTTTTCAGATAGTTAAGCACCCATCAAGTCCTTGGACTCGATCTCTATAACTTTCTTAGTAGCTCTAGACTTCCTTAGTAGCTCGTCTTTCACGGAGATGGTCGAACAGTTCAATATTCACCTGTGTTATTTGCCGCGGCACAGATGCATTACAGGGAATTGTAAGGCCGATGAACTCGCCAAAATAGGAACAACTTAACCCGGCCTGCACATTGGGTGTACCAACTCAAGCTGGATGCTATCGAAAGAGGAGGACAAGTGAACCAACATGTCTAGCGACAAAACAAATTTGGCCTTAGCTGGACTTAGAACGCTCTAAGAACTTGATTTCTCTCAACAAGTTGCATATCGGCGTTATAATAGGTGCCATTACTGGCACGCTACAAGGGTAGGCCTCTTTGCAAACGACTTCTGCAGACGCTATGGATGAAGAAGAGGAGCAAACTATTCCTCACCTTCTTTGTTTCTGCGCGACTCTCTCCCGTAGAAGGAAGCTTCACTTAGGAGCCTTCCCTTACAATGATATAGGCGATCTGACAAATATAGATATCAAAAGCTTCATAAGAAGCTCAAGACGGTTCAACAAGTAGGGAAGATGGAAAGATAGATGATAGTGGTGGGTGAGCATTGGTCTCAACTGTCGTCAAAAATCTAGACAAAAAAGCTCTGGATCGGTTTGAAATAGCTCCCAACATTCACGTGACATCGTCAGTCGTTGCGTTGTTATTTAACTGAAAACCTCGGCTCTCAATAATTTACGTCCACGCTGAACTGTCAATAAGAGAATCTTCTCAATCAATAGCCTAAAAAAGACCGACAACACCTCCTATAATAATAATGAAACTGATTGATAACAATTTTGTGAGTTATTTTTTTGAAATTTTATTAAAGAAAACTGTTCAGATATTATAAGAGTTGATACTGAAAAGAATAGTGGCATCGGCTTCTGTCGTCAAGGCATCGCAATTTTGCAGGAACTTCCTTACAGCTGTCTTCATCATCGTCATCAGTGATGTGGCCAATTCTTCGTTTCTCACTAGTGTTTGGAACATCTTGAGTTGTTGGGTCCTGATTGTTGAGAATCTTAGGTTCTTGTAGTGGTACACTTGCTTCAATGTCGACTGTAGCTTCTTCATATCTGTCCTCGGCACCGTGATCAAAGACAGGGCTTTTAACATTGGTTCCTGAACATGTTGAACAATAACCAATGCATTCTTCACCTGAAATCTCTTCATCTTCAAATTCTTCGTCAACACCATATGGAGGACTGGGCATAGTGTACGAGTACTTATAGTTCGTCAGTGGAAAAACAATTGTCGATGGTAAGGATTCACAAGATTCGTTGTCATCATCGATAAGCTCAGAGTCAGACTCAGGTTCTTCCTTTAATTTCAGCTGAGATTCTGTTTCTGGCAGTGTTTTCCTTTCCGGTGATTCTTGCTTTTCAATATGCAACCTACTGGAGCTGTATTTAGCCGTAATGTAACAAAGTACCGCTGCTATGATGTAATACCATTTCTCGAACTTTTGCTTGTTGTGATCCTTTTCTTTTGTTTCCATTGGAAGATATTTAATTGGACCTCGCTTACATGGCTGGTTCTCTTCTTGGGCGTTTTTATCCGTGTTTCTGATGCGGAATTCCGTTTCTCCAAATGAAACTTCATAACTGAGTATTTCTTTCCTTGTATTTGGTTCAGAACACACTATGTTGTAGGATTCGTTTGGAGATAATCCGTCAGTTTCTTCAAGAAATTTTTTTAGACGGGCTTCAAAGAGAGGCGACGCTATGTAGTTGATTCTTGTATTTTCCATTTCTTTTGTCACTTCGACTTATGTACGTATTGTTCGGTTGGTGGTTTTAAGAAGACTGTGCATACTGACCAGGTATTTAAAGGGTTTTGTTAGCTAATTGTTGCTCGACATCTCAACAGGTAAACTATGGCAAAGTAATTAGACTAAAATTGGTTTATGGAGTTAATGACATAATGCAACCCAAAGGCTAATAAATTTAATTACCTGCAATCATTTCGTCACAATATCACACCCCAATAAAGTCAACCCTTAATTAGTCGTCTGTGTGTCGCAGGTATCACTGATGTTCCAATGTCTAATTACTGGGATTTACCTTTCATAAAACACAAGTGTAAGATTTTAGAACTGTAGACATGTCAAACGGCCCTCTTAGTATGAAAAGTTTTATCCGATATTATTGTGATTAATTGTAAAACGATTTCGCATAACGCTCTCAAGGATCATTTACCATGATTAAATGTGCAATTTGGCAGATGTAATGGTAGGACGTGCGGACCTGATGGTATTTCTAATTTTACGCTTAGAAAAATTTCATGTTTCATAGTGGATGTCTTCACATATTTTAATCCTTGTGTGTTTGCTGGGGTGTTTCCTGATGGCCTCAAATGTGCTGATGTCATTCCTTTGCTCAAAAGAGCTCTGCTTCTGAAATTGGTAACTACAGACCTATCTCACTTCCTCCAGTTTTCAGCAAAATCTTTGAAAAATTTATGAAAAATAGTGAGTTTTTTGGTTAAAACCAGTTTTTTTCAATTCAGCTCAATTTGGCTTCCAAAAAGGCAAATCGACGGAAGATGCGCTTTAACGGTTTTGTTCCCAAATAATATCGCACCTCGATGGGAAGAAATGTACAGCTGGGTTATTTATTCATATTACCAAAGCATTCGACATGGTTAACCACAATTGCATGTTGAGAAAGATGGAAAAATCTGGGTTTCGTGGTTTCATGCTCAATTGGCTTAGGTCGTATCTTGGAAATAGGTCGCAATGAGTGAAGATAGATGATACAAGGAGTGACATAAGGTTCTTTAACCTGAGTGTTCCACAAGGCTTTGTTTTGGGCCCTATTCTGTTTTTGGTTTACATTAATTCACTCTTTGCTCTTAATTTCAAAGGTTCTCCTACTGCATTTGCGGATGACATTGGTTTCTCTTATGGTTTAAACAGTCCTTTGGACCTGACTGGCGATGTAAATTGGGATATAAACTTATTGAGACACTGGTTTGCTGAACATAATTTAGTTATAAGCTCTAAAACTAAAATAATGTTAGCTTATCTTCCTCACACTATTTGGAAGCTAATGTGTACCTCCACGCACCAGAGTGTCAAAGATTTAGACTGTCGAATTGTTATTGTAAGTCTGGTTCTTCCTCTCCCTCTTTTTGTAGTGACCTAACCTGTAGTGATAAATGTTTCTTAATAGAAAAAGTAGATTACTTTTAATGTTTACTCTTGATTATAGGATGAGTTTTTCTAATCACACTGATACTTTGAAAAAGTATTTTCCGATGCACCCTTCGTCATTTTTATTATTTGCGTAACGTTTGCTCAAAAAAAGTGTTGAAGATAATTTATTACAATATGGAATTGCTTGTTGGTGTGTAGCGAAATAAAATACAATCACTGCTAATTTTGCAGAAATATTTTTTAAGAAAAATTTGTCGTAAACCTGGTGGACATCCTAGCTTTCCTTTGTTCTGTGACCTAAAAAGGTGTCAAAAATGTTTCTCATGAAGTCTGGTAATCTCAACTTTCGTTTGATTTCAAACTATAACTTACGTGGAGACCTTTCAAACCTAATTTCCGTACCACTGTATTTCGTAATTTTTTTTCTGTTTTGTCTTCTCGGCTTTTTAATAAACTCCCTCAGTCAATCCGGACTATAACTTTACCTGGAACGTTTATAAAACACCTAAAAACTTGGCTTTTCCGTTTTACTTATGCTGCCTTAGAATCTCTTATTTTTGATGTTTTGGTCTAGTTTTCTGATATTTTATTGCATTGCATCTTTTGTCTATTATTTTTCTTTGCAAGTATTTTAATTTATTTTTTACTTGAATTCATTTAGTTTAATTTTTTCACTGCAAGTGTTCTTAAAGGGTCACCCCACCTACGACTTGTTTTATTTTTTGGATAAGCCTATTGAAGTGGAATTCTACTCTATTTATTTATATCTATGTAAATACAGAATTCCACCTATTTTTCTTATAATTTTTTCCCTAAAATGTATTAACTTATTGTATTCGATTATAAGAAATAAATAAATAATAATAATAACTAAAACAGCGCGAAAAGCAATAAGTCTCAAGTATTGAGGACATCAGGATATAAACATTTTACCTGTGTAAACCTGTCTATAAATAGAAAAGAGCACATACAAAAACTACATATTTAAAAACATGAAGCTGTTTGAAAAAATATAACAAACACTGTGGAGATTCTAAGAAATAGGGTTATCCAAAATAAACTTCCAGAATGCACAATTGAGCTCGCAGGGAAGATACGGGAAATTTAATCACTGCATTAGTCACTGTTCATGTGAAAACCATATAATTCAGTAATATTCGTTAAGTTTTGCATAGTTATAAGATTTTATGTAAGAGGTCGCTGCTTGTTAGCGCTTCGACCATCAACTGCCCTATTTCCTTTCCTAACTAACCAAGATCTCTCTCTTTGATCGACAACCCTCCACGAGGTAAGACTGCGAGCTCTCCCAATAATAAAGACCAGAAATCTTAACTCTGTCTTTTTTTTCTTTTTTCTTTCTCCAACTCCTCCACGAGGATAAACCACCTATAACCAGCGCCTATTCAAGGGTCTACACGAAAGCACCCGCACAGTCACTCTTACTTCGATGATTTATTTGATAAATGACTTATTTTGGTGAGATTTAAAAAGTGTTTTGGAATGCTAGTACTCAACGCAAACCGCTTCCGGGAAGATGAACGCAGAAACTGCTTGTTATGCAATCTACCTATACAGGAAGAAGAAAATGTTAATGTTCTTAAACTATTTTGCCAAACGTTTTTTTGGAAAGCAAACAATAGAGGAAGGGGAATGCAGAAATTATCAAACTTCGCATGGTTGTGATCCACAAGAAAGGAGATCCCCTCAACTGCGCCAATTACAGAGGTATCAGTCTCCTCAACATCGCGTACAAGATCTTATCTGCCATATTGTGTGAACGCCTGAAACCCTTCGTCAACAACCTGATTGGCCCCCATCAGTGTGGTTTCAGGCCAGGAAAGTCCACAGTCGATCAAATTTTCACACTCCGGCAGATCCTGGAAAAAACCCAAAAAGTCCAAATCGATACTCACCATCATTTTATCGATTTTAAGGCCGCATATGACAGCATTTATAGAGACGAGCTATACAGAGCCATGTCTAGTTTTGGCATCCCTGCCAAACTCGTTCGTCTGTGCAGGATGACGATGGAGAACGCTCGCTGCTCCATCAAGGTCGGTCATGGATTTAGACAAGGCGACGCGCTGTCATGTGACTTCTTCAATATCATTCTTGAAAGAATTGTGCGAAACTCACAAGCCAACACCGGAGGCACAATCTTTCAAAAGTCTGTAGCTTAGACTAGCTTACGCGGATGACATCGACATAATTGGCAGAACACAGCGGGCTGTCACTGGTGCTTTCGCTAGTATCGAAACAGATGCCGCCAAAATGGGTTTAGCTGTAAATGAGGGCAAAACAAAGTATATGCTGTCGACAAGAAGGGACACACAACATTGACGAATCGGACAGAACGTCACAGTCAACAGCTATAACTTCGAGGTAGTAAGGGACATTGTCTACCTTGGCTCTGCTATTAATTTTGATAATAACATCTCGGCGGAAATTAACCGCAGAATTACTCTTGCCAATCGCTGTTTCTTTGGGCTGAGAAGGCAATTGAGTAGTAAGGCCCTATCTCGAACAACTAAGGAGACTCTGTACAAGACCTTGATCATCCCAGTCCTGCTTTATGGCGCTGAAGCATGGACTCTGTCGAAAGCGGATGAAGATATCCTTGGTCGCTTCGAGAGAAAAATTCTTCGGAAGATATACGGTCCAGTTTGCGTTGACGGGCTTTGGAGGAGAAGATTCAACGACGAAATCTACGAGCTGTACAGCGACATCGACCTAGTCAAAAAACTGCGCATCAGTCGCCTAAGATGGCTAGGACATGTAGAGCGAATGGACACCATTGCTCCGGCCCGCAGAGTCTTCGAATCTAACCCGGAGAGACAACGCAGTAGAGGAAGACCTCGTCTAAGGTGGCGCGCACAAGTAGAAATGGACCTCAACCAACTTCGAGTGCGCAACTGGAGGCAGTTAGCTAAGGACCGGGCTAACTGGAGAGGCTTGTTGGTTGAGGCCCAGGTTCACCCCGAACTGTAGCGCCACCTAAGTAAGTAAGTAAGTATGGCTGTGATCCTGGGACAAGCAGAAATGCAATAATGCAAATGAAAATAAAGAGACAATTGATTATTTTTAAGAGCATATTTTAAACTACGCTTCCTACCAGTCGCTTTAGGAGGACAAGACTCTCAAAACAAAAAAAGCTAAAATTTCTATATGATTGCAAATCGCCTAGAGGCTTGTTGTTCTCTGTCCATCTGGAAGACTATTGTACACCATCAAGCTAAATAATTTTAATGTCGAATCCGGAGAGGATATCCCACGATAGTTATTTCGATAAATGTGTAGAATTGCCCTTTTTCTCTATTGGAATTAAAATAGATTGTAAAACATTGTAAGTAAGTGAAACATATGTATCTACGAAATACCTTGCCAGCCAGTATTTATTGTGTTCAGTAGAAATGAGATCAATTTCTGGGCCTTTTTTAAATTAAGTGACGCATATTCTGGCTCATATGTGCTAAATAATTGATTCAGGATATCGTTTAAATTTAATGCTAAGTGTTGAACTTGCAAGTGTATTTTTAGATATGTAGTTTCTGTGTGTGCTCCTAATTTTTTATTTATAGGCGGGTTTATACTGTATGTACATATGTAAGATGTTTATATCTTCCTCAGGACTTTCGCACTGTTCTACCATTACATCTACCAAATTGAAATCGTTTTACAATTAATTACAATAATATCGGATAATATCATACTACGAGGGCCGTTTGACATGTCATCTTAAAGTACAGTTCTAATAACTTACACTTGTGTTTTTTGAAAGGTAAATCCCAGTAATTAGACATTAGAACAGCAGTGATACCTGCACTAACACAGACGACTAATTAGGGGTTGATATTGTGACGAAATGATTGCAGGTAATTAAATTTATTAGCCTTTGGGTTGCATTATGTCATTAACTCCATAAACCAATTTTAGTCTAATTACTTTGCCATAGTTTACCTGTTGAGATGTCGAGCAACAATTAGCTAACAAAACCCTTTAAATACCTGGTCAGTATGCACAGTCTTCTTAAAACCACCAACCGAACAATACGTACATAAGTCGAAGTGACAAAAGAAATGGAAAATACAAGAATCAACTACATAGCGTCGCCTCTCTTTGAAGCCCGTCTTAAAAAATTTCTTGAAGAAACTGACGGATTATCTCCAAACGAATCCTACAACATAGTGTGTTCTGAACCAAATACAAGGAAAGAAATACTCAGTTATGAAGTTTCATTTGGAGAAACGGAATTCCGCATCAGAAACACGGATAAAAACGCCCAAGAAGAGAACCAGCCATGTAAGCGAGGTCCAATTAAATATCTTCCAATGGAAACAAAAGAAAAGGATCACAACAAGCAAAAGTTCGAGAAATGGTATTACATCATAGCAGCGGTACTTTGTTACATTACGGCTAAATACAGCTCCAGTAGGTTGCATATTGAAAAGCAAGAATCACCGGAAAGGAAAACACTGCCAGAAACAGAATCTCAGCTGAAATTAAAGGAAGAACCTGAGTCTGACTCTGAGCTTATCGATGATGACAACGAATCTTGTGAATCCTTACCATCGACAATTGTTTTTCCACTGACGAACTACAAGTACTCGTACACTATGCCCAGTCCTCCATATGGTGTAGACGAAGAATTTGAAGATGAAGAGATTTCAGGTGAAGAATGCATTGGTTATTGTTCAACATGTTCAGGAACCAAAGCCAAAAGTCCTGTCTTTGATCACGGTGCCGAGGACAGATATGAAGAAGCTACAGTCGACATTGAAGCAAGTGTACCACTACAAGAACCTAAGATTCTCAACAATCAGGACCCAACAACTCAAGATGTTCCAAACACTAGTGAGAAACGAAGAATTGGCCACATCACTGATGACGATGATGAAGACAGCTGTAAGGAAGTTCCTGCAAAATTGCGATGCCTTGACGACAGAAGCCGATGCCACTATTCTTTTCAGTATCAACTCTTATAATATCTGAACAGTTTTCTTTAATAAAATTTCAAAAAAATAACTCACAAAATTGTTATCAATCAGTTTCATTATTATTATAGGAGGTGTTGTCGGTCTTTTTTAGGCTATTGATTGAGAAGATTCTCTTATTGACAGTTCAGCGTGGACGTAAATTATTGAGAGCCGAGGTTTTCAGTTAAATAACAACGCAACGACTGACGATGTCACGTGAATGTTGGGAGCTATTTCAAACCGATCCAGACCTTTTTTTCTAGATTTTTGACGACAGTTGAGACCAATGCTCACCCACCACTACCATCTATATTTCCATCTTCCCTACTCGTTGAACCGTCTTGAGCTTCTTATGAAGCTTTTGATATCTATATTTGTCAGATCGCCTATATCATTGTAAGGGAAGGCTCCTAAGTGAAGCTTCCTTCTACGGGAGAGAGTCGCGCAGAAACAAAGAAGGTGAGGAATAGTTTGCTCCTCTTCTTCATCCATAGCGTCTGCAGAAGTCGTTTGCAAAGAGGCCTACCCTTGTAGCGTGCCAGTAATGGCACCTATTATAACGCCGATATGCAACTTGTTGAGAGAAATCAAGTTCTTAGAGCGTTCTAAGTCCAGCTAAGGCCAAATTTGTTTTGTCGCTAGACATGTTGGTTCACTTGTCCTCCTCTTTCGATAGCATCCAGCTTGAGTTGGTACACCCAATGTGCAGGCCGGGTTAAGTTGTTCCTATTTTGGCGAGTTCATCGGCCTTACAATTCCCTGTAATGCATCTGTGCCGCGGCAAATAACACAGGTGAATATTGAACTGTTCGACCATCTCCGTGAAAGACGAGCTACTAAGGAAGTCTAGAGCTACTAAGAAAGTTATAGAGATCGAGTCCAAGGACTTGATGGGTGCTTAACTATCTGAAAAGATACGGATATCTTTAACGGATACCACGTTTTTATTAAGCCAAGATAAGACTTCTTTAATCGCCAATATTTCCGCCTGGAACACGCTACAGTAGTTTGGTAGACGAAGGAGAGATAAAGACTTTTGAAGAGAACACCTCCAACAACTCCGTCCTTGGATTTTGAGCCGTCGGTGTGGAAGTGGATCGATTGATCTTCTAAAAAAGTGTCACCATTCCAGAATGATCTGGAGGGGATGGTGACGAGAAAGTTCTTATCAAAATTCAGACATGGGGTGGTGTAGTCAGTATTTTCCGGTGGGATTCTGAAGTACTTTAGTATGGAACTATTTTCTAGACCACTGTGAGGTAGATTCAAGGCGAATGGCTGCACTCGCTGCCATAGTTACGATAGTCATGATTTATGGCTTTCTCTAAGGGTGTCCACCAGACAGTTACCCAATAATAATACCCAAGCCACACCGAGCCGCCCAACATGCTAGCTTGCTTAAAGCGTTTTATAGGAGCCCTTTTAGAGTATTTAGTTGCTTTCCTGAGACAACTCTATCAACATCATCTTCAAAAGAAATCGTCGTGCATCCGTCGCCCTCCAGGATTATCAATAGTTCGTTGACCACCAAATTCCAAAGAAGGGTGGATAGAACACCTCCTTGCGGAGGTCTGATATTGCTTATGTATTGACTTGTTAAAAGCGCCTTCTACATCAAGGAAGGCAACCATGGTGTATTCCTTATGAAACAGGGAGTATTCGATATTACGTAGTAATGAGTGTAATGCTGTCTCCACTGATTTACCTTTGCAATATGCATGTTGGGCCGCTGACAGTAGTTTCCTACCAATACTGCTGCGTAAGTGGATATCAATCAGTCGTTCTAAAATGTTTAAGCGGAATGTTGATGGACTAGTAGGTCTGAAATCTTTTGGTTTCGTCAGAGACCATTTACCTGCTTCAGACAACTTTAGCTTCTCTCCATATCTTTGGGATATATACCAGACTGAGACAACATTTTAAAATCGTCTCAATCACCGGCAAGATTATGTCCGATGATTTCTGCTGTCGGCAGGTATTATGACGTCAGGTCTCGCGGATTTCAATGGTTTGAAGCTATGAATCGCCCAATGGAGTTTGCCTTCTGTTATTAAGTTTGAAGGGATGGTTATTGGTGCAGATGGTCTGTTGCTAACCATATGGGAACTACCTGGGAAATGAGTGTCAAGCAGTACATTGAGTGATTCTTCACTGGAGGTCGTCCAAGAATCATACTTTTTTTTAAGGAAACTGGGAAAGGAAGAGGTGTATTGATTTCTTGGTCATATTGCAATCTTTTCAATTCATCCTCACGCATTCCTGCGTACCGATTTCAGAAAGAAAAAGAGCTTATTAAAACGACATCCTCCTAATTAGACATATTCCTGGGCTAAAATTGCTGAGAGATAGAACAATAGCAAATTTTATTCACTTTCTTGGGGTTTCCTAGTGAATATGAGCCATGTGTGCCTTGTAAGAAGATTTATTTTGAAACATTATCAGTGAGAGAAGAGTATAGTCTAAAAAATACCAAAACCTTTTTTATTGAGATATAATGGTCTGAAAATAAAGGATGCACTGGACAATTTTTATAAATATCTTAGAGCTGCGTAGTTTTGTAAATGTGGGATTTAAGTAAGTTTCGCTTACAAGACTTCTCATTTTTATGTAAGTTGTAACAGGGTTTCATTTCCTTAAGTTCCATAACGTGTTGCTGTTTATTAATTACTTTCGATTTTCTTGATTCGATTAGGATCTTAAACAAGATGTCATCGCATTTTTCCTTGATTCGATCGAGTAGGTTACTCCCTTCAGTGTACTTTTTTCGTTTATCTTCCTGCTTATGTGTTCCTGATTTCGAGACATCGGATTCTAGATTTGATTCTGATTTTAGAGCTGGATTTGAGTCAGTTGCTATTTTTCGCTTTTCAATGCTGATTTTGAAACCATTTGGTTGGTACTCGTTTTGGACTTGAGTAAGAGTTTCACATACTTTTTTCATTAGGGTATTGTAGTTTCCTCGAAGCTGGTTAATTCGATTTATGTGTTCCCTGAGGATTGCAATAGAGTTTCCGTCATTGTTCAATGTTTTGGCTTCGACAGAATATTCTTTTTTTGCGCTGGTACTGGATTCCATTGGCCTAACTTGAACGTCAAGGCAAACACATTTACCAAATGCCTTGGTGGTAGTTACGTTGTTGTACGAGTATGGTGGTACTGAAGAGTTTAACATTCTCTTGGCTTTGATGTGATTCAATTGATATTGTAAAAGAAACTGCTTATTACCGTCATGGAAAGTGTATTTATCCACTCAGGAGCCTAGATCGGTCCGCGAAACAGGTAGGTAGATGTTTATGACGCGCAGAGAGAGTACAATAAAAGAAAACAATTAAGGCATTTATGAGAGTAATTAGCCGTTATTTGGACAAATATGCAGATTGACTTTCTGATAAACAAATTATTTTGACTCTTGTAATTGAGAGGAAATTTCCATAGTGTTAGCTTGCTCCCAATTTTATTGCCTTAATTTGTCAAATTTCAGTAAAAAAAAGACAATGATAACCTAATTAACTTTTAAAACAGTTAAGCCATTAGCATAATGTATTTAGGAGTTGGTAAGTTGCACTGCGTTCCTTTTTCTGCAAATAATTTTTTTTTTTTAATTTTCAACCCCGACCCAAAATATCCTTATCCGTCCGGATGCATATTCACTTCTATGATCCCCTGATTACATACATATGCAAGCAGGGACGTGATGCAAGGGTTGACAGAGGACCTTTTGGGTACATGTGCGCGGATAGTATCGACAATGAATGGAAAAACATCCAAAATGATATCGAGATGGCTGCCAATGAGTACATACATACATATGTATATTGGTGAAGCGAAATAGCAAAAAGCAAGGCTTCACTCAACAAGGACTGCAAACAAGCTAAAGAGCACTGATATACAAGGTTCGATATTGCTGTGTATAAAGGAAAAAGAAGAGCCGCAAAACTATGACTTAAGAATAAAAATTAAACCTTTTAGCACATGATTGAAGACTTAGGACAAGACGTTCAAAAAAAAAAAAAATTGTACGGGATTTCGATTCGTCTTCTGAGTACTTATGAGAGACTATTGTACAGCATTAAGCTAATTAAGGTTCAACTAATGACTTTAAACTGGGGAATTTTCCAAACACTAATATTTTATGACCATCGAATTATCCAGCTACCTGGTCTACATTTGGAAATTTGGACTTAAACACCCTTCCTATATAAGTACCACTCACTTGTGAATAAGCTGCACAGTCGCAATAATACCGCACAGTTATTATCATCGTTTTTAATTTCAAAAATGGCAAACCCAAATCCCGCAGCACTCTATAAACGCGTTAACAGTTTGTTCGAAAGAGTTATTCGGATGTGTGATAAAATCTACTATGAGATAGTAGTCGAGCCACGCGATCCCGAATCAGGACCTACAAGACTTTTTGTTATTCATCTCGTGGACGTCGAAGGTCAGTACGTAAATCGACGTATAAATGACCTGCAAATTGACCCAGTTCTCAAAGACCGCCTTTGTCAAATTGGAAGGCTTCAAGAAAACTACGAGCTTCTGCACGATACAGCATTCGAAACACTTGCGAAAGTAAGGGAGGAGTACGATGACACAAAATATCGAATCGAAATGATAAAGCGAAGAGAAGGACAGCAGTTACCAGAGCCAGAGTCTGAATATGAATCAGATTCAGACGATCAAGAAGAAGACGAAGAAGAAGAAGTTGAAGATGAAGATGAAGATGAATTTGAATACGAAGAGGAATCAGATTGGGACACAGAGTCGGAATCAGACTCAGGGCTAGATTATGAAACTGACTCGCAATCAGAGTTTGAACTAGAGTCGGACATTGATTCAGAACCGGACTCTGGATTGGAAATATAGCAACAAATATTCTAAAGTCTATTATTCTTACTTATGTACCTGAATTTAAATAAAAGAAAAGTAGAAAATTTAAATATTCTTTGAGTTTTTCATTTTACCATTTTATGTGAACATTTTATCCACAGCTTGATTAAGGGATGTCTTTCCACAACATTAATGTTTATTTGCTTTTCATTCGGCAGGTTTTGTGGCAGCGGTTGTTGAAGGTCAACAATATTTTTTGAAAACAGGTTAAGGATTCAATTCAATTTCTCAATTATGTGACCACTTCTTAGTTCCACTTCTACTACATTCGTCCGTTACTTAAGTCGCTTGTTCGGTAAGAAGTTTCCACTTATACCAGGTAACTTATGTCAGATAACGATCTCAATTTGCCATCTACTCTGGAGTAAGCTAGTGACTTCACTGCTCTAACACTCGAAACGTGGAATGTGCGGATTTCCCATGCTCGGGCAAGAGACAATTCAAATGGAAAGGCTACAAATCGACATCGCAGCAGTGCAAGAGATACGATGGATCGATTATGCAGATATTAAAAAGGATAACGATCACCACCTTTATAGCGGCAAGCTAATCAAAAGCGGCTTTTTTTAGGAAAAATAAAAAACAAATACTTCGCGCAACAGACCGTATATGGTCTAGGACCTACGTTCTTGCGACCATTTGTGTTATGCTGAATATATAACTTCACGCAAATGGCAGGGTCCTACAGTTTAAAGCCATATCCGAAAGGCTTTTCTGCCTGCCTGCCTGGGTGAGCGGATTCCACTGCATAGCGTATTTCGCAATGGACTTGCCTTCACGCCGTAGGGTACGTACAATGTGTGTCCAAGCAATGTTGGATTGGTCGTTTTTGAATAGCCTCACTTCTACCTCTTTTAGACTGTAGTACACTAGGAATTTTTTAGTCTGCAGCAGGGGTATTGACTCCGTGGTGAGGGAGATTGCCAGAGAGTGGCTATTTTTCTTTGGTTCAACGGAATCCACAAGAGCTGTGAGAGCAGAGACAGTGTTTTTGGGGTACTGTGACTTCTCTATTAATTTCCAGTCACTCACAAGCAGATCTTGATATTGATGCTCGATAATCTCGAGTATCTTAGCTGGATCGTTTGAATCGAGTGGAATTCAAATTCTTGCTTTTGGCCTGTGGGCCAGATATCTGGACAGATTTCGCCAATACTGCCGATAGCAGTGGTGTTAAAGTCCACCAAATTTTGATCCCCGCATGCGATTAGTTTAACGAAGCCCTTATGCTAGCTGGCATCCCTTGACGTGAGCGTTCTGAGTTCTGATCTGATGCGCTCATAAGTTCTACATATTGCCTTCAATGAGCCCCTATTTGTCGTAGGAGATCCTCCCGTCGTCTCCACAACAATGAAGCTATGATTTCCTATCTCGGAGAAGGGTTTGGAATTCGCTCATTCCTGACACCTCATCGAAGGACCTACGCCTCTTGGGGATAGGACTTATCACGACTAAGGACTAGATGTTTGATAAATCGTCCCGGTTCAATGTACCGGTGTCCTGGGAGTTACTATTCGGAGGAGGATTAGCTCCTTTTTGACGGGTGATGGCGAGAGACACGAATGTGAGAACGCCGCTGTGGTTTCTGTTTAGCTGATTTGACGAAAGCCTTAAATACTTTTGTTGCCTAGTCGTGCGATTCCTCCTCTGTTGAACTCCAATCCTTTTCTGAATTTCTGCCTAGCCAATCCAGGATCCGTAGGGCTGCTCGAGTTGGGCCACTCAGCGACTTTTTGCCGGACAGTTTGCGAAGTGATGAAGTTTACTGAACTTTATTGGACCAAGAGCCATCTGTCTCTTTTCCACCCTTGAAGACTGATGACTCTCAAACGTCATATCCCAAACAACATCCGTCTTTAGTCGATGAAAGCCATCTGTCGGACATGGAAACAGATCATAACTTCAATAAATTGCACCCACTACTTTTGAGTGAGGACGAACTGTTAGAATCGTCCTCAGACTCGGAAGCCATAAACTCTACAGTGGTAGAGGTCAATACGGAGTCAATACCCCTGCTGCACACTAAGAAATTCTTAGTGTACTACGGTCTAAAAGAGGTAGAAGTGAGGCTATTCAAAAACGACCAATCCAACATTGCAGCACCAGCCGATGATCTTCTCATGATGACCCATGAGATCTGCATCCGTTAGATGCTACCATTGTGGGAAGATCTGCACTCAGATGCTGAGCCAGCTCCACCACTCCAGCTAGCATCCGCTAACCTTTTGCTCCGCTTCAAAGAGGTTACAATATTGCCCTCATCCAGGAAACCTGGCTAGTAAATGATACCGTCACAGGATTGAGGGCTCATGGTTACTCGCTTTATCACGCAGGGGCAGGTAAGATCAGAGCATGCATACTTACTAAAACATCTTTGAATTTAATTTATCTACCCCAACATAGCACAAGTGAATTGGCAGTAAAACTGCTTACTTCAGACAAGAGGAACATCTGGCTGGCATCAGACTATTTCTCATTCGACGACACGGAGCTTTCGCCGCCGATATGCCAGAGAGAAACCATTCAGAAAGTCGAACTGAGGAGTGAGGCAAGTCCATTGCGAAATACGCTATGCAGTGGAATCCGCTCACCCAGGCAGGCAGAATAGCGGGACGCCTAGACAAACGTGGCGCAGCTCAAACGCGTGGCAGAACTCCGAAAAAGATGGCGCGCAGTCGTGGTTGACGCACTATGCCCCCCGAGAGGTAAAAGGCTCTAAGTAAGTGTACGATAAGCAGGCATGCTCTGTGCACTTGCTAACATTAGAAAGGCTACACTAAGTCAATTCGGAGGTTTAACGTTCGAATCCCAGAAAACACAGAAAGGTTTTATCCTTGTTCCACCTCTCACAAATGTCTGACAAACGTCCTAGAGTAATAACTGTCATGAGAAAGCTTCTCAATTTGGCTTTCGGATATGGCTTTAAACTGTAGGTACCTGCCACTTGCGTGAAAAAATATTACAAACACAACACGAATGGTCGCAAGAACGTAGGTCCTAGACCATATACGGTCTGTTGCGCGAAGTATTTGTTTTTTATTTTTCCTAAAAAAAGCCGCTTTTGATTAGCTTGCCGCTATAAAGGTGGTGATCGTTATCCTTTTTAATATCTGCATAATCGATCCATCGTATCTCTTGCACTGCTGCGATGTCGATTTGTAGCCTTTCCATTTGAATTGTCTCTTGCCCGAGCATGGGAAATCCGCACATTCCACGTTTCGAGTCTTAGAGCAGTGAAGTCACTAGCTTACTCCAGAGTAGATGGCAAATTGAGATCGTTATCTGACATAAGTTACCTGGTATAAGTGGAAACTTCTTACCGAACAAGCGACTTAAGTAACGGACGAATGTAGTAGAAGTGGAACTAAGAAGTGGTCACATAATTGAGAAATTGAATTGAATCCTTAACCTGTTTTCAAAAAATATTGTTGACCTTCAACAACCGCTGCCACAAAACCTGCCGAATGAAAAGCAAATAAACATTAATGTTGTGGAAAGACATCCCTTAATCAAGCTGTGGATAAAATGTTCACATAAAATGGTAAAATGAAAAACTCAAAGAATATTTAAATTTTCTACTTTTCTTTTATTTAAATTCAGGTACATAAGTAAGAATAATAGACTTTAGAATATTTGTTGCTATATTTCCAATCCAGAGTCCGGTTCTGAATCAATGTCCGACTCTAGTTCAAACTCTGATTGCGAGTCAGTTTCATAATCTAGCCCTGAGTCTGATTCCGACTCTGTGTCCCAATCTGATTCCTCTTCGTATTCAAATTCATCTTCATCTTCATCTTCAACTTCTTCTTCTTCGTCTTCTTCTTGATCGTCTGAATCTGATTCATATTCAGACTCTGGCTCTGGTAACTGCTGTCCTTCTCTTCGCTTTATCATTTCGATTCGATATTTTGTGTCATCGTACTCCTCCCTTACTTTCGCAAGTGTTTCGAATGCTGTATCGTGCAGAAGCTCGTAGTTTTCTTGAAGCCTTCCAATTTGACAAAGGCGGTCTTTGAGAACTGGGTCAATTTGCAGGTCATTTATACGTCGATTTACGTACTGACCTTCGACGTCCACGAGATGAATAACAAAAAGTCTTGTAGGTCCTGATTCGGGATCGCGTGGCTCGACTACTATCTCATAGTAGATTTTATCACACATCCGAATAACTCTTTCGAACAAACTGTTAACGCGTTTATAGAGTGCTGCGGGATTTGGGTTTGCCATTTTTGAAATTAAAAACGATGATAATAACTGTGCGGTATTATTGCGACTGTGCAGCTTATTCACAAGTGAGTGGTACTTATATAGGAAGGGTGTTTAAGTCCAAATTTCCAAATGTAGACCAGGTAGCTGGATAATTCGATGGTCATAAAATATTAGTGTTTGGAAAATTCCCCAGTTTAAAGTCATTAGTTGAACCTTAATTAGCTTAATGCTGTACAATAGTCTCTCATAAGTACTCAGAAGACGAATCGAAATCCCGTACAATTTTTTTTTTTTTTGAACGTCTTGTCCTAAGTCTTCAATCATGTGCTAAAAGGTTTAATTTTTATTCTTAAGTCATAGTTTTGCGGCTCTTCTTTTTCCTTTATACACAGCAATATCGAACCTTGTATATCAGTGCTCTTTAGCTTGTTTGCAGTCCTTGTTGAGTGAAGCCTTGCTTTTTGCTATTTCGCTTCACCAATATACATATGTATGTATGTACTCATTGGCAGCCATCTCGATATCATTTTGGATGTTTTTTCATTCATTGTCGATACTATCCGCGCACATGTACCCAAAAGGTCCTCTGTCAACCCTTGCATCACGTCCCTGCTTGCATATGTATGTAATCAAGGGATCATAGAAGTGAATATGCATCCGGACGGATAAGGCTATTTTGGGTCGGGGTCCATGAAAAATGACCAAACGACCAAAACAGAAAGAAAATACATTATACCGTAAAAATTAGGAAAAAAAAATTATTTGCAGAAATAGGTCCGCAGTGCAACTTACCAACTCCTAAATACATTATGCTAATGGCTTAACTGTTTTAAAAGTTAATTACGTTAGCATTGTCTTTTTTTACTGAAATTTGACAAATTAAGGCAATAAAATTGGGAGCAAGATATTGTTTTGAACTACTAACACTATGGAAATTTCCTCTCAATTACAAGAGTCAAAATAATTTATTTATCAGAAAGTCAATCTGCATATTTGTTCAAATAACGGCTAATTACTCTCATAAATCCATTAATTGTTTTCTTTTATTGTACTCTCTCTGCGCGTCATAAACATCTACCTACCTGTTTCGCGGACCGATCTAGGCTCCTGAGTAGATAAATACCCTTTCCATGACGGTAATAAGCAGTTTCTTTTACAATATCAATTGAATCACATCAAAGCCAAGAGAATGTTAAACTCTTCAGTACCACCATACTCGTACAACAACGTAACTACCACCAAGGCATTTGGTAAATGTGTTTGCCTTGACGTTCAAGTTAGGCCAATGGAATCCAGTACCAGCGCAAAAAAAGAATATTCTGTCGAAGCCAAAACATTGAACAATGACGGAAACTCTATTGCAATCCTCAGGGAACACATAAATCGAATTAACCAGCTTCGAGGAAACTACAATACCCTAATGAAAAAAGTATGTGAAACTCTTACTCAAGTCCAAAACGAGTACCAACCAAATGGTTTCAAAATCAGCATTGAAAAGCGAAAAATAGCAACTGACTCAAATCCAGCTCTAAAATCAGAATCAAATCTAGAATCCGATGTCTCGAAATCAGGAACACATAAGCAGCAAGATAAACGAAAAAAGTACACTGAAGGGAGTAACCTACTCGATCGAATCAAGGAAAAATGCGATGACATCTTGTTTAAGATCCTAATCGAATCAAGAAAATCGAAGGCAATTAATAAACAGCAACACGTTATGGAACTTAAGGAAATGAAACCCTGTTACAACTTACATAAAAATGAGAAGTCTTGTAAGCGAAACTTACTTAAATCCCACATTTACAAAACTACGCAGCTCTAAGATATTTATAAAAATTGTCCAGTGCATCCTTTATTTTCAGACCATTATATCTCAATAAAAAAGGTTTTGATATTTTTTAGACTATACTCTTCTCTCACTGATAATGTTTCAAAATAAATCTTCTTACAAGGCACACATGGCTCATATTCACTAGGAAACCCCAAGAAAGTGAATAAAATTTGCTATTGTTCTATCTCTCAGCAATTTTAGCCCAGGAATATGTCTAATTAGGAGGATGTCGTTTTAATAAGCTCTTTTTCTTTCTGAAATCGGTACGCAGGAATGCGTGAGGATGAATTGAAAAGATTGCAATATGACCAAGAAATCAATACACCTCTTCCTTTCCCAGTTTCCTTAAAAAAAAGTATGATTCTTGGACGACCTCCAGTGAAGAATCACTCAAACTACTGCTTAACACTCATTTCCCAGGTTTTTCCATATGGTTAGCAACAGACCATCTGCACCAATAACCATCCCTTCAAACTTAATAACAGAAGGCAAACTCCATTGGGCAATTCATAGCTTCAAACCATTGAAATCCGCGAGACCTGACGTCATAATACCTGCCGACAGCAGAAATCATCGGACATAATCTTGCCGGTGATTGAGACGATTTTTAAATGTTGTCTCAGTCTGGTATATATCCCAAAGATATGGAGAGAAGCTAAAGTTGTCTGAAGCAGGTAAATGGTCTCTCAAGAAACCAAAAGATTTCAGACCTACTAGTCCATCAACATTCCGCTTAAACATTTTAGAACGACTGATTGATATCCACTTACGCAGCAGTATTGGTAGGAAACTACTGTCAGCGGCCCAACATGCATATTGCAAAGGTAAATCAGTGGAGACAGCATTACACTCATTAGTACGTAATATCGAATACTCCCTGTTTCATAAGGAATACACCATGGTTGCCTTCCTTGATGTAGAAGGCGCTTTTAACAACTCAATACATCAGCAATATCAGACCTCCGCAAGGAGGTGTTCTATCCAGCCTTCTTTGGAATTTGGTGGTCAACGAACTACAGATAGTCCTGCTTTAAGCAAGCTAGCATGTTGGGCGGCTCGGTGTGGCTTGGGTTTTATTATTGGGTAACTGTCTGGTGGACACCCTTAGAGAAAGCCATAAATCATGACTATCGTAACTATGGCAGCGAGTGCAGCCATTCGCCTTGAATCTACCTCACAGTGGTCTAGAAAATAATTCCATACTAAAGTACTTCAGAATCCCACCGGAAAATACTGACTACACCACCCCATGTCTGAATTTTGATAAGAACTTTCTCGTCACCATCCCCTCCAGATCATTCTGGAATGGTGACACTTTTTTTTCCATATGGTTAGCAACAGACCATCTGCACCAATAACCATCCCTTCAAACTTAATAACAGAAGGCAAACTCCATTGGGCAATTCATAGCTTCAAACCATTGAAATCCGCGAGACCTGACGTCATAATACCTGCCGACAGCAGAAATCATCGGACATAATCTTGCCGGTGATTGAGACGATTTTTAAATGTTGTCTCAGTCTGGTATATATCCCAAAGATATGGAGAGAAGCTAAAGTTGTCTGAAGCAGGTAAATGGTCTCTCAAGAAACCAAAAGATTTCAGACCTACTAGTCCATCAACATTCCGCTTAAACATTTTAGAACGACTGATTGATATCCACTTACGCAGCAGTATTGGTAGGAAACTACTGTCAGCGGCCCAACATGCATATTGCAAAGGTAAATCAGTGGAGACAGCATTACACTCATTACTACGTAATATCGAATACTCCCTGTTTCATAAGGAATACACCATGGTTGCCTTCCTTGATGTAGAAGGCGCTTTTAACAACTCAATACATCAGCAATATCAGACCTCCGCAAGGAGGTGTTCTATCCACCCTTCTTTGGAATTTGGTGGTCAACGAACTATTAATAATCCTGGAGGGCGACGGATGCACGACGATTTCTTTTGAAGATGATGTTGATAGAGTTGTCTCAGGAAAGCAACTAAATACTCTAAAAGGGCTCCTATAAAACGCTTTAAGCAAGCTAGCATGTTGGGCGGCTCGGTGTGGCTTGGGTATTATTATTGGGTAACTGTCTGGTGGACACCCTTAGAGAAAGCCATAAATCATGACTATCGTAACTATGGCAGCGAGTGCAGCCATTCGCCTTGAATCTACCTCACAGTGGTCTAGAAAATAGTTCCATACTAAAGTACTTCAGAATCCCACCGGAAAATACTGACTACACCACCCCATGTCTGAATTTTGATAAGAACTTTCTCGTCACCATCCCCTCCAGATCATTCTGGAATGGTGACACTTTTTTAGAAGATCAATCGATCCACTTCCACACCGACGGCTCAAAATCCAAGGACGGAGTTGTTGGAGGTGTTCTCTTCAAAAGTCTTTATCTCTCCTTCGTCTACCAAACTACTGTAGCGTGTTCCAGGCGGAAATATTGGCGATTAAAGAAGTCTTATCTTGGCTTAATAAAAACGTGGTATCCGTTAAAGATATCCGTATCTTTTCAGATAGTCAAGCACCCATCAAGTCCTTGGACTCGATCTCTATATCTAACTTCCTTAGTAGCTCTAGACTGCCGATCGTCTTTCACGGAGATGGTCGAACAGGTCAATATTCACCTGTGTTGGGTGCCGGGGCATAGACGCATTACAGGGAATTATAAGGCCGATGAACTCGCCAAAATAGGAACAACTTAACCCGGCCTGCATCTTGGGTATACCAACTCAAGCTGGATGCTATCGAAAGAGGAGGACAAGTGAACCAACATGTCTAGCGACAAAACAAATTTGGCCTAAGCTGGACTTAAAACGCTCTAAGAACTTGATTTCTCTCAACAAATTGCATATCGGCGTTATAATAGGTGCCATTACTGGCACGCTACAAGGGTAGGCCTCTTTGCAAACGACTTCTGCAGACGCTATGGATGAAGAAGAGGAGCAAACTATTCCTCACCTTCTTTGTTTCTGCGCGACTCTCTCCCGTAGAAGGAAGCTTCACTTAGGAGCCTTCCCTTACAATGATATAGGCGATCTGACAAATATAGATATCAAAAGCTTCATAAGAAGCTCAAGACGGTTCAACAAGTAGGGAAGATGGAAAGATAGATGATAGTGGTGGGTGAGCATTGGTCTCAACTGTCGTCAAAAATCTAGACAAAAAAGCTCTGGATCGGTTTGAAATAGCTCCCAACATTCACGTGACATCGTCAGTCGTTGCGTTGTTATTTAACTGAAAACCTCGGCTCTCAATAATTTACGTCCACGCTGAACTGTCAATAAGAGAATCTTCTCAATCAATAGCCTAAAAAAGACCGACAACACCTCCTATAATAATAATGAAACTGATTGATAACAATTTTGTGAGTTATTTTTTTGAAATTTTATTAAAGAAAACTGTTCAGATATTATAAGAGTTGATACTGAAAAGAATAGTGGCATCGGCTTCTGTCGTCAAGGCATCGCAATTTTGCAGGAACTTCCTTACAGCTGTCTTCATCATCGTCATCAGTGATGTGGCCAATTCTTCGTTTCTCACTAGTGTTTGGAACATCTTGAGTTGTTGGGTCCTGATTGTTGAGAATCTTAGGTTCTTGTAGTGGTACACTTGCTTCAATGTCGACTGTAGCTTCTTCATATCTGTCCTCGGCACCGTGATCAAAGACAGGGCTTTTAACATTGGTTCCTGAACATGTTGAACAATAACCAATGCATTCTTCACCTGAAATCTCTTCATCTTCAAATTCTTCGTCTACACCATATGGAGGACTGGGCATAGTGTACGAGTACTTGTAGTTCGTCAGTGGAAAAACAATTGTCGATGGTAAGGATTCACAAGATTCGTTGTCATCATCGATACGCTCCGACTCAGACTCAGGTTCTTCCTTTAATTTCAGCTGAGATTCTGTTTCTGGCAGTGTTTTCCTTTCCGGTGATTCTTGCTTTTCAATATCCAACCTACTGGAGCTGTATTTAGCCGTAATGTAACAAAGTACCGCTGCTATGATGTAATACCATTTCTCGAACTTTTGCTTGTTGTGATCCTTTTCTTTTGTTTCCATTGGAAGATATTTAATTGGACCTCGCTTACATGGCTGGTTCTCTTCTTGGGCGTTTTTATCCGTGTTTCTGATGCGGAATTCCGTTTCTCCAAATGAAACTTCATAACTGAGTATTTCTTTCCTTGTATTTGGTTCAGAACACACTATGTTGTAGGATTCGTTTGGAGATAATCCGTCAGTTTCTTCAAGAAATTTTTTTAGACGGGCTTCAAAGAGAGGCGACGCTATGTAGTTGATTCTTGTATTTTCCATTTCTTTTGTCACTTCGACTTATGTACGTATTGTTCGGTTGGTGGTTTTAAGAAGACTGTGCATACTGACCAGGTATTTAAAGGGTTTTGTTAGCTAATTGTTGCTCGACATCTCAACAGGTAAACTATGGCAAAGTAATTAGACTAAAATTGGTTTATGGAGTTAATGACATAATGCAACCCAAAGGCTAATAAATTTAATTACCTGCAATCATTTCGTCACAATATCAACCCCTAATTAGTCGTCTGTGTTAGTGCAGGTATCACTGCTGTTCTAATGTCTAATTACTGGGATTTACCTTTCAAAAAACACAAGTGTAAGTTATTAGAACTGTACTTTAAGATGACATGTCAAACGGCCCTCGTAGTATGATATTATCCGATATTATTGTAATTAATTGTAAAACGATTTCAATTTGGTAGATGTAATGGTAGAACAGTGCGAAAGTCCTGAGGAAGATATAAACATCTTACATATGTACATACAGTATAAACCCGCCTATAAATAAAAAATTAGGAGCACACACAGAAACTACATATCTAAAAATACACTTGCAAGTTCAACACTTAGCATTAAATTTAAACGATATCCTGAATCAATTATTTAGCACATATGAGCCAGAATATGCGTCACTTAATTTAAAAAAGGCCCAGAAATTGATCTCATTTCTACTGAACACAATAAATACTGGCTGGCAAGGTATTTCGTAGATACATATGTTTCACTTACTTACAATGTTTTACAATCTATTTTAATTCCAATAGAGAAAAAGGGCAATTCTACACATTTATCGAAATAACTATCGTGGGATATCCTCTCCGGATTCGACATTAAAATTATTTAGCTTGATGGTGTACAATAGTCTTCCAGATGGACAGAGAACAACAAGCCTCTAGGCGATTTGCAATCATATAGAAATTTTAGCTTTTTTTGTTTTGAGAGTCTTGTCCTCCTAAAGCGACTGGTAGGAAGCGTAGTTTAAAATATGCTCTTAAAAATAATCAATTGTCTCTTTATTTTCATTTGCATTATTGCATTTCTGCTTGTCCCAGGATCACAGCCATACTTACTTACTTACTTAGGTGGCGCTACAGTTCGGGGTGAACCTGGGCCTCAACCAACAAGCCTCTCCAGTTAGCCCGGTCCTTAGCTAACTGCCTCCAGTTGCGCACTCGAAGTTGGTTGAGGTCCATTTCTACTTGTGCGCGCCACCTTAGACGAGGTCTTCCTCTACTGCGTTGTCTCTCCGGGTTAGATTCGAAGACTCTGCGGGCCGGAGCAATGGTGTCCATTCGCTCTACATGTCCTAGCCATCTTAGGCGACTGATGCGCAGTTTTTTGACTAGGTCGATGTCGCTGTACAGCTCGTAGATTTCGTCGTTGAATCTTCTCCTCCAAAGCCCGTCAACGCAAACTGGACCGTATATCTTCCGAAGAATTTTTCTCTCGAAGCGACCAAGGATATCTTCATCCGCTTTCGACAGAGTCCATGCTTCAGCGCCATAAAGCAGGACTGGGATGATCAAGGTCTTGTACAGAGTCTCCTTAGTTGTTCGAGATAGGGCCTTACTACTCAATTGCCTTCTCAGCCCAAAGAAACAGCGATTGGCAAGAGTAATTCTGCGGTTAATTTCCGCCGAGATGTTATTATCAAAATTAATAGCAGAGCCAAGGTAGACAATGTCCCTTACTACCTCGAAGTTATAGCTGTTGACTGTGACGTTCTGTCCGATTCGTCAATGTTGTGTGTCCCTTCTTGTCGACAGCATATACTTTGTTTTGCCCTCATTTACAGCTAAACCCATTTTGGCGGCATCTGTTTCGATACTAGCGAAAGCACCAGTGACAGCCCGCTGTGTTCTGCCAATTATGTCGATGTCATCCGCGTAAGCTAGTCTAAGCTACAGACTTTTGAAAGATTGTGCCTCCGGTGTTGGCTTGTGAGTTTCGCACAATTCTTTCAAGAATGATATTGAAGAAGTCACATGACAGCGCGTCGCCTTGTCTAAATCCATGACCGACCTTGATGGAGCAGCGAGCGTTCTCCATCGTCATCCTGCACAGACGAACGAGTTTGGCAGGGATGCCAAAACTAGACATGGCTCTGTATAGCTCGTCTCTATAAATGCTGTCATATGCGGCCTTAAAATCGATAAAATGATGGTGAGTATCGATTTGGACTTCTTGGGTTTTTTCCAGGATCTGCCGGAGTGTGAAAATTTGATCGACTGTGGACTTTCCTGGCCTGAAACCACACTGATGGGGGCCAATCAGGTTGTTGACGAAGGGTTTCAAGCGTTCACACAATATGGCAGATAAGATCTTGTACGCGATGTTGAGGAGACTGATACCTCTGTAATTGGCGCAGTTGAGGGGGTCTCCTTTCTTGTGGATCACAACCATGCGAAGTTTGATAATTTCTGCATTCCCCTTCCTCTATTGTTTGCTTTCCAAAAAAACGTTTGGCAAAATAGTTTAAGAACCGAACAGTTTCCTTCGAAGTGGATAACATTTTCTTCTTCCTGTATAGGTAGATTGCATAACAAGCAGTTTCTGCGTTCATCTTCCCGGAAGCGGTTTGCGTTGAGTACTAGCATTCCAAAACACTTTTTAAATCTCACCAAAATAAGTCATTTATCAAATAAATCATCGAAGTAAGAGTGACTGTGCGGGTGCTTTCGTGTAGACCCTTGAATAGGCGCTGGTTATAGGTGGTTTATCCTCGTGGAGGAGTTGGAGAAAGAAAAAAGAAAAAAAAGACAGAGTTAAGATTTCTGGTCTTTATTATTGGGAGAGCTCGCAGTCTTACCTCGTGGAGGGTTGTCGATCAAAGAGAGAGATCTTGGTTAGTTAGGAAAGGAAATAGGGCAGTTGATGGTCGAAGCGCTAACAAGCAGCGACCTCTTACATAAAATCTTATAACTATGCAAAACTTAACGAATATTACTGAATTATATGGTTTTCACATGAACAGTGACTAATGCAGTGATTAAATTTCCCGTATCTTCCCTGCGAGCTCAATTGTGCATTCTGGAAGTTTATTTTGGATAACCCTATTTCTTAGAATCTCCACAGTGTTTGTTATATTTTTTCAAACAGCTTCATGTTTTTAAATATGTAGTTTTTGTATGTGCTCTTTTCTATTTATAGACAGGTTTACACAGGTAAAATGTTTATATCCTGATGTCCTCAATACTTGAGACTTATTGCTTTTCGCGCTGTTTTAGTTATTATTATTATTTATTTATTTCTTATAATCGAATACAATAAGTTAATACATTTTAGGGAAAAAATTATAAGAAAAATAGGTGGAATTCTGTATTTACATAGATATAAATAAATAGAGTAGAATTCCACTTCAATAGGCTTATCCAAAAAATAAAACAAGTCGTAGGTGGGGTGACCCTTTAAGAACACTTGCAGTGAAAAAATTAAACTAAATGAATTCAAGTAAAAAATAAATTAAAATACTTGCAAAGAAAAATAATAGACAAAAGATGCAATGCAATAAAATATCAGAAAACTAGACCAAAACATCAAAAATAAGAGATTCTAAGGCAGCATAAGTAAAACGGAAAAGCCAAGTTTTTAGGTGTTTTATAAACGTTCCAGGTAAAGTTATAGTCCGGATTGACTGAGGGAGTTTATTAAAAAGCCGAGAAGACAAAACAGAAAAAAAATTACGAAATACAGTGGTACGGAAATTAGGTTTGAAAGGTCTCCACGTAAGTTATAGTTTGAAATCAAACGAAAGTTGAGATTACCAGACTTCATGAGAAACATTTTTGACACCTTTTTAGGTCACAGAACAAAGGAAAGCTAGGATGTCCACCAGGTTTACGACAAATTTTTCTTAAAAAATATTTCTGCAAAATTAGCAGTGATTGTATTTTATTTCGCTACACACCAACAAGCAATTCCATATTGTAATAAATTATCTTCAACACTTTTTTTGAGCAAACGTTACGCAAATAATAAAAATGACGAAGGGTGCATCGGAAAATACTTTTTCAAAGTATCAGTGTGATTAGAAAAACTCATCCTATAATCAAGAGTAAACATTAAAAGTAATCTACTTTTTCTATTAAGAAACATTTATCACTACAGGTTAGGTCACTACAAAAAGAGGGAGAGGAAGAACCAGACTTACAATCATGCTTGCCAGGTTTTTAAAATCGAAATCGCCGATCTTAAAATTTATATCGCCAAAAATCGCCAAATTTAAAAATATTCGTCGCCATAAATCGCCAATTAAAAAATAAATTTTAGTGAAATAAAACAAATCGACTTATTATTCTTACCATAAAGCAAATTGTACAATAAAACAATTCATTCATTAAAAAAACAAAAAAATAACAAAAACTCAAGACAGCAGGTTGTCGCTGTTGAACTTAAAAATTAAAATTATTATTTAAAAAAAAGTAAGATAATAGAATAGATATATGTATACCTTTAAATATATTCAATTGTTCCCATTCCGTTCTATATTTAAAAACTCTTTCTTTTTTTGATTTCCCACTCATTTTAAATAGTTTTTCTGAAACAATTATTTTGGTTTCTTCTTTCTTTTCTTCTCACTGAAACTTTCAAATTTGAAGATGTCATTAATTTTAGGGATGGGTAGGTCGTTTCGATTCAAACGATATTATTATGTCAGATCGATATTTTCAGTGCAAATTCGGGCAAGCTGACAGATATCAATAATTTTTCGTACGTTACTCATCTCTCTTCTGTCATTTTTTGTGAACTAATGTGTCTATTCAGGCACCTTATTGTGAAAAAATTCAATGAATTCATCCAGCAATTAAAAAAAACGAAGACTATAGGTGTGAGCGGTAGTTAAATACAAAAATGAAAAATCGCCAGAAGTCGCACTTTTTTGAGGGTGTCGCCAAGCTGAAATTTGTGTCGCCAAATTAAATAAAAAATCGCCCGTTTGGCGACAAATCGCCACATCTGGCAAGCCTGCTTACAATAACAATTCGACAGTCTAAATCTTTGACACTCTGGTGCGTGGAGGTACACATTAGCTTCCAAATAGTGTGAGGAAGATAAGCTAACATTATTTTAGTTTTAGAGCTTATAACTAAATTATGTTCAGCAAACCAGTGTCTCAATAAGTTTATATCCCAATTTACATCGCCAGTCAGGTCCAAAGGACTGTTTAAACCATAAGAGAAACCAATGTCATCCGCAAATGCAGTAGGAGAACCTTTGAAATTAAGAGCAAAGAGTGAATTAATGTAAACCAAAAACAGAATAGGGCCCAAAACAAAGCCTTGTGGAACACTCAGGTTAAAGAACCTTATGTCACTCCTTGTATCATCTATCTTCACTCATTGCGACCTATTTCCAAGATACGACCTAAGCCAATTGAGCATGAAAAAACGAAACCCAGCTTTTTTCAGTTTTCTCAACATGCAATTGTGGTTAACCGTGTCGAATGCTTTGGTAATATGAATAAATAACCCAGCTGTACATTTCTTCCCATCGAGGTGCGATATTATTTGGGAACAAAACCGTTAAAGCGCATCTTCCGTCGATTTGCCTTTTTGGAAGCCAAATTGAGCTGAATTGAAAAAAACTGGTTTTAACCAAAAAACTCACAATCCTATTTTTCATAAATTTTTCAAAGATTTTGCTGAAAACTGGAGGAAGTGAGATAGGTCTGTAGTTACCAATTTCAGAAGCAGAGCTCTTTTGAGCAAAGGAATGACATCAGCACATTTGAGGCCATCAGGACACACCCCAGCACAAGGATTAAAATATGTCAAGACATCCACTATGAAACATGAAATTTTTCTAAGCGTAAAATTAGAAATACCATCAGGTCCGCACGTCCTACCATTACATCTGCCAAATTGCACATTTAATCATGGTAAATGATCCTTGAGAGCCTTATGCGAAATCGTTTTACAATTAATCACAATAATATCGGATAAAACTTTTCATACTAAGAGGGCCGTTTGACATGTCTACAGTTCTAAAATCTTACACTTGTGTTTTATGAAAGGTAAATCCCAGTAATTAGACATTGGAACATCAGTGATACCTGCGACATACAGACGACTAATTAGGGGTTGACTTTATTGGGGTGTGATATTGTGACGAAATGATTGCTTCTTTCTTGCAGGTAATTAAATTTATAAGCCTTTGGGTTGCATTATGTCATTAACTCCATAAACCAATTTTAGTCTAATTACTTTGCCATAGTTTACCTGTTGAGATGTCGAGCAACAATTAGCTAACAAAACCCTTTAAATACCTGGTCAGTATGCACAGTCTTCTTAAAACCACCAACCGAGCAATACATAAGTCGAAGTTACAAACAGAAATGGAAAATACAAGAATCAACTACATAGCGTCGCCTCTCTTTGAAGCCCGTCTTAAAAAATTTCTTGAAGAAACTGACGGATTATCTCCAAATGAATCCTACAACATAGTGTGTTCTGAACCAAATACAAGGAAAGAAATACTCAGTTATGAAGTTTCATTTGGAGAAACGGAATTCCGCATCAGAAACACGGATGAAAACGCCCAAGAAGATAACCAGCCATCTAAGCGAGGTCCAATTAAATATCTTCCAATGGAAACAAAAGAAAAGGATCACAACAAGCAAAAGTTCGAGAAATGGTATTACATCATAGCAGCGGTAATGTGTTATATTACGGCTAAATACACCTCCAGTAGGTTGGATATTGAAAAGCAAGAATCACCGGAAAGGAAAACACTGCCAGAAACAGAATCTCAGCTGAAATTAAAGGAAGAACCTGAGTCTGAGTCGGAGCGTATCGATGATGACAACGAATCTTGTGAATCCTTACCATCGACAATTGTTTTTCCACTGACGAACTACAAGTACTCGTACACTATGCCCAGTCCTCCATATGGTGTAGACGAAGAATTTGAAGATGAAGAGATTTCAGGTGAAGAATGCATTGGTTATTGTTCAACATGTTCAGGAACCAATGTTAAAAGCCCTGTCTTTGATCACGGTGCCGAGAACAGATATGAAGAAGCTACAGTCGACATTGAAGCAAGTGTACCACTACAAGAACCTAAGATTCTCAACAATCAGGACCCAACAACTCAAGATGTTCCAAACACTAGTGAGAAACGAAGAATTGGCCACATCACTGATGACGATGATGAAGACAGCTGTAAGGAAGTTCCTGCAAAATTGCGATGCCTTGACGACAGAAGCCGATGCCACTATTCTTTTCAGTACCAACTCTTGTAATATCTGAACCGTTTAATAAAATTAAAAAAAAAAAATAACACAAAATTGTTATCAATCAGTTTCATTATTATTATAGGACGGGTTGTCGGTCTTTTTTAAGGCGAGAAGATTCTCTTATTTACAGTTCAGCGTGGACATAGATTGAGAGCCGAGGTTTTCAGTTAAATAACAACGCAACGACTGACGATGTCACGTGAATGTTGGGAGCTATTTCAAACCGATCCAGACCTTTTTTTCTAGATTTTTGACGACAGTTGAGACCAATGCTCACCCACCACTACCATCTATATTTCCATCTTCCCTACTCGTTGAACCGTCTTGAGCTTCTTATGAAGCTTTTGATATCTATATTTGTCAGATCGCCTATATCATTGTAAGGGAAGGCTCCTAAGTGAAGCTTCCTTCTACGGGAGAGAGTCGCGCAGAAACAAAGAAGGTGAGGAATAGTTTGCTCCTCTTCTTCATCCATAGCGTCTGCAGAAGTCGTTTGCAAAGAGGCCTACCCTTGTAGCGTGCCAGTAATGGCACCTATTATAACGCCGATATGCAACTTGTTGAGAGAAATCAAGTTCTTAGAGCGTTCTAAGTCCAGCTAAGGCCAAATTTGTTTTGTCGCTAGACATGTTGGTTCACTTGTCCTCCTCTTTCGATAGCATCCAGCTTGAGTTGGTACACCCAATGTGCAGGCCGGGTTAAGTTGTTCCTATTTTGGCGAGTTCATCGGCCTTACAATTCCCTGTAATGCATCTGTGCCGCGGCAAACAACACAGGTGAATATTGAACTGTTCGACCATCTCCGTGAAAGACGAGCTACTAAGGAAGTCTAGAGCTACTAAGGAAGTTATAGAGATCGAGTCCAAGGACTTGATGGGTGCTTAACTATCTGAAAAGATACGGATATCTTTAACGGATACCACGTTTTTTTTAAGCCAAGATAAGACTTCTTTAATCGCCAATATTTCCGCCTGGAACACGCTACAGTAGTTTGGTAGACGAAGGAGAGATAAAGACTTTTGAAGAGAACACCTCCAACAACTCCGTCCTTGGATTTTGAGCCGTCGGTGTGGAAGTGGATCGATTGATCTTCTAAAAAAGTGTCACCATTCCAGAATGATCTGGAGGGGATGGTGACGAGAAAGTTCTTATCAAAATTCAGACATGGGGTGGTGTAGTCAGTATTTTCCGGTGGGATTCTGAAGTACTTTAGTATGGAATTATTTTCTAGACCACTGTGAGGTAGATTCAAGGCGAATGGCTGCACTCGCTGCCATAGTTACGATAGTCATGATTTATGGCTTTCTCTAAGGGTGTCCACCAGACAGTTACCCAATAATAAAACCCAAGCCACACCGAGCCGCCCAACATGCTAGCTTGCTTAAAGCAGGACTATCTGTAGTTCGTTGACCACCAAATTCCAAAGAAGGCTGGATAGAACACCTCCTTGCGGAGGTCTGATATTGCTGATGTATTGAGTTGTTAAAAGCGCCTTCTACATCAAGGAAGGCAACCATGACGTATTCGTTATGGAACAGGGAGTATTCGATATTACGTACTAATGAGTGTAATGCTGTCTCCACTGATTTACCTTTGCAATATGCATGTTGGGCAGCTGACAGTAGTTTCCTACCAATACTGCTGCGTAAGTGGATATCAATCAGTCGTTCTAAAATGTTTAAGCGGAATGTTGATGGACTAGTAGGTCTGAAATCTTTTGGTTTCTTGAGAGACCATTTACCTGCTTCAGACAACTTTAGCTTCTCTCCATATCTTTGGGATATATACCAGACTGAGACAACATTTAAAAATCGTCTCAATCACCGGCAAGATTATGTCCGATGATTTCTGCTGTCGGCAGGTATTATGACGTCAGGTCTCGCGGATTTCAATGGTTTGAAGCTATGAATTGCCCAATGGAGTTTGCCTTCTGTTATTAAGTTTGAAGGGATGGTTATTGGTGCAGATGGTCTGTTGCTAACCATATGGAAAAACCTGGGAAATGAGTGTTAAGCAGTAGTTTGAGTGATTCTTCACTGGAGGTCGTCCAAGAATCATACTTTTTTTTAAGGAAACTGGGAAAGGAAGAGGTGTATTGATTTCTTGGTCATATTGCAATCTTTTCAATTCATCCTCACGCATTCCTGCGTACCGATTTCAGAAAGAAAAAGAGCTTATTAAAACGACATCCTCCTAATTAGACATATTCCTGGGCTAAAATTGCTGAGAGATAGAACAATAGCAAATTTTATTCACTTTCTTGGGGTTTCCTAGTGAATATGAGCCATGTGTGCCTTGTAAGAAGATTTATTTTGAAACATTATCAGTGAGAGAAGAGTATAGTCTAAAAAATATCAAAACCTTTTTTATTGAGATATAATGGTCTGAAAATAAAGGATGCACTGGACAATTTTTATAAATATCTTAGAGCTGCGTAGTTTTGTAAATGTGGGATTTAAGTAAGTTTCGCTTACAAGACTTCTCATTTTTATGTAAGTTGTAACAGGGTTTCATTTCCTTAAGTTCCATAACGTGTTGCTGTTTATTAATTGCCTTCGATTTTCTTGATTCGATTAGGATCTTAAACAAGATGTCATCGCATTTTTCCTTGATTCGATCGAGTAGGTTACTCCCTTCAGTGTACTTTTTTCGTTTATCTTGCTGCTTATGTGTTCCTGATTTCGAGACATCGGATTCTAGATTTGATTCTGATTTTAGAGCTGGATTTGAGTCAGTTGCTATTTTTCGCTTTTCAATGCTGATTTTGAAACCATTTGGTTGGTACTCGTTTTGGACTTGAGTAAGAGTTTCACATACTTTTTTCATTAGGGTATTGTAGTTTCCTCGAAGCTGGTTAATTCGATTTATGTGTTCCCTGAGGATTGCAATAGAGTTTCCGTCATTGTTCAATGTTTTGGCTTCGACAGAATATTCTTTTTTTGCGCTGGTACTGGATTCCATTGGCCTAACTTGAACGTCAAGGCAAACACATTTACCAAATGCCTTGGCGGTAGTTACGTTGTTGTACGAGTATGGTGGTACTAAAGAGTTTAACATTCTCTTGGTTTTGATGTAATTCGATTGATATTGTAAAAGAAACTGCTTATTACCGTCATGGAAAGGGTATTTATCTACTCAGGAGCCTAGATCGGTCCGCGAAACAGGTAGGTAGATGTTTATGACGCGCAGAGAGAGTACAATAAAAGAAAACAATTAAGGCATTTATGAGAGTAATTAGCCGTTATTTGGACAAATATGCAGATTGACTTTCTGATAAACAAATTATTTTGACTCTTGTAATTGAGAGGAAATTTCCATAGTGTTAGCTTGCTCCCAATTTTATTGCCTTAATTTGTCAAATTTCAGTAAAAAAAGACAATGATAACCTAATTAACTTTTAAAACAGTTAAGCCATTAGCATAATGTATTTAGGAGTTGGTAAGTTGCACTGCGGACCTATTTCTGCAAATAATTTTTTTTTCCTAATTTTTACGGTATAATGTATTTTCTTTCTGTTTTGGTCGTTTGGTCATTTTTCATGGACCCCGACCCAAAATAGCCTTATCCGTCCGGATGCATATTCACTTCTATGATCCCTTGATTACATACATATGCAAGCAGGGACGTGATGCAAGGGTTGACAGAGGACCTTTTGGGTACATGTGCGCCGATAGTATCGACAATGAATGGAAAAACATCCAAAATGATATCGAGATGGCTGCCAATGAGTACATACATACATATGTATATTGGTGAAGCGAAATAGCAAAAGCAACAAGGACTGTAAACAAGCTTAAGAGCACTGATATACAAGGTTCGATATTGCTGTGTATAAAGGAAAAAGAAGAGCCGCAAAACTATGACTTATGAATAAAAATTAAACGTTTTAGCACATGATTGAAGACTTAGGACAAGACGTTCAAAAAAAGAAAAATTGTACGGGATTTCGATTCGTCTTCTGAGTACTTATGAGAGACTATTGTACAGCATTAAGCTAATTAAGGTTCAACTAATGACTTTAAACTGGGGAATTTTCCAAACACTAATATTTTATGACCATCGAATTATCCAGCTACCTGCTCTACATTTGGAAATTTGGACTTAAACACCCTTCCTATATAAGTACCACTCACTTGTGAATAAGCTGCACAGTCGCAATAATACCGCACAGTTATTATCATCGTTTTTAATTTCAAAAATGGCAAACCCAAATCCCGCAGCACTCTATAAACGCGTTAACAGTTTGTTCGAAAGAGTTATTCGGATGTGTGATAAAATCTACTATGAGATAGTAGTCGAGCCACGCGATCCCGAATCAGGACCTACAAGACTTTATGTGATTCATCTCGTGGACGTCGAAGGCCAGTACGTAAATCGACGTATAGATGACCTGCAAATTGACCCAGTTCTCAAAGACCGCCTTTGTCAAATTGGAAGGCTTCAAGAAAATTACGAGATTCTGCACGATACAGCATTCGAAACACTTGCGAAAGTAAGGGAGGACTATGATGACACAAAATATCGAATCGAAATGATAAAGCGAAGAGAAGGACAGCAGTTACCAGAGCCAGAGTCTGAATATGAATCAGATTCAGACGATCAAGAAGAAGGCGAAGAAGAAGAAGTTGAAGATGAAGATGAAGATGAATTTGAATACGAAGAGGAATCAGATTGGGACACCGAGTCGGAATCAGACTCAGGGCTAGATTATGAAACTGACTCGCAATCAGAGTTTGAACTAGAGTCGGACATTGATTCAGAACCGGACTCTGGATTGGAAATATAGCAAAAAATATTTTAAAGTCGGCACTAGCGCTGCAGTTTTATTCTTACTTATGTACCTGAATTTAAATAAAAGAAAAAGTAGAAAATTTAAATATTCTTTGAGTATTTCATTTTACCATTTTATGTGAACATTTTATCCACAGCTTGATTAAGGGATGTCTTTCCACAACATTAATGTTTATTTGCTTTTCATTTGGCAGGTTTTGTGGCAGCGGTTGCTTACTTACTTCAGACAAGAGGAACATCTGGCCGGCATCAGACTACTTCTCATTCGACGACACGGAGCCTTCGCCGTCGATATGCCAGAGAGAAACCATTCAGAAAGCCGAACTGAGGAGTGAGCCCATTGTCCTGAGGTGTGACACCACGACATATGGGGAAGTACTGATACTAACCATCGAGGTGTGTCCATCTTCGAGTATATAATTAGTACTAACCTCGTAGTCTGTAATAAAATAAAAAAAGAATCAGAAGCGAAGGCAAAAAATACATGACAGCATCAAAAATCTCCCCAGTTATTCTGGACACCACCCCTGGAGCGAATGTGAAACCTAACACAGCTGAGTTTCAAACCACTACACCAATCTCTTTCTCTCTCTCTATCTATCTTTCCTACGCCCGCACCATGTGCAAACATGTAAAAGGGTATTCATAACCCCTTGAGTGCGGGTAAATTATAAAAAAAAAAAAAAAAAAAATAGTCCTACCTTAATCACCAAAACCTGACGAGAAGCTATAGACTTCACTTTCGTCCCTATACTATACGATATGGTCGGTGCCCAACAGTCACTAGTTCTCAGATCACCGATGTCTTGAGTTCAATTTACAAATTCGCTCACACACTCCACAGGTAGTCTTCCGCAATTGTCGCAGGACTCACTGGGACAGACATAACTCCATTCTTTTCGCCCGACTAACACTGTACGATAGGCTTGGACCCACATTGTACATACCCTAAGGCGTGAAGGCAAGTCTATTGCGAAATACGCTATGCAGTGGAATTCGCTCACCCAGGCAGGCAGAATAGCGGGACGCCTAGGCAAACGTTTCGCAGCTTAAACGCGTGGCAGAACTCCGAACAAGATGGCGAGCAGTCGTGGTTGACGCACTATGCCCCCCGAGAGGTAAAAGGTTCTAGTGTACGATAAGCAGGCATGCTCTGTGCACATGCTAACATTAGAAAGGCTACACTAAGTCACTAATTCGGAGGTTTAACGTTCGAATCCCAGAAAACACAGAAAGGTTTTTTCCTTGTTCCACCTCTCACAAATGTCTGACAAACGTCCTAGAGTAATAACTGTCATGAGAAAGCTTCTCAATTTGCCTTTCGGATATGGCTTTAAACTGTAGGTCCCTGCCATTTGCGTGAAAAAATATTACAAACACAACACGAATGGTCACAAGAACCTAGGCCCTGGGCCATATACGGTCTGTTGCCCAAGTATTTGTTTTTTATTTTTGCTATAAAAGGCCGCTTTTGATTAGCTTGCCGCTATAAAGGTGGTGATCGTTATCCTTTTTAACATCTGCATAGTCGATCCATCGTATCTCTTGCACTGCTGCGATGTCGATTTGTAGCCTTTCCATTTGAATTGTCTCTTTATTCATTGCTACTTGCCCGAGCATGGGACATCCGCACATTCCACGTTTCGAGTGTTAGAGCAGTCACTAGATTATTCCAGAGTAGATGGCAAATTGAGATCGTTATCTGACATAAGTTACCTGGTATAAGTGGAAACTTCTTACCGAACGAGCGACTTAAGTAAGGGACGAATGTAGTAGAAGTGGAACTAAGAAGTGGTCACATAATTGAGAAATTGAATTGAATCCTTAACCTGTTTTCAAAAAATATTGTTGACCTTCAACAGCCGCTGCCACAAAACCTGCCGAATGAAAAGCAAATAAACATTAATGTTGTGGAAAGACATCCCTTAATCAAGCTGTGGATAAAATATTCACATAAAAGGTAAAATGAAAAAATCAAAGAATATTTAAATTTTCTACTTTTTCTTTTATTTAAATTCAGGTACATAAGTAAGAATAAAACTGCAGCGCTAGTGCCGACTTTAAAATATTTTTTGCTATATTTCCAATCCAGAGTCCGGTTCTGAATCAATGTCCGACTCTAGTTCAAACTCTGATTGCGAGTCAGTTTCATAATCTAGCCCTGAGTCTGATTCCGACTCGGTGTCCCAATCTGATTCCTCTTCGTATTCAAATTCATCTTCATCTTCATCTTCAACTTCTTCTTCTTCGCCTTCTTCTTGATCGTCTGAATCTGATTCATATTCAGACTCTGGCTCTGGTAACTGCTGTCCTTCTCTTCGCTTTATCATTTCGATTCGATATTTTGTGTCATCATAGTCCTCCCTTACTTTCGCAAGTGTTTCGAATGCTGTATCGTGCAGAATCTCGTAATTTTCTTGAAGCCTTCCAATTTGACAAAGGCGGTCTTTGAGAACTGGGTCAATTTGCAGGTCATCTATACGTCGATTTACGTACTGGCCTTCGACGTCCACGAGATGAATCACATAAAGTCTTGTAGGTCCTGATTCGGGATCGCGTGGCTCGACTACTATCTCATAGTAGATTTTATCACACATCCGAATAACTCTTTCGAACAAACTGTTAACGCGTTTATAGAGTGCTGCGGGATTTGGGTTTGCCATTTTTGAAATTAAAAACGATGATAATAACTGTGCGGTATTATTGCGACTGTGCAGCTTATTCACAAGTGAGTGGTACTTATATAGGAAGGGTGTTTAAGTCCAAATTTCCAAATGTAGAGCAGGTAGCTGGATAATTCGATGGTCATAAAATATTAGTGTTTGGAAAATTCCCCAGTTTAAAGTCATTAGTTGAACCTTAATTAGCTTAATGCTGTACAATAGTCTCTCATAAGTACTCAGAAGACGAATCGAAATCCCGTACAATTTTTCTTTTTTTGAACGTCTTGTCCTAAGTCTTCAATCATGTGCTAAAACGTTTAATTTTTATTCATAAGTCATAGTTTTGCGGCTCTTCTTTTTCCTTTATACACAGCAATATCGAACCTTGTATATCAGTGCTCTTAAGCTTGTTTACAGTCCTTGTTGCTTTTGCTATTTCGCTTCACCAATATACATATGTATGTATGTACTCATTGGCAGCCATCTCGATATCATTTTGGATGTTTTTCCATTCATTGTCGATACATGTACCCAAAAGGTCCTGTGTCAACCCTTGCATGACGTCCCTGCTTGCATATGTACATATGTATGTAATCAGGGGATCATAGAAGTGAATATGCATCCGGACGGATAAGGCTATTTTGGGTCGGGGTTAAAAATTTAAAAAAAAAAATTATTTGCAGAAATAGGTCCGCAGTGCAACTTACCAACTCCTAAATACATTATGCTAATGGCTTAACTGTTTTAAAAGTTAATTAGGTTATCATTGTCTTTTTTTACTGAAATTTGACAAATTAAGGCAATAAAATTGGGAGCAAGCTAACACTATGGAAATTTCCTCTCAATTACAAGAGTCAAAATAATTTGTTTATCAGAAAGTCAATCTGCATATTTGTCCAAATAACGGCTAATTACTCTCATAAATGCCTTAATTGTTTTCTTTTATTGTACTCTCTCTGCGCGTCATAAACATCTACCTACCTGTTTCGCGGACCGATCTAGGCTCCTGAGTAGATAAATACCCTTTCCATGACGGTAATAAGCAGTTTCTTTTACAATATCAATCGAATTACATCAAAACCAAGAGAATGTTAAACTCTTTAGTACCACCATACTCGTACAACAACGTAACTACCGCCAAGGCATTTGGTAAATGTGTTTGCCTTGACGTTCAAGTTAGGCCAATGGAATCCAGTACCAGCGCAAAAAAAGAATATTCTGTCGAAGCCAAAACATTGAACAATGACGGAAACTCTATTGCAATCCTCAGGGAACACATAAATCGAATTAACCAGCTTCGAGGAAACTACAATACCCTAATGAAAAAAGTATGTGAAACTCTTACTCAAGTCCAAAACGAGTACCAACCAAATGGTTTCAAAATCAGCATTGAAAAGCGAAAAATAGCAACTGACTCAAATCCAGCTCTAAAATCAGAATCAAATCTAGAATCCGATGTCTCGAAATCAGGAACACATAAGCAGGAAGATAAACGAAAAAAGTACACTGAAGGGAGTAACCTACTCGATCGAATCAAGGAAAAATGCGATGACATCTTGTTTAAGATCCTAATCGAATCAAGAAAATCGAAAGTAATTAATAAACAGCAACACGTTATGGAACTTAAGGAAATCAAACCCTGTTACAACTTACATAAAAATGAGAAGTCTTGTAAGCGAAACTTACTTAAATCCCACATTTACAAAACTACGCAGCTCTAAGATATTTATAAAAATTGTCCAGTGCATCCTTTATTTTCAGACCATTATATCTCAATAAAAAAAGTTTTGATAACAAAATTACGTACTTACATTATTTAGACTATACTCTTCTCTCACTGATAATGTTTCAAAATAAATCTTCTTACAAGGCACACATGGCTCATATTCCCTAGGAAACCCCAAGAAAGTGAATAAAATTTGCTATTGTTCTATCTCTCAGCAATTTTAGCCAAGGAATATGTCTAATTAGGAGGATGTCGTTTTAATAATCTCTTTTTCTTTCTGAAATCGGCACGCAGGGATGCGTGAGGATGAATTGAAAAGATTGCAATATGACCAAGAAATCAATACACCTCTTCCATCTAGTCTCTAAAATCTTTATGTGAGTTTTAAAAAAAAGTTTTTTCAGTTAACTGCAGCTTCAACCATTTCATCTATCTTCGAAATCTCTGTCGTCCCAAATGTTTTTCTAGGTTGAGAATGATATAAAAGGATGCAGCAATTAATTGAACACTTGATCAGAAAAGTTTCAGACGATTTCTTTCTATTATAGCTACCTGACGTCAAACTTCGTCGCATTTTTCCTCGACTTTGACTATTTTCGCATCCTTACCTTAGCAGTGGTCCGATTCAATGAGTCCTCGGTGAGTTTGGATATTCATCATACTGGAAAGATGCCTTGTGTCAATCGCATGCTAAATGTGGTTGGCGGTTGATTATTGAGGAGACCTTCATGTCCCTGTGTTGAGATACGGGAACCGCGTACTAGATATGATAGCCCAACCAACCAACCAACCAAAGCTCTCGAATTATAATCGGATCCCTCCATTTATACAATTTTTTTAGCTGATGCTGACAGTGACTTCCTTTCCTGATTATGTACTGAAACTTTAGGCGACTTTCACTGTTGTTCAAGATTTTTTTTTGTAGATGTAAACAAAAAAATAATTAAAACCACTAGCCTTCCAATTGCGTACTCATTGAAAAACATAAATCATTCATTCTCGGGACTATTTAGTCCTCTTGGTCTCGGAAAGAGAGGTGTAAAATAAAAAGTTAATTTTATATCAAACATTTATTTACTAAACTTAGATACTTTATAAAACAAAACTACATACATTTTCTTTATGTTTTACGTGGATGTTTTTTGGTTTTTATTTCTACCATTTGAAAGGAGGTGAGGATTCATTAATCAAATCCGAATAATTCCGTTTTTTAATAGTAGTTGGTGATGAATACCTACTGCTAGGGTCCTCCTATTCATCACATGATTCTAACTCTGATTCGTACTCTGAATCCGTAACCGTAATGATTTCTGGCTCTAAGTTTGATTCCTTTTTCCACTTAGTGAGAGTTATTTTGTAGTTCTCATATTTGTATTCCTTTTGAACTTGGGAAAGGGTTTTGTTCACTATGGTTAACAGTGTTTTGTAATTTTTATAAATCTTTGTTATATGATTCCAGCGTCTTTGAAAATCATCTATTCGATTTCCCTTGTAATTATTACGATTACGCTCATTGTTTTTAAGTTCAATGATGCATCGTTTCGAATCGCCTAGCTCTGGTTTTCGTGGCTCCACTAAGATCTCGAAGAAAATCCCATCACATTTGTTTTTGACCTGATCCAGTTGATCATATGCTTTGTTATAAAGTGATAAGAGGTTTGCTCGTTTCATCTTCCACATCTTGATATTACTAAATTTTTGAGAGACTGTAACATCTTTCAACATTGGACTTGTATTTATAGAAGCTCAGAATACATGAAATTTGTATGCAGATACTTATGTGAAAATTCTGAGCGCCTACCTGTTAAAGGGTAATGGTGGTAATTACCAAAAACTCATTAAATATTTTCTCTGAGAATTTTCATTAACTTACTAAAGGTTTATGGTCGCTTACCAAATTTTTTTTTAAATCCTAATGTGATCATTTTTTCTCGTTTGCAAATTATTTATTCATTTAGAAATTTCAATGATATTATTTTAGCGTTTCTGTAATTTGTCCTCAACATCTTAGCAAAACTAGATCAAATTTTAAAAATTTTTCGACATAACCCCCCACGAACTTTCTGATTTTAGAACCCAAAATTGTGTAAGCTTGTAGGAATGAATGAATGATATAGTAACACTGGTCGCAACTAATCGCGAATTGGGGTTTAGATTCTCAACATATCTTGTTGCTTTCTTTAACTGCGGTTAAGTTGATCTGGGCTACTAGTTATTCTTTCGAAATGAACTTTACCACTCTGTTATTGCATACGCAGATTTTGGAAACCAGATTACCTTTGAAAATTGCTGGCTAAAATTGAGTTTACAGTGACTCCCCGTAATATACACTTTTGTGTAGAGGGCGTCGGTTACCTTTCAATGAGAAAATAATAACCACAGTTCTCTAACAATCTCCAGAATCTCAGACATCACACTCTGGAATAAGTCCGCACAGTAACTATTTATTATGGAGTGAGGTCCGAAGTCGAAAGGACAATTGAACAGACTAGACAACACGCACACTATTTTTGGTTGACCAAGATTCGCTTGAGGTGCTGAATAAGTAAACCAAAGTGGACCTAAAAACGAACCTTCAGGAACCGTCCATTGCAAAAGGGGAAACACTTAACAAACATTATCTGAACGAGATCAATTTTCAAATGACAATGTTGGTATGAAGCTTAAGAAAATTTGGAAAATTCATTGCACGCAAGATAAAAATTGCCTACGGAAGAATTAAACTAATTCAAACCGGGTGAGTCGAATTTTGTATAGTATAATTCCGCCATTAGCTTGGTAAGGAGATTCAATAGAGAAAAATTGCAGTGCAGTCTACACAATCGACCATCTGGAATGAAAATTTGATAGTCAAAATGTGATATCGCAGCAACCCTGAATTTACTTTCATATAATTTATAACCATTAATGTTATCAGTGTTTCATAGTTTTCATGCCGTTTCAAGTTTCATTATGTACTGAATTTATGGAGTACGAATTCTCAGTCACCTTCCTAAATTCATCAACATCAGCGCGAAAGAGAAAATAGTGTTGATTCTCTAAGAATATTATGGTAAAAGCTTTAAATTTTTGAATTAATATACAAGACCAAATGCTAATTCAATTTGTAATTTTCTTTTTATTATCATCTTTCACGAAAGAAGGAACCGAAATTAATACATTAGTGAAATTGAATTTCAGACTATTGTTTACACATTTTAATTTAAGAAAAAAAAATCAACGGAAATTCTTGGTTTAATACCTTTCATTTCGTTCATTTATAATTATCCGTACCCGACTTTAATACTTCTTTTAAAATAAATTCAACGAATTCCCTATTGAAACAAAAAAATAACATTTCATTCTCTTCGGGCATCATTATCCTGTTTAGCTAATGTTCTATCTTACCCTAGGCCCTGTTCGTATCCGACAGCACCCGAACTATACAACCAACACCGCCTTTGGCAAATGCCTTCTCGTGCCATTGTAATAGATGGCCACTGGAACCTTCGGATGGTATCTCGAAACCACGATAAATGTACTTCATCAGTATATCTAATAAATCGTTTTGATCTAAAGTGTCAATAGCAGAGTCCATCTGAGAAGCCTTGATGGACAATAGAACCCTGAGTGTTACGTTTAAGGCGTGGTCCTGCAATACACACAAAAATAGTTAGTAAATCGCAAATATAACTCGTGGCAGTCATACTTTAATATGCTGTTGCTTGCAACGTAATGGTGCACTTTGGAGGACGCTAACTAAAGCTTCTATGTGTTTCCCTTGGGTCAGAAGGCTGGTGATTTCGTTTTCATCCGGCCCCATTGACACCGCCGAGTCGGCCGCTTCATCTTCTTTGAAGTTGTCCTCGTTGTATTGATCGACATCAATTTTGCGGAATGCATAACTAGAAGTATTCTTAGCCATGTTAAGCGCTGGTGCAAAAATTCTATAAATTACTGAGCAAAGTTGGTACAAAAAATACGAAAAATTTAATGAAAACCAAAGTGATTCACAAAAATGCAAATTGTCAAAATTGATAAGAGTTTCTTCCCCACTTTTATTGTCAACATGACGTTTCATTGTTGTCAAATCGCAGCGTGTCCGGATGTGTTGGGTAATCTTTTTTTTTAAAGAAGAAGTTAAGGCTGTTTTCATATTGTATCAATTTGAAGTACGATTTGAAAATTATTTTGACGATGCATCCAATTTGAGAACTTTCAGCAACAATCCAATACACGTGCAAAACTACGACTGTTAATAAACTCTAAAGGAAATTAAAATATCAAGTCTCTCTTCCTTACTTGTAAACGCAGAGAGTAAAAAAACGTAATGAAAGTAGTAATATTTCTTACAACCTAATTGCAAGCTTTTTACTATACTCGCAGTTTTCTCACTGTGTGTTTTGAGGGATTGAAAGTTTTCGTTTGTAAAATGATTGTTACTCTTACTGTGTCAGTAAAATTTGAGTACGTTTTAAGCTGTATCTTAGCACTGTTTTCAATACACACAAAGGCGTAGGTGATTTGGGAATACTACAGAGTTTAACCACTAATAATAGATGCCTTGAACCACTAAAACTTAAGACAAATTGGTTAAGTGTGAAATAAGTGTAGTTTAGCAATATGTAGATCCAAAAATGCCCCATTTAATATTAGTTCAAAAGCATATATTCTTTGGTTGGTTTCTACTCAAAAACATCTTGCCCACGAGGTATTTACATACGTATAAGCATATATTTTCATCATCACTTTTGTTTGTACTAGAGCTACCCCCAAATAATGTTTTTTTGTATGAAAAATCACACCAATATTGTGTTTGGATCATCAACGAGCAATAAAGCTTCGTGGTTCTATACGTAATCCCAAAAACCAAAAATTCGAAGTAAAACAAGAATCTGCGTACACAACACAGCAGCAATTTTCACATCGTTTACCGGTAGTGTACACGTTTTAAACACGTGATGTAATAAATCCAATATATTAATAAATTTTGCAGAAATAAGACTGTGCATGAATAAAAAAAAATAATAGAAAATAAAAAAAGTTTATCAATCACCCTCTTAGAATTTTTTTTCCTTTTACTGATCCACTTTTCAACGTGACAGCTAACATCTGTCAATCCCACAGAAGTGTCATTTTGTCTTGATTTTTGGTAAGTTGTTAAACACAATTTTCATCTTAAATATTTCCTTTTTTCTACAATATTTCTATTGTAATATGTTTTATTAACAGTGAGTGAAAATGGCAAAATACCTTGGTGTGAACCGTTTGGGAAAAATCTTTCAAATTGTCCAGCAAAATGGTGGTATTTGGAAAACGTACCTGAAACTTTACAGGTTCTTATATAATTTTCTTTAACCTGGGTCGGTTTGGATATGTTTGTTTTTATTAAATTTCGCTGATTTTGACTAGGAATGACGAACTCAAGTTGGGAAGTCTAGTAGGAACCGATAAATATGGCAACAAATATTATGAAAACCCCTACTATTTCTACGGAAGGAATCGTTGGGTAGAGTTCGCTGACCATGTCAACATGGATTATGATGGCTCCCAAATTCCTGCTGATTGGTTTGGGTGGATGCATTACAAGGTATGGGATAAGGTTGTATGAAATTTAAAATACATGGTTTTATTTTTTTTTAGACCGATCTTCCTCCGATTCGTGATGGCAGCAGACCAAAACACAAATGGATGGCAGATCATTCCGAGAATCTATCTGGAAGCAACGGTATGAGTATAATTGCTTTGTGTGTCAATAAATTGGTAAAATAATTTTCTTTGCAGGCCAGTACATGCCGTATAGTACCACTCGTCCAAAGGTTGAAGCTTGGGATCCTAAAAAATCATAAAAGTAATAAGTTGTAATGTGGTGTATTAGAAGGTCTTAAAGTTGAATATAGATAATTCAAACTAAATTTTGTGTTCTTAATTTTCGGAATATAATGAAAAAATTTACCAGTGTGGATTACAGATTACCATATATAACCTCTGAAACGGTTTTCTTTTTAATTGTTGTTGAAAGTGGCGACTCTAGTGGGAATTTTCAATCAGTGGTGCGCCCTTACAACCTGTCTGGTAGAACTTCCAAGTGTCGTATTTCTAGGCATCATTTCATTGGCTTCTTCGGAACGTGTGCGTGGTAGAATCTGTAATAGACATAAGTAGCTACGATGACGCGACGCTACAATCAGCATTGTCAACAATTTCAAAGGGTTACTATTATAAGTGCTTCAGTTCTTCAATAGAGAATAAATGAAACGCCCTTGTTTTAAAAGAGAGTCCATTAAACAGAGTGCCCATGGTTCCATTCATTAAAAAAAAAGCAAGACCTGCTCAATCGAGAAGTCATCCAATTCTCAAAGGAAACCGAGTTTTTCTAACTGAAATTAAATTTTTCATAAACTATAAAATCTGGCTATATTACTATTCCCGTCCGTGAATTTACTTTAAAATATATATCGGAATGATCAATAGTCACTCAAAAAACCCTACTACACCATTAAATTTACTACTTTGATTCTATTTCTCCATATCCTTTCTTACTGCACGGCACCGAGCCCGCGAATAAAGTCGTTAATATTTACGACAGCCTAAATAATATACCAAAATTTGTTAACATTTTCATATCCTGAACGGCGGTTTGGGATAAAAAAAAAATGGAAAAAAATAGTGGAGGCCGTAGCTCTTCAGTCCCAATAGTTTTCTTAAACTGTTCGGATCAACAGTACACAATTTTATATATATACATATGTAGGTTTATATATTAGCATTTATTTATTTTTAAAGTAATTCGAAATTGTAACCACAAGCTTAGCTGAACTCTCCCACTTGTCGGAACTTTTAGTACTTTACTTCGAATTAACAAATAGCCTACAATAAATGTTAAGTCCTGTTATTTGGAAAATAAACCGCTTCTCTATATATGTAGCTAAACGAAGAAACATTCAGTTACTCAGACAACTTGATCACTTGACAACTACTAATCGGTCGGCATAAACTTAAAAAAGCTATACTTATATTTTAACAACTGGTGTGTACGTATATTTATTGATAAAATCAGTCAATTCTCTAACTAAGCGTATTTTTTCTTCTATTTAGCATTATAATGGAACATCGATTCATTCCAGGAGCAAGTTCATCTGCTGCGCTTACGAAAATATCACAAAATCAATTTCCTACATATGAAGAGATTCTGCAGCAAAAAATTTATCAGCAACAACTCGATAATAAGATTCTAATGCACAAAAGTACATCATCGCAACAGAACGCAACTTGCGCTAACGTACCTCTACCACCCCAGGCTTATGATGAACCCAGGCAATTATCAATGGCTGAGTATTTATCAACATGTGATCCAAGGACAAGTTCAGGACTACAACCCAGAGCAACAATAGAATCTGTATCACAAGGCGAAGTGCCCTTGACTTCTCCTAATTCGAAGAAAAGGAAAAAGACAGAGAATAGTACTCAAACTTCCCAAAAAGCACAGCACTGCCTGGAGTATCCAAGGCCTGCAATTCCCTACAACTATGAACACCTTTATATAGGTGCAAATGAAACATTAATTCCTTGGGATTTCTATGTTAAAGTACCATGGTATTCCTACGAGCTGAGTACCCGTTATTTGGCTGAATTTGTATTTGAGAGGGAAACTCTAGCCACCCACACTCTGCATGGAAAGCAGCATTTAGATCGACCCATAGTGGAGGATATAGTTACTCATGTTAGTGATAGGTGTGGTGTAGGTGAGGAACACATAGTGTTTACTATTGCAAAAATTTGTGCGGACTTTTCCAAACTTCACAAGAGAGGGCTTCTTAACAATGATATGGCGCGTGCAGAATAAAAGTGTTTCTAATTTTTTTTTTTGTTTTATGATACTTATTCATATTTGAAAATTTTTGTATCTTTGTAATTTTAATAGAAAATGTTAATGTGTCTCAAGCAATACTGCTAAATATATGTATGTATGTCATTATGTGAAATTGCTAGTTTATTTATACATATCCAAAAAGGTTCTTAAATTTTAAAATACAGATTATAATGTAGAGAAATAATGCAGATGCACTACGTAAAAAGGAAAATACACGCAATCATGCATTGTACATCTACAGTATACAAATGATCAGTACGAATAATTCATTTACACAAAAAAGTGGAAGATTGAGAGCAATATGATTTGGTTTTAATCTTGATGTAAATAGCATATCTCTGAGTAGATAAGGAATAATAATTGTAAATTGTAGTCATATTCTTTCTAAAGGAATCTTCAATGTGCGAATGTAGTCGGCCCTAGTCAATTTATCTTGTATGCTCGCTGAAATAGTATGAAATAAGACGAATGTATTGGATGAGTACAAATAAGTACAAGAAATCTATAAAAAAAATATTCTCAAATCTATTTTGCCACTATTTGCTCACATTTGTGTTGTCCTCACAAACTACTGTTATGTGATTGAAAAAAGTTAATAACTTAATTGATGGCCAACAGAAATAAATATTATATCACTTGAGTCCCTCTTAAAACCTGTTTTTTTGCTTTTTGAGGGGCTTTAACTTATTTAAAATGACCAAAATGTGATAATTAAAATTTTAAACAAAGTAGAGATTTGAAAAAGAAAGTGCTAGCAACAATTGCTTTTGGCTATTTAACCTAATTATGCAAGAATTCTTAAAGTCAAAGGGGTAAGGATTATTGTAGCTCCCTTTATAAGTCGTTAATAATTATTAAGGAATAGATTTGATAAAATGCAAATTTCAGTCATACATACATACTTATATATGTATTAAATTTCTGCAAAATTGAAATTGAAAATTGATCGTATCCCAAAACTATCATGAAAAACGGAGAAAATATTCTACCGTTGTACACTGAATTTTATAAAAGGGCACGTATACAGATGTCATGGGTAAAATAAAGATAGAAAAATGTCAGAATCAATTGACCTCTAAAACACAAAAGTTAAAAATGCTAAAATTCCTCTTTTCAACAAAGAACTCAAATTTCAAATAGAAATTATAAATTATATTTGCGATAAATACCAATAACTGATATTTCTGCAATCCAAAAAAATTACAAATTGGTGTAAACAGTCGAAAATCGGAATTTGTCATATGTACGTTAATATCGCAGGCATACATTTGATTTGACTTAAAAAGCGCGCTCACAATGGTTTTATACCATCATTGCAGTTTTGCCTTAATATAAATATATATATGACATCCCTGATAATTTTATTTACTGCTTCTGACATTTGACACAAAAACAACGCATTTGGCGACTGTTTGTAGTTTTTTATTACAAGGAAGAAAAAAGGAATAAAGGTATCGTGCTTTTTTTTATTATTTAAAAATAATAAGAATCAATAACATTCGCACATAAGCAGTGAACATTTATCATGGGCGATCGATACAACATCCATAGTCAACTTGAGCATCTGCAGAGCAAGTACATAGGAACTGGACATGCTGATACCACCAAATACGAATGGTTAACCAACCAACACCGGGACTCATTAGCAAGCTACTTGGGGCATTATGACATGCTTAATTATTTTGCAATCGCTGAGAACGAATCCAAGGCTCGTATACGGTTCAACATAATGGAAAGAATGCTCCAACCTTGCGGTCCACCTCCAGAAAAAGCTGAAGACTAATAAATCCATTGTACCAAATCTTAGTAGTATTTTATTAACTTATAAATGTATTTTCTTAAAATTATTTGTTCGTTGCAAACTGTCCCAGTATGCTAAACGACGCCGACAAAATTTGTTCGGTCGACTTCGTGAAGTATTCCATTAGAGTCTTGTCTCGCTCCTGCTGTAGCGTGTGTTCGTATTCCATTAGAGCCTTCTGGCGGCTTGAGAATTCCTTCTGAAGAGATTTTTGCACACTTTTAAGGCGACTTGTGAGTTTAGCGAACTTCTGTTCACTGTATGCTTGTTCTGAAAAGGAAAAATGATTAATTTCTGCATTGAAAGTCTAGTAGTTTTTGACTACCGTCAACACGAGAGTCCGGCTTTCTCTTTCGCTTTTGCTTATCGACTTTCGGTTGCTCGGATATTTTAGGTTTCGGCTCTGCCTGCTTTTGTATTTGTATGGGTTTTGGCGCCTCGACGGGGGCGACCACCTTTTTCACTGGGGTGTTTACTGCAGGTTCCACATCTTCTAATTCTAGTGGAGGACTTTTGATTCCATGGTACTCGGCGTCAACAAAGCTCGCAATTACTTGGCGGAATTTCTCGGGAATCAATAAAATTCGGTCTTTGTTTCCACGCTTGTAGCAAAGATATGCGGATTTCATTTGAAACCACTTTCTGCGAATCTGTGTGGGACTTTTGTTTGGGAACCCAAATGAACTCATTTGTTTTGCAATCTCAACAAAGGTATAGTGGGTGGTTGTAGTTGTTCCTTGTCTGGCATGCATTTGCCGTACAAGATTCAACATACAACCAATTTCGCTGTTAAGCCAGAAATTTCGCTTTTCCTTTTTTCGTCTCATATCAATAACAAAACACTTTACGACAACCACAACCACTTGCTATGAAATAATTCAATTTTGTGCGTACGTCATTTATGACGAGTAATGCCAAGTCTATTATGGACCACACTCTATTGTGCAAGAGAGGTTTCATTAATTATATATTTTCACGTGGTGCAGGAAATTGTAAAAAAAAATATTTTTAGGGTTTTAATAATTTAAATATGTTTCACATTTACTGCCTAGCCATCACTCTTATCATTGGTAGGTCTCTTTTTGCTGTTTTTAATTGAAAATGAAAAGAAACGTCTTCAGATTTTAATCTTTTCTTTTAATGAATCATTTAATAGGCGCTGTGGGGCATTCAATCTCAACACAAATCGATCTGAAATGCTATTTTTCAATAAATCATGGAAAAGAAATCCAGATTTCCTATTTTAGCAGAAAAAATAATACTCTCTTTAATAAAAAGCGCCATAAGTTTTTAAGATTAATTAAAGTGTTTAGAAAGTAAAAACACGAAACTCAATTGCTCCCCACCTTTTGGGTACTTAAAGTTAAGAACAGTAGACTGATAATCTAAAGACAATGAAGGAAATTTTATACACTTTTATGCACTTGCAGTAGTCTGTTAGAAATTTAAAAAAAAATATAGCAATAGAAAACTTTCCGAAGCAAGTCGACAAATATATTTGATTTCGAATCTGCAGTGTACGAACCGTGAAGAATTAATTCTTAGTAATTAGATCTTTGTACTAAATACTAACTTTATACCATCAGTAATTCCACGAGAATTATTGCTGCTTAGTTTCTTAGATCTATTTACACATTACACACAGTCTCACATTTGTATGCCGCTCGATCCCAATAATACCATAGCTGAAGCCAAGATGCTGTTGTTCTTTTCTGAATTGTGCGATTCAATGTTTCTTTTGACTGCCTCTTCTTTTTATAATAATTAAGACTGAATGGAAATTTTAAGAGAATGAATTAGAATTTGGATAGAGAGAGAGTGAGGTAATCATGCGCCAGGGGATGCCAGGTTATTTCTACGTTCACGCATTGAGTGTAACATTAGAAAGCAGATGGGAACAATTAATTATTTTTCAGTACCAATATAGGCTGTACCCACCAATATAGTACCTCTTTTAAGAAGCTCTTTCTTGGTGAAAAACATATTCAAAAACGACTTCAGTGGACGCATTATTAAACATTCTGCAAAGGCGCACGTTTGTGGGTGATTATAAGCCCATGGATTTGGACGTTTGATCTGCTTTACAAAACCTTCAAATGCAGAGCAACTGTTTCAATCGTATAGATCTGGTTTGTTAGAAAAACTTTGGAACTAGGAAATAAGTCGTCTCTAATGTAGCTTAAGATAGCCGGCAAGAAGTTAATAACACTTCATCTTCAAGGCATACAAAAATACGTCAATAAACTAGCAGAAAGTCGTCAGTGTAAATATCTGGAAATAATTAACAGTATGGGAGATTTAACTAAGTATTAAATGTTACGTCGGAGCTAGGTATATTGTACATCGTTATAAAATGAAATTATTTTGAGTAAAATCTTACCATTGACTTACCGCCGCTTACCAATAAATCCGAATATGTGGGATGAAGACCACGGCATACCACTGTTTTGGCAAACGTTATTGAAAATTCTGTAATACTCAATGAATCAAACTTTTTCGAGTCAATCGATTTATAATTACCGCAAACCCCACGGGCGGACCAGTAGGGATGCAGAAAAGTGGGTTATGATCCCTCAAATCCAGATCATAACCTCACCGAACAAAAGGAAAATACGTTGTTTTATTACCTCCATTCTTTTCACATTAAAAACGTCAGATTTGTCCCATTTTACTGTGATTCGTTTATTTAATCTCATATTTTTACCAAATAGCAAAAAAAAAAAACAAAGTCAGACTAGCATTTTCACCGTTAAATGGATACAATTTGACAAACTTTTCGTCTCGCACTGTTATTATTTGTTTATTAAGAACTATTTCTTTCTTTTTTCCGGGAATGATATCTTAAATCTAAAAGTTTTCCGATGCAACGCTATTTATATGGTATGGATATAGTTTAATTAATTTTTTTATGATGTGATATACATTCTATATTACTAAACGGCGAACACAATTAATCATGCATCGATTCATTCTGCGATCCTTTTGCACTATTGAAATGCGATCATTTGGACTAACACATGACATTTCTTTTGGCCTAAACATCTTAATTTTTATATAGAAGGAAGTAACATACACAGGACATATGAGGACATAAATTTATATGAAATAAACAAAAATCATTAACTAGAATTACAATAGCTATAACAAGTGCATTCGTAAAAGTTTTATATTTTTAACTTTTGCCCAACAAACATAAAAAGAATGATTTTTAACGAAAAATCGAAAATAGTTTGTTTTCTTGCTTCGCCATAACTTTGAAACTTCGAACACGCTTATATGATAATTTTATGTTTCTGTTTTTTCTTCTATAAATGTAAATATCTAAATAATATTATTTATATATAAAAAAAAAAAGAGTTTTAACAGGCTGACTGTGAACTGTTAATTTCCATACATCAATCGAGCCCCGCATATGGAATAATATACACTAGTTTGAGTGTATTTTGTAACATTTTTTAGTACAAAAATCGACAGTCAACCGGTAAAACTTGCAAATAAATACGTTCTGGTCTTTCTTTTAGATTTACCACATGTGGGTCTCTCGAATTTCACTGATGATGTGATTTGCACGGGTCAGAGCCTAAAAAGTAAACACGTCTCAATAAGGCTTCTAGGGGAAAGATAAACAAAATCATTCTCTTACCTTCAACATATCGGCAGCTTCTTTCCTTCGTACAGCAATGTGATCTGATTCATTCAGGAGAGTCTCGGCTTTCTCTGATTTATATAAATGTGTAACAAGCTCACTTTGAAGATTATCCTTAACATAATTAACTAAGAAATGCATAATAGCCTTTGGTACGGAGTCCTGAATTGATTTTCGTATAATGTAGAAATATGATTTTATGAGTCGCTCTATAAAATAGGAGAGAGAAAGAGAAAAATAAGAAAAATAATACTTAGATGGGAACAATGGAGTACTAACCAATAACATCACAATCTTTTTGCTCTTTGTCGGTAAGCCTTCTTGTTGAACTGTGACTTGGAACATCAGGGAGTAAGTTGACAGCTTTCACTGGACTGGCCAAGTTGTTATGAATTGGTGTATTGCTCGCTGAATTTTCCACGCTATCCGCACGTATTTGTGCTGGGGGAAGCATGTTGGACAACCAGTTGCTAGGTGTTGAATGTTCGCCATTCTGTTGAAACTGTTGGTATTGACTTGGTTGGGTCTGTTAAAAATCAATAAAATTTTTTAAATTAGTAAAGTTTTTGTGCAAGGAAATAAATTATATATTACAGAGGTTAAGACAACTTGATAGAAACGGCTATATTGAGTATTAAGCTTTGAGAACATTAGCACTGAAAAGTAACTGCCTTATAATTGACTGCACTATAATTGACTATAATTGACAAAAGGAAATTTACAATTCTGTCTAGATTCTCTACTCTACTAAGGACGATATATGAATGTATGTATGTATGTTTATACGTACTTTGCCTATGTAGCCATAGTGGCAACGAGAATTTGAAAAGTAATTTATTACGGCGTAGTTTGGGATATTGCAGGGAGTACCAATAGGAAATGTTAACGTATAACAGATATGGTGATTTGACCGATTCGCAGAATACGCGAAAACAAATCTCCTTGATTAGGAGCATAAGTACATATGTAGGGATCGGTAAGCGTTGTATCCTTATGCAGGAAATGGGCAACGAAGTAAGTTAATAAGTCTTCGGGCAGTGGCGCAGATAACAAACAAAAACCTACTTGGCGTTATATTTCGCTATACAAATTTTAAAACTTTTTTGTTTTGCATTTTAAGACACCATTCATTAAATAATTTGAAAACTCCAAAACTATACAATTAGAACAAGACTTAAGATATACGAAAGTATAATCAGTCTTTGCGTTTGCAATGACAGGCAAACGTTCGAAGAATTTTCACGGTCGGCTGTGATGCATTTAATTACAGTCATGATTCTTTTAGCAGAAAATTACTGCACAGAACAGACACGATTACATACATATATGTACATATGATGAAGGACCAGAGAGAAGTTCCCATCAGAGCAAGTGCTAAAACAGAATGACAACGGCAATTGACCACCCTCAGTATTTTAGTAAACATGCAGGAGCAAGGAATTCACCTCCAGCGCTTTAAAAAAATATATATCTGTGAAAATATCTGTACGAAATCGGTTACTATAAAGGTCTTATGTGTTCCGATTGGAATTTCTCTACGTTTCGGAATTTTCGGGAAAAGATTAGACGATGGAGCTTGGGCCGAATAGTCCCTTTCGTGAAGGGTTGAGCATTCGTATGAATGAAACTTATGTGGTCATAGAATAGATTAAATATAGATTAAATGCTTACTTATATTTCATTTGTAGCCATTGACAATTCATTAAAAATTTGAACTGATTGGGTTTATGGCATGTGATCACTCATGGAACGTAATATTTTAATGCAAAATGACGATTGTTCTAAACGAACTGCCAAATTTTGTCGTTTGTTAATAAATGTGTCGGTGAGTAAGTAGTAAAAAAAAGTTTACTATGATTGAGCAAAACAAATTGATACCTTTGAAATGAAATAAAGATCCTGTTACTATGTAGTATAAAGACTTAAAGAAATCATCAGACATGTGCATAATGTTCTAGTCATTTCTGGGTTAATGAATTTCGAGGGCCTAACTAAAACGCTTTTTTTTTTCTACGACACACCATAGTTTAGGATATGTATGTGGCTCTTAAGGAAGTGGCGATAGTTAATTGCTTGGATGTAGCAATGTCCCTTAGATATGTGGCAGTATCAGCTTTACTGGTTTTGGTGGCTGTAGGTTAGCCACAAATGATAGGGATGACTAAAGCAGTTGAACCCAGGATCATTCGGAGTTTTTAGATACCAATGTACAGACGTCCGTTCATTTGCTTGATCCAGATGGAGGGTGGTCGAAGTGGCTGTAGTAATCTAACTCTGAGACAGTTTTATTCGCTGGACAAATGCCTGATGTAGTCTAGTTCTCGTTTCGAGTGAGAGGGCATCTGCTTAGCGGTACAATACGACCCAGTAAAGCACATCTCCTAATGAAAGCTGAGAAGATGTATTATTGTAGTCATTTTGATTTCATAATGAATTTGCATATGCTGCATACATATTCGTATGTATGTCTAAGTTGGACAGATAACTATGATCATCAAGGAGCTATTTCTTCTACGCCTACAAAATGCAGGGATGCTTCATCTTCCTCTTCATCTCTGCGGCTTCTGAAGGAATCATTGAAAGGACATAAATCACACCGATTGATATTTTTATTTAAGAGCAATTAATGTTCAAAGCGCTCATACTATTGCTGTTTACCAATTGAATCACGTGAGAGCGTGGCAAGTACTCGATCACGGAAATTATAATCCCGAACTACTTTAATGGTCTTACGATCTAGAGTTTAGAATTCGACTGAAAGTATCATGGAAAATATAACAAATATGAGCATAACCACATAACTCGGTGGATTTGATTTTTCTAGCTGTGCCCTCAATATCAAATATGTACACATTTCTAGGCGACGAATCATATGTCCGCGGAAGAGACGATTGGGGTCCTGAATGAATTTGCAACACAAAGAAAATAGGCAGTTAAACTGCCTAAATTTCAAATGAAATTATATAGAACCTATGGGCTTGAAAATTGCATAATCACGTTTTGTGAAATTAAGTTAAGTAAGTTTAACGCGCGGTTGGCACGCACTCGAACCCTGAAAGATAACATACCTGCTACCAAAAGATTTTTCGAGTCAAAATATTCTTATCATACACATATGTTGTTCTTCGATGAATATCTTTTTAATTTACGTTGTTTATTAATAAAAGTTGATTAAACCCATAACCGTGATCTATCTTAGTTTTTAAAAGCGTAACTCACTCTACCAACCTGATGGTTGTCTTGTCGTTCATGACCATCCTGCTGGTTTCCCGTAACTTGTGGTGATGAATTTGTAGTCCTTGGTACATTCGTACGTCGTTGAACGTTCATCTGCATCTGCGCAAAGGGTTCAGTTATTGTGTCTGCCTTCAGTAGACTGGGGACTAATGCTGCATCCTTATGAAAATCTGGATGTTTCGTGTTAATGTAAGCCAACTCGATAGCAACTAAATTCTCCACCATAACATTAGTTGTTGGTAGACGACGTCTAAGCAGTTGCGTAACAACGTCCACGATTTTTTCATGCAATTTAGGGAACCTGTAATTAAATAAACAATTTAAACCACTTCAAAAGAAACTCATTAAACTCTTCAGTTTACCGCAGCATTTCTTGTTGAACTTCATTGCCACAGTGCTGAATTATTCGCTGCATCTCTTCGTGAATTAATTCAACGCAACGTAGAGAAGGTTCTTCTAACCGACGAATTTGACGTTTGACTAATAACTCAAATGAAACTTCGGGTACAAACAAAGCAGGTCTTGGGCCAGTTGCATTACGAATAGCAGTTAGTATATCCATTTTGGTCAATCCTGATAGAGGATGAATAGAGTCTAGAGTTCGACCAAAGGTCTCATGGAAAATATAACAAATACGAGCACCACCACATAACTCGGTGGTTTCGATGTTTCTAGCTGTGCCCTCAATCGTACAACAATAGGCACTTGCGAATTTTGTTATAATCTGCAGCAGAGTTTGACTCTTGTCTGTGACGTCGTCACCGTATGAGTGTAGTAACGATTGGAATTGGGACGACATAACATTGACACGTGTCTGAAAGAGAAGAATTTCATTAGAAAACTTTTCATTTTGGGCGATAGATAAACCCACAGAAGACTTTAAATTCAAGAGGTTCATCGAATGGAATTATTAATTTGACCAACTTCAAAGTCCACAATAAATCTACTTCTTATGACCTATTACAGTACTCACCTTGAGATCAGGTAGACAATCCCTAATGTGATGCATCAGAAGACGGTTTAATGTCTTTGCTAAGTACGGTGTTCCGTTTCTAGTCGCCAAAGTTGGATATTTTCTCTGTAAGAAAGCAGCTTCATCTTTTAACTGGTCCTCGATATGCTTCTTATCAATGATATCTTGTTGAGATCGATTCATTACACCAATAATGCCCAATTTGACTGGAATCACCCGACCGCACAATATATCAATTGCATCGGTACCAGCATCCATGAGATCAAGTTTTGTAACAACTGCAAGAGTACGCCGTCCATCTGGATCAACATCTTTTGCCAGTTTCAATGCTTCACTCGTTGCCATATCTGTGTTTGCGGCAGTCACTGCCAAGATAATCGAATTCGGATTCTCAATATATTTTACGACCAAATCTTTTATTTGTGCTTCAATATCCTCGGGTTGATCACCAACTGGTACTTTTGTTATGCCAGGCAAATCCACAAGTGTTAAATTCACCACACGTGTTGAATAGATCTTCAGATTGATAGGTTCGGGGCATATTCCTTTGTTGCTGCCAGCAGCACGGTCTGTCTCATATTCGATTTCCTGGCGGATCTCATTGAAGTCCGTGAACGTTTTCTTCGTATGCAAGAATTTTCCCCATTCCTCAGCATTGACTGTGCCTGTGCGTGCAACAAATGGATTACGGAAAATTCCAGTTATACTGTTTGACATACCATTTTCCGCTGAACGATGTTCTTTATCATCGATGGGGGAATATATCAATTGTAAGATAAGGGGTCGTCGCGTAACAATGCCGGTTCCACGTGGCAAAAATGATCTTCCGACTAAACTTTCGATTACCGAACTTTTGCCAGAGCTCTAAAAAGAGAAAAAAAGGTTTTAATTGCTCTTTAGGAATCGTTAGGAAAAGATAAAGGTTTATAAAACAAGAAAAAAAAAAAAAAAACAATACGCATCAACGACAGGTCAACGCATAAAAGATCAAGCTACGAGTACACTGAAATTATGTATTTCTAAGCCTCAAAGAAAAGAATGTTAATTAATTTAACTACAAGATGTTTATGGGTATAAACTGATAAGAGAAATATTTTAGCTTAACTTACTTGCGTGTTAGATTTAATTAGATTGATAGGAATAGACTGTTGGCTTGATCCCTATCTTCCTTTAAAATGTGCCAATTATTGTTTCTCTGGATGAAAAGGCAACGAAGACCTTCATGACATTGTAAAATCAAATGAAACTATCCATCGATGTTTTGTGAGAAAAGTACTTCTCACAATGTTTACTTACTAAGATGGCGCTTAGGTCCAGATTGTATCTGAACCAAGAAGTCACACCAAGTAGCTCGATCATTACTTAACTACATAGACCATTAGACCATAGACATCAGACTTGGTTTATGCTTTATTCTTCTTGTGTGAACTTTTTTAAATAATCCGTATTTCCGCCATAGATTCGATAAATTAATTTCAGACTAGGTTGCTACCACTTTATACACGGCATAGATGTTTTCTTGTCATTGTATCTTCTCTATATTCTTTCAGAATAAATAAGACAGGAGAAATTATTTTTCAAAACGACCAATTGCATTTGCATTCGATTTCGATAGAGGAATTCTTTATGGTCATACACACTTTTGGTTCGACTTCGAAAGAAACTAGCAGTTTAATTCCACAAACCATTTAGGAACACTATAAAGCTGCGGAAAAAGCTTATTTATTTTTTGGAGTTGAATACTCAAAGCAAGCGAACAGCATTTTAAAGCCTGAATTCCTGATATTCCCGGCACACAGAGATGTGTTCTTGTTTTTTTGTAATATCAGATGCAACGATAACGCTCAGTTTTCAGAAGCTGAGGAAGAATGGTATCGATTGCAGCAGGTGACGCGCTGAGTATTGATCGGCAATTTATTTTGTTTATCGAATGCTATCGGCAGTGGTTGGGATTATGAAATGAGAAACATGGCGTGAAATTATGTTTTCCAGTTTTTTCGTTACCTTACGACAAGGCTTAGTGCCTCAGTAGTTAGTACTTTGGACTACTAAGCGGAAGGTTCGGGGTTTGCATCATAGAAGACGAAATACTTTCACGGGTACAAAGCTTCTCAATTCCGCATTAAACTACAAGAGCCTTCTATTTGTACGAAAAACATAACACGCACTAAACGAATAACTGCAAGAGATAGGCCTTGCAAATTTTTGTGTTTGTAAGGCTATTCAGATTGCTTTGGGGTTTTTTCCACGCTTCTAGTAATATTTAACTGTTCTTTCACAATCCACGACGGTTAAAAGATTACTATGTAACCCACCTCACATGCACATCGGTAAACTGAGGACGAAAAATATCATTCAAAAACTTGCCGGTACAATATCATCACTTTGTTCTGCTACAATCGGTTTTTATCACACAATTATGAATTGTGGATACAGCATTACATTAAAGGTTCCTTTCATTCGTGCGAAAAATATAGCGAGCTCCACACGAGGGGCTGCTGTGCGCGCCAAATACTTTCTTTTTTAAGATGCCTGTGTGGACTTAGGCGTCAGATAATAAGTAGAAGTAGCGTCATTGATTGAATAAGAAAAAAAAATTAAGGTTACTTATCTCGTATTTATTTCATTGTTACCATTGATTTCACTAGCTGAAGCTACGGTAAATAAATAAATAAATTATGTGACTTGGAACACTATTGCCAATGGCTTCAAAGGGTTCGATCGTTCATTAGTTACTGTCCTCTGATTCTGAATTTTGCTATTCATTGTTCATCCAACATGTGTCACTGAAGGCCCCTAGACACTCCTGGCGACCTTTTCGCCACCAAGTTTACATGTTTAGCGACAGTTATATGGCTAGGTTCACCATCCTTCTATGTTGAAGAAACGGATGAGGCAATTGCATACGTTTTTACATTACTAGGAGTTGATTTCTCGAAAAAAATTTCAACGACCTTGTGCTACATTTGTCTTTGTTGTAAGATCAAAGGTTAGCCTTGAAAGGTGTTTTACTTGATGTACCTTTTCGAAGTCAATTTTTCGAATATTATCGAAAACATTTCAAATATGTGCGGACGTGAGACCCAGTCGTGAACTATAGAGGTTCGAGTTTTTCTACTAGCAGCAGTTAACTTACGCTGACTATACATAGTTGGGCCTTAATTCGCTATTTTCATTAGAACATCAAAAATTATGATCTCAAGGTTATCTAAATAGACACTGCGTTAAAAGCCTTTGTCAATGTTTATTTGCATATTTGGACTTCTGGACTCTTAAAAATTCATAAACGGCCTTTTACGTAGTCTATAACTTTTTTGTTAATGGAACGTGAATGCGAAACAATGAGAATCGTATGATTAATCGAACTAAATATTTTTATGCGATTGTATAAATAAAATGCGTTTGTATTAAAAATTAGCGCAGCTGGCATTAGGCATCACAAGACGCTTCATTCTCCATCTGCCCTTCTCCATAAGCTATTTCTTGGCATGTACTCATAGTTCGCGTCAGAAAATCTGTTTTTCTCCAACAAAGTAAACACAAAACAAATACTAAACCAAAGACATGCTAATGCCATTCTTAAATTTTAACATTTCTATGCATGCGACAGTGTTGTGTAACGCCAACCCGCCTCCTATTTATAGAACACACACGAGAGGCCCACTTGATAAATGGAGAAATCGCCAGAAAATTAATGTTTCACACAAAAAAGGAGTTCCGCTTAAATGAAAAACAAATAACAAAAGCTCTGGCACAATTGCTCATAAATGAAAATTGAACTGTTCAATCAATAACAATGGGAATAGCAACCGCGACTTCTGACGAAATTACATATTTTTTCGCACGAAATCTTTTACTATCGACAGAAGCAAACGTGCTAATTTGATTGGTGTTCCCCCTCTAATAAAAATGCATTTTATCGCAATGCCGGCACATCAAGTTATATAAGTGAAATTAAAGAAAAATTATTCTTGTTTTTTGCGAAGCATCTAACGTCGAAAAATGACAAATCAATTTGGGTTTTCTTTTCTGAGAGGGAAGTGACGGAATTTTTCTTGGTACTGAGGCAATTCCCAAACTTACCTGACTGCCGAGTACAACGATTTGTGGGAGTTGAATGGAATCCGATCCAACTGTATTGAAGACGTCTTGTAGTTTATTAATAACCGGAATTAATGCTTCCATTATTTTGAAAAATATCACACACAAAAGTTAAATAAAATGCTGAAGAAATTTCAGTAAAATTCTTTTCTCCGTTTCTTCTCTTAAGCACCAATGCTGACAAGTTGATAAAATTTAAATGTCAAAATAAACAGGCGAGGCAATATTGCAGTGAGAATTTGCAAAAGTGTACAGTAGAAAAGAAAAAAAATTATGAGTTATGTGTTGAGAACAGAGATGGCACTACGGCAAATAGGAAACGGTTGTACAATTCGCATTTTAATTTGAAAAATAAAAGTTCTTTTTCCAATCAAATTGAGTTATAAACCAAAAATATTATATTTTTGCTTATTTAGTATTTTGCTATGGAGTATGTTAATTAAATTGGTTCCCCATTTTTGTTCCGCAGACATACATATGTATGCTTAGCGCTTGCTTCCATTTTAGTGGAAGGTCGGGATATTATCGTTTCGTTTTCTGTTTTGTTTAATTTCCTTTCATTTACGATTCATTTGAGAGGGCTCCTTCTAAGCTATAGCAGCTTTCCATATTCTTCGGTCCCGGGGAAATTGTCTGCAGTTCCCAGTATCCGCAATTGCTTGGTTTTGAATCGGAAGTTCGGTCTTCCTGGACGAATTGATTATTTGATTGCTGGAGCATCGTTGTCGATTTGATCGACATGATGTCGATTTGATGGCATGTTTGACTACATCCTCGTCTCCGTGCAGTTCGCAGAGCTTCTTAACTGTTTGAGCCAGCAGTTTCTTCGTTTCTTGCACTTCTTGCTGCTCGTTCTTCTATGCGCAATTGCTGCATCATTGAAGTAATTTCTCTATTTGAAGTCTTCATGCTTCGTTCAACGTCAGCATGAATATTCTGAAGCTTCTTGGTGTCACTATCCCGATAATTTCTCTTTCCTTCTGACATCTTTAATTATTTTCTAAAGTCAACCGGTTGAGTTGAAGTCTGAATTCATTTTGTTATTTTCTCTATAATAATGTCCTTAGTCCAATATGATCTTTTTCCATATAACTGAAAGGTACGTCACTGTCAACAACTTGTTGATACAAAGACCAAACTAAATATAAAAAATCTGAATAGTGTGAATACTCTTTCGATGTTCGTTGTTTTCTGTACTAAATAACGATGAATGAACATCGTGCACAGAATAAATAACGAAGGAATAAAGCATTGTAGTGAATTAAGTTCATATTTGCATTTATCAAGCGATCTGTTTAATGTAAGCACTCATTGGTGCATATATTTTCCTTATTTTTTATGATTTGTAACTAAAAACTGATTTGAAAAAAAACTGCCGACAATTTAATGAATTCATTGCAAATTTAAAATTTTATTTTTAAAACAAGGCTTTTCATTCAGTAACTAAATTTTTTTTATATTTACGAGTAACAATTGGAGAGTGTATCTGACGATGTATCTGGCCATGTTCGAGTGTTCTGGAGAAACAACTTCCACAGGCTGGCAATACAAGGATCCTACGTATGCGTGCTCTTTAATATTACTAAGTGTATATATAATTTTGCAAAATGCATTTTAAGTCAATGACATGGGCCTCCTTGAATGGAGAAGTTGCCTTTGACTATACTACATAACACCATGGCAAAACGGAGTTGACTGCACTGTTTTAATGTTGATATCTGGGGTTTTAGGTGCTCAATGCTGAGATTTACAATTACCTGTGGGGCTGCGATAAAAGAACAAACGAAAGAGAAATTTATAAAGCGGACATAAGATTATGTCAAAAACGAATGAATCTATGGGATGAAAGTATTTGGATTAAGAACGAAATGTTCCAGAGCATGCGTTATTTCTCATGCAATGTTTTCTAAAACTTCTTCAAAAGAGTGAAAACCTTCCAGCTAGATGAGAATACTCTTTACGTCGGGAGAGCTACGTAGGGTCAAGAAAATCAGAGAGCTAAGCTCTGAGGAGTAACTCCAAAGATTAGCTAGGCCAGAGTAAGAAAGCTAAATAGATGGATAGGCTTGTTTACAGGACCAAGCAAAGTATAGAAGGCGAAGGCAATACGTATTGGAGGCGTGATGGACTAAATACTCGTAATACCTCCATTTTTAAACAGTTTTTTATCTTCTTCAGGACTCCGTTTACTCATCCGTTCATCTAGGTAGCTTCTAGCTTCTAAATTATAAAAGCTAGATGCATGACTTTAAAAAAAACTTTTGTTTTGGAGGTAGCTCCAAAGTCTACAGTGCCGATATATGGGCATTTAGCATATCGTTGAAAGAGCTGTGATTAGAGTCCAAATATACTTTAACGTTGTAATTCACGACGTTTACAGTATATACATATGATCCCAGCAGATAGCTTATTAATCGCTTTCCCATACGACCTGAAAAAGCGACTATCACCAGATTTCTCCCCAACGTGTTCTTAATCCCTTCGTCTATTTAGTAAGATTCAAATTTCGCCAAAATAGGGTTCATTATCGATACTCGGAATACCCGTACTACCTTTTCTGTGGCAAGGAAAAGTTTTTTAGCCCCGATCTTTCAAAAAGGCTGCACGATTTCCCATAGAAGTGGGTTGAGGAATCCGTGAGAATGAACAGAGTCTGCCATTAAGTGGCGAAATGTTTACCCTATGCTACGGTATTTCCCTTGGACAGCACATGACATTGTCTCTCAAAATTACATCAATTACAATACATAACCTTAAATATATTTATGTACGGCAAATTGCACCTTAAAGTTCTACTTCAAAGGTCTAACAGGGCAATTACAACATTTTTCTAATTATTGACAGCATATCAACAAATTTCTACGTATATTTACTTTTTATTACTCGGAATTAAATAGCGGGTAATGACAGCTCTATGAAAAAAAAAACTTACCGTTCATTTTGCTGTTAAAGATAGTTCACTTGAGATAAACTTGAATTTAACGTGATTTTAGCGTAACGTAGCGGATTTAAACCTGATTGATTAAGCTTGGCGTCAGTATGTAGAGATTAAAGTCTAGAAAGATACCCACGACAAGTTAGATTTTTTAATAATATTTTTATGTCAGGCTTTTAATTGAAGTTCCTGTTACTGCTTGAAGTTCTATTGATTCTAATATTAAGGTCAACCCGTGTTATCAAGTTTAAGGTAACCAATTTGCTTACGTCTATCATTGTGATGTTAACGATTTCGCATGATGAATGAATAATGAAGAGATTGTAAGCCTTTGATAAAATATTAAGATGATAACTGGCAATGACATAAAACTTGAACGAAATTACATAGATGTGCGCATACTCGCATCGTTGAGTTTCTTTCTAAGGTTGCTGCAAATGGGTGTTTTGCTACTTCGAATGTAAGCCACTTGGTATTTTATGAGTATTAAAACGTGACTTTTGCTACTCTTTGTATTTTGGAGGCCATTCATAGAGAGTCGGAAAGATTAGAAATTTAATCTCTTTAAATGCTTGGCAAGGATAGTATTCCAAGCGCTACTTTCCTGTCACCATGAGACTCTCCAGTTGCCCACTCACAGCATCTGCTATTGAAACTCAAACAAATCGGGGAAAAATGTCTGTTTATATATTGTTGGATAAATCGGCGCAATATTTTTTGTCCCATCCACAAGAAAGGCAATGCTATCTCTTGCATTAACTATCGATGCATATCATTGCTTAATGTCGTCTAGAGCTCTACAAGGCGATGGCTGAACTCGAAACCCCACCAAAATCAGTATAGCTGTGTGGGGTAACGCTGGATATGTGTACCGGATTTCGGAAAGAAGATGTGCTATCATGTGATTTTCTCAATCTTGTGCTGAACACAGAGAGGGCTATCTTCACTAAATCCGTTCAGCTGCTGCGATGCGCAAATGATATCGACATCATTGCCGAGCGGACGGTATTTCACGTCTTCATGGCGGGGTATTGGCACCCTGGTAGAACCTCATTGGTTACGATATCGCCTCTGCGCAAAGCTTGTTGTTGACAACTGGAAGCAGCGTGCTCGAGATCTATGAAAATGGGAAGCTACCCTGTCTCTCTTCTTCATGGTTCGGGAGCCCGATAAGAAGGGAAGGAAGATGTTTCTGATTGATCTCTATAAAATTTTAATGGTATCGCTTTGGACGCAATTCGCCTTCCCTTCGATGCACTTGTATTGAGTGTTTTAAAGTACCTTTTTAAAGTTATAAAGAGTTGGCGTTTACTTACGGTTTGCTTGAGTTGTGCTTTCTATTTTCCCACTCAGTCATAGCTCGCTACAAAAAGAAAATGCATTTCACTTTCCAAGAAACCAAAATATCATACCTTCACACGCCCGTTAAACACAATATTATCCTGAAGAGGCTCACAAGTAAAAGGGAACCTCAATCAAATTCGACTGAGCAATTGGGGGAATTAGGCTTTGTCTGTGTGCAGAGTAGAGGAGCTATTTTGCCATTACTGGCGACACAGGGGACAATAAGCAAATCGTTCACTTGCCCTCTTTCTACGCAGATGAGGCCTAATAATCTTGATGCCGTGGAGTCTTTCGAAGCGTGTACCTCTTTGTTCGAAGCAATGAATGATTTTATTGGTTTTTCGTTCAGGAAAAACTTACTTGTGAGTACTTGATCTTGGATTCATAACTCGCGATTCATGACACCTATTTGCTTCGATTCTCTCTTCAATGTCCTACTAAGCAAGTCAGTAGAGCCTTCTCATCGACACCCTCTGCAATGGGGAATTGTATTTATGTATCGCAAACATAAAAAATTGCTTTCACACATTTGCCTAAAAGTGAATATTGAACTGCAACAGAAAGCTTACTCGGGCCAATAAACTAAAATGCGAACGTTTTATTTCGAGTAATACCTGTCTCTCTGCAGACAAATTAATAGAAACTCTGTTCATGTGCTTTTACTCCGCATACATATCTATGACATCTATGACGTGCCTTCCAATTGAATATGCTCTCAAAATGTTCGTTGATTACGCACGTCCTTCCATTTTATGTCATCTGTCGTCGTAGCTTTCATTTGTGTAAATTAGGTTGCTGCCATGCCACAGTATTTGGTTTGAACGGTACCAGCAATTAACAACTAACAAAGTCAACATATCAATGTTAAGATCTGACGTCAATGGTCTCAAAAAACTAACTGCTTATTTCTGATCGGAATACATACACATGAACTCTCACATTAATTGTGAGTTCAGTTTACATATTTCTTATGATCGAAAAGTGGAGAGCTTCGCAGAGAAATTTACGTAAGACAATTACCTGGTCTATCCTGGATTTGAGTCAATGAAGATGCATTCTCCCATCTTGACGAAGGTATTTGGTCCTAGGAAATGGATATCGTTCCATCGGTCATCACCCTAACATTGGTGTCGAACTCAAGGGAGTGTGGCATTGTTGATACACCTTCACAAGTTCTTCTTTAGGCATGTTCATATGTAGGCACACCCTTCCAAGGCATAATAGAGCAAATGGCGTAAGGGATTGGATTTTCTAAGCCAGCCAGTCAGTCGGAATAATAAAGTTAAAGAAAAAATGTTTACCTAGCATTGGATCGGATATTTTTCCTTTTAGTACGGTACGGCATCAAAGTGTCGTGTAAAATATTTTCATCGTGTATTTTTTTTATTGGTATTCAGTTAAAGGTCTTATTTTAAGCAAGATCTTCACTTGTCTTAGCGAAATGGCCAGCTCATCTTGGGTTTCGCGCGCTCTTACATACAGGTGGTGGTTTTTCCTTTAATAAGATCGTTAAGTTCAGTGTTGCTTCCTTGCTCATGTTCTCCGCTTTCTAGTCGTTTGGGGCAATAAACTCCTTGTAACCTTTTTGCGTTTGAAAACTCTTAGTGAATCTCACACTTAACGTTGTAGAAAGACGGTCCAGTTCGTAAATAATATAACATGTACTTGATTTTCGATTCATTTACCAAAGGCTTCACCGATTCCAGTCAAAACCCCACTGAGATAATTCGATATTATCTACCTTATCAAGTCTAAGGTTAAACCGAATTATTTAATATTTTACAGAGGGTGGTCTGCAATGGAGTGCAATACAATTGAAGAGGTTTGGGTAGTGTAGAGGAGCATTAAGGTCGTTGAGAGCAGTTTCTTTTGAGAAACATTCGCCAGAGATGGGACGCGTTTCAGTTCGTTTCAATTACTGTGCTGAGTGAACCTAGGAGGTTCTGGAGTCTAGAGTCTTTATGCTGTATTCTGATTGCTGAAAAACTAAATAAATACAAATTCTCGATACGTGAGATTAACTCCTTTTCTCGCAGTCTAAGTTCCACGTCCTATTTTTGACTACCATTAGATCCGCGAATTTAGTCACGAACAATGATACTTGGGATCCTTATGGGGAATCGTGTTATAGTTGCATTAAAAATTAAATGTCATCTTAACCTTCCTATACCCGCGTGAAAAAAAATAACACGTATACCCGCGCACGGTCTCTGGGACCGAAATTCAAGAGCCCGTAGTTTCTCTTCTACTTCGAATATTTTTATGAAATATGTTTTAATCAGTAGAGTGATATATTATTAACGAAATAAAACAAGTTTATATTAGTTATAGTATTTAACAAATAAGGTACACTGCGCTAAATTGCACCGTTACTAAAATTTTTCCAAAAAGCGTAATTTGTCGGTCTCACAGACCAATGCGCGGGTATAGGAAGGTTAAATTAAGTCATCTTAAAGTACAGTTTCAGAAACTTACACTTCTGTTTTATTACAGGTAATCCCCAGTAATTAGACACAAGAGCATCATTGATACCTGCGACACAGGTGGCTGATTAGGGGTAACTTTATTGGGCTGTGATATTGTGACGAAATGATTTTATGATTTCATACAGGTAATTACGTCTTTATTTAGGTTGCATTACGTCATTAACTCCATAAACCCTAATTACCTTAATTACTGTGTTGCAGTCTACCTGCTGAGATGTCCAACAACCACTAGTTAACAAAATCCTTTAAATACCCGCTCAATACGCTCAGTCTTCTAAAAGCCATCAACCGAGCAATAAGTCAAAGTAACTTAAAAATGGAGAACACAATTACCACCAAACAGCCGTCCCGATTTGAACACCGTCTTAAAGAATTTCTCAAAGAAACCGACGGAAGTTCTTCAGACCGATTGTACACCATAGCGTGTTCTGAACCAGATAGAAAGGAGAAATTCAGTTATGAAGTTTTATTTGACGAAAACGAAGTCAGCATAAGGAAAACGGATAAAACTGCTAAAGAAGATAACCAGCCGGCTCTTATTAAATATCTGCCAATGGAAACGACAGAGGAAACGGTTCGAAACAAGCAAAAGTACGAAACATGGTTTTCCATCATAGCGGCAGTACTCTGTTACATCCACACTAAATACGGCACCTGTGGAGTGCAGATTGAAAAGAAACAATTACCGGAAACCAAAAACGTACCGGAAACAGAATGCGAGGAAAATCCTGAGTCAGAATTGAACTCTATCGATGACAACATATCTTTACCTTCGACAATTATTTTCCCACTGAAGAACTACAAGTATATCGAGCCGAATCCTCTTTATGGTGATGACGAAGAATTTGAAGAGAAGTATTCAGATGATGAGTTTTCGTGCACTGGCTATTGTTCGTCATTAATCAAAATTAAGAGTCCTAGTTCTGACCACGGTGCCAACGAAAAAAATGAGGAAGCGACAGTCGACATTAAAGCGGACATACCACAAGAAGAAGAAAACAAAATTAAGAGCCCTAGTTCTTACCACGGTGCCGAGGAAGAAAAGAAGGAAGCGACAGTGGACATTGGAGCAGACATACCACAAGAAGAAGAAAACAAAATTAAGAGCCCTAGCTCTGACCACGGTGCCGAGGAAGAAAAGAAGGAAGCGACAGTGGACATTGGAGCAGACATACCACAAGAAGAAGAAAACAAAATTAAGAGCCCTAGTTCTGATCACGGTGCCGAGGAAGAAAAGAAGGAAGCGGCAGTGGACATTGGACCAGACATACCACTACAAGAACTAGTCACGATTAAGAGCCCTAGCTCTAATCAGGAAGTACCACAACAAGAAATTACGGTTTCGAACGATCAGGCTCCAAAAGCTGAAGATGTTACGAACGCCAATGGTAAGCGAACCATTGACTGCATCACCGAAGCTGATGATGAGGACAACATGACACAAACTCCTAGCAAACTGCAATGCCTTAACGACAGAAACCGATTCTCCTTTCAATATCTCCACAGCCTTATGATGCTAAACTTTTTCTTTTAAATAAATGATAAAAACAAAAAAATAAACCCTTGTGTCATTATTATTATCAGCGGAATTGACGGCGCTGTTCTTAAGTTTTGATTTTTATCTAGAAAGTTAACTTATTTACAGCTCAGTCTCAATTGGGAGCCTCGGCGCAGTGATTATTGCGATGAGCAGCAGATTTAACCATGATTCCAACAATTAGTCTCCTTCTAGGGAATACATATTTGGCAAACGACCGAGAAAAATAATTCCCATGAGAAGATTCTTAGTTACGCCTTTAGAATGGGGCGCTTCGATCAAGCATTATAACTCGTTAGTCTCCCCGACTAACTTGTCCACGTGCCCTCTAGCGACTTGAGGTACACAAGGGCTGCTAGATAAAGCAATGTTTTCTTTTGTTTGATAAAAAATTATTTTTGAAAATGGTATCCTTTTACCCAGAGGTATTCGTTAAGCTTCCCATAAAAAAAAATATAATTGAAAACCTTCAAAACAGGCGTAGTTTGAGTGATGGCCTTCTCGATTGATGCAAACCTTTATCCAACGTAGCATTTCCTTGTATTTGGAAATAGGAAAATTCACAAGGATTCTAATCAGGAGAGTAGGGGTGGATAAGAATGCAGTTCGTAGTTGTAGATAAACTTGTTTACTTGTCAAGTAGAGACAAATGAATCCAATAAAGACAAACCATACTGCTATATATAATTTTATAGTTTCAAGCTTCTTTGAAAAAAGCTCTCCATGATAAATGAACTATTTCGTCGGCTCTTTCCTTTCTAAAGTGTAGTGATGGATCCATGTTTCATCTCCTGCTACATAACTCCGCAAAAACTCATATGGATTGAGCTTGAATATATCCAAATAGTGCTTTAAAGTGGGCTTTCAATCCCTTTCCAATCAATTCTAAGCTATCGCGGCATCTATTTTGCGTATAGCTTTCGGTTTCGGGAAGACATTTTGAACACGTTGATTTGGAATTTCTACTCTCTTTAGTATCTTTTGAATCTTCATTCCGCAGTTATCCAATGCGATCTAATGAATTTTATTGACCGTTTTTTATTTGTGACCTCATTTTAACGTTGCCGGAGACGAAACTCCGTGAACCATTGCTTTTTATTGTTTTCTTGGATTGAATGCACTACACACTGAGCCACGGCGCCCATCAGTGTCTGGTTTCTACCAGTATCCTGCTCTAGCAAATCAAGACTGTGTACTATGGACATGGGCTCTGAACAATTCTATCCCTCGTCGATATTTTACGTGTCCTTAACAACAGAAAGAAGTTTAACTAGGTGTTCGTCATTTGAGGTTAAATATAATGGACTGCGATAGTCTGACAGCTTGGGATAAATTAGTCCTCTGTAAGGCATAAGACAGCAGATATCAACATCACCACATATGTATAAGCTAATTTTTATTTAAGGAGGCTTAGTTTAATCTGCAGTTTTAGCTTTCTTCATGATGAAAAGTATCTCATTTCATTGGACTCATTTTATTCTGCTTGGCAAGTAAGAAAGTTATCTTCATGTACAACTATGCACCAGTTCACACGCCATGGCCAAACTTGTCGAATTGTGCTAAGAACTCCTTTCTTATCCACCCCTCCTCTCCTGATTTGATTCCTTGTGACTTTTCCTATTTCCAAATACAAGGAAAATCTACGTTGGATAAAGATTTGCATCAATCGGAAAGCTTGGAAAAGTTGAAAGAAAACCTCTGCGAAAAGTGAATTGAGATAAAAGGAGGCTATTTTAAAAAGTAAAATAAATTTCGATCATGCAAAGAAAAAACACCGAAATACGTAAATAAGAAGCTTCTCATGACAGTTATTTTTCTCGTCCGTTTGCCAGACATTCGCGAGGAGTGGGACCAATTTTTGGAGTCAATCGTTAAACCTCAGTGGTTCATCGCAATAATCACTTCGCCGAGGCTCCCAATTGAGACTGAGCTGAAAATAAGTTAACTTGCTACTCGTACAGCAGCCTTTCTAGATAGAAACGAAAACTTAAGAGCAACGCCGTCAATTCCGCTGATAATAATAATGACACAAGGGTTTATTTTTTTGTTTTTATCATTTATTTAAAAGAAAAAGTTTAGCATCATAAGACTGTGGAGATATTGAAAACAGAATCGGTTTCTGTCGTTAAGGCATTGCAGTTTGCTAGGAGTTTGTGTACTGTTGTCCTCATCATCTGCTTCGGTGATGCAGTCAATGGTTCGCTTACCATTGGCGTTCGTAACATCAGCTTTTGGGGCCTGATCGTTCGAAACCGTAATTTCTTGTTGTGGTACTTCCTGATCAGAGCTAGGGCTCTTAATCTTGATAGGTTCTTGTTGCGGTATTTCTAGTCCAATGTCGACTGTCGCTTCCTTCTTTTCTTCCTCGGCACCGTGGTCAGAGCTAGGGCTCCTAATTTTGTTTTCTTCTTCTTGTGGTATGTCTGCTCTAATGTCCTCCTTTTTTTCCTCGGCACCGTGATCAGAACTAGGGCTCTTAATTTTGATTAAAGAGGAACAATAGCCAGTGCATGAAAACTCATCATCTGAAAACTCCTCTTTAAATTCCTCGTCATCACCATAAAGAGGATTGGGCTCGATATACTTGTAGTTCTTCAGTGGGAAAATAATTGTCGAAGGTAAAGATATGTTGTCATCGATAGACTTCGATTCTGACTCAGGATTTTCCTCGGATTCTGGCTTGCTTTCTGTTTCCGATACTGTTTTGGTTTCCGGTAATTGTTTCTTTTCGATATGCACTCTACAGGTGCCGTACTTAGTGTGGATGTAGCAAAGTACTGCTGCTATGATGGAAAACCATGTTTCGTACTTTTGCTGGTTTCGATCCTTTTCCTCTGTCGTTTCCATTGGCAAATATTTAATAAGAGCCGGCTTAGATGGCTGGTTATCTTCTTGAGCAGTTGTATCCGTTTTTCTGATGCTGACTTCGCTTTCTTCAAATAAAACTTCATAGCTGAATTTCTCCTTTCTATCTGATTCAGAACACGCTATGGTGTACAATCGGTCTGAAGAACTTCCATCGGTTTCTTTGAGGAATTCTTTAAGACGGTGATCAAATCCGGACTGCTGTTTGGTGGTAATGGTTGTGTTCTCCATTTTTAAGTAACTTTGACTTATTGCTCGGTTGATGGTTTTTAGAAGACTGTGCGTATTGATCGGGTATTTAAAGGATTTTGTTAACTAGTGGTTGTTGGACATCTCAGCAGGTAGACTGCAACACAGTGATTAAGGTAATTAGGGTTTATGGAGTTAATGACGTAATGCAACCTAAATAAAGACGTAATTACCTGTATGAAATCACAAAATCATTTCGTCACAATATCACAGCCCAATAAAGTTACCACTAATCAGCCATCTGTGTGTCAGGTATCGCTGATGCTCTTGTGTCTAATTACTGGGGATTACCTATAATAAAACACAAGTGTAAGTTTCTGAAACTATACTTTAAGATGACATTTAATTTAAATTTTTAATGCAACTATAACACGGTTCCGCATAAGGATCCCAAGGATCATTGTTCATGATTAAATTCGCGTATCTAATGGTGGTCAAAAATAGGATACACTAAGCTAACTTAATGGTATTTTTAGCAAAGAAATGAATTACAACGGATATTGGCTCCAACTTGAAAACGCGTATGTACTGAGGGTTCAGTGCCGTTCATTTTCCCGAAATCATCGACAAAATGGACTTGTTAGCTGATAATTTACGTAACTTGTGACACATCATGCATCTAAAAGATACCATATCTCAGCGCTGGTGTAGTTCACCCATCGCATGTCTTACTACGCATAATGATGCCAGATTTATTACTCGTATTTACCGGAGATAGATTTCCATTAGATATCGCTTGAGGTGATGACTCGTGTCTGCCTACAGCTTTATATTAATGGTCTCGAAATTCCTACGTGTCTACAATATCTCGTTTAACTTACAGTCTGAAATTTATACTAAATATTCCCGGTTCTGTATTTAGCAAATTAATAAATATCCACTTAAACGACTCGAACACGCCGCAATAACATCTGGTCACCCACCTCTTGACATTGACTGTCAACAACCGATGCACAGCAATTTCCCCAAAACAACACAAATTAAAATGACACTGAGGCATTAGAAATCGTTAGCACCGATGTATAAATCTTTTCGTCACGTAAAGGTAACAAAAATTAAACTGAACTTAACACATTCGTCTATCCCCGTAGCTACAATTCCTAAGCCGCCGAAACAAATTCAATTACGTAGAATGAATAGCAAAAGTCTATGGAAAGCTACTTAAGAATTCCATTCACTTTTCGATGTGGGACCCTTTTGAGTGGCATGGCGTCGCCAAATATAACCAAGAGAATCCCCACACTAAAAACTACGCGTGCTCGTACAAAGATTTGCATTTATTTCCACTGACTGCTGGGTGACTGACGAACCGTTGGTGGTTGTCAAAAATGATCACCGCTCCGACTACAAGTCATTGTCATTCAAAGAGGCAGCTCTCTGAATTTTATCGATTTAATTGGCCGACCTTCAGTCGAGGATCGTCATCGACAAAAACGTGTCTGTCATTGTGACAGCGACTTCTGGGGTTATTTACGGCTCGTACGCAGGGTACCCACATGCGAGTGAGTTTCAACAAAAAGGGAAATTTCCCATTCAAAATCTGTGCGTACAGAACTTTGACATGAGGAAATCAATAAAAGCATAAACAAATTATGGAATATTTACGAAAATGATTTGTTAAGCAGAATGCCATTAAAATGTAATCAAAGCCCAATTACCGAATAAGTTGTGTTATCAATGACACAACGCTCGTAATCGTACGTATTTTGCTTAATGGACAGTTGGGTATCGGCTTGTTTTGAGCACATACCGAGCGTGTATTGAATGGAAAGATCAAATGGGGAGATAATCTTATCTTATCGCATTTTAGAAGCTTTTGGAATGTACGGCGTTTGTTGATGCACGGGTAAAACGAGAGGAGTAGCCGATAACCCGGTTACCCAGTTTTGTTTTCATCCAATTTTGTAACTAACTACATACAAGTATTCTATCATCAGATAGTTCAGATTTATGTTAAAATAAACAAATGAGTAACGCAGAGGGTGCTTAAACTGTTAGACAATTTTTCGGAGACTTCCAAGAAAACATAAGAAAGTCCTTGCACTGTTCAACCTCTACGAGAGTACTAATTCTCATGGGAGACTTTCGAATATGGTACTAAACGAAGGTCCCATTCGAACGTAAAATATGTACAACTCGCTCATCACGAATGGTTGGGAGGAGAAACTAGGCCCTGGGCATTATGCTGGGTGCTTGCAAATATTGCACATCCGGTTCTGAAGATCGTTTTCTTATTTCGTTTACCAGGGTCATCCCGGCGCGATCCCCAACCAGTGGATCTTACATGTATACAACTTCTAGAACAAATGGTCGACTGAACCGATGCCAGTAATCCACCTCGGTGATGCGAGCGCTGTCATTAGCCCATTAAGGACTCCTCCGCCACCATCTCTTTTCAAGACCCTGCCCCAGTCTTGAAAGTTCTTTACTGACCTGAGCCCTAAATATGTGGGAGTAGCTGAAGTCTGGCTTTAGCTAGTCTGATTGATTTTATCAGGGAAAATCCTCCGTTGCGCGTCCTCCTTCTGACGACATCTTGTTAGACATCTAAGCCGCATGATTGCAAGTGAGGTTAGTAAGAGATGCTTTGTCTGGCACATACGTGCTGAAGCTGGCACGGCTGAGCTTGCGCTCGCTGGTTCAAGTGTCTCACTCCACATGTACAGTCACATTCAGCATATGCTCATCGATAGTTCACTATTTTACTAGTTATTTAGCTATCCAGCAGGCAGCTATCTTGTGCATTATTTGGAAGCACTTTCCTTGCTTCTTCTTCTGCTGTTTCATCGCTTGTTCTTCTAGTCTCATCGTCAATAGCTAAGGCTGCATCCAAGCCGAACACATTCGTCTTTCTTCTTCTTTTTCCAACAGAGTTGTATCGAAATACGAGAAGTTGTGGGAGATTTTTGACTCCTAGCACTATACTTTTCGATATATTTCACTACTTACTCAATTTAGAATTCTTGTCCTTAAGTGCATTCATCATGAATTCCATCGTAGCGGGTACATCCAGGAGTGGTAAGTCTAGATTTTATGTGATATGTATAATGACTTTCTGTACTGCTCCTATACAAATTAAAATGTCCACGCTGTAGCCGTAAACCGGATCCTTATAACCAAGGCTAGACATTGTTTCGAAGAATTTTTGCTCGGAACTATCAATCAAGTCATTCAATATGAGCTGGAAAGATAGTATTTGCGGTAAGCATTCGTGATCAAGAAATTCGTGCTAAATTTTCCAATCCTGGCTGACAAATATTCGAAGACGTTAGCTTCGAAGGAAGCCATAAAAAAACGCCACAATATCCAATCGAATAACCAACGCACGTGCGCTAAAAAAGACTTCTTGCAGAGGTTTCAACCTAATTCAAAAACCGTATCACATGCGTTCATTATCATTTGCGTCACTGCTACAGAGCAGTGTTCATGTCATGGAATTATAATGAAGCATGTCCACTTCATCTACCACACCTCTCCTTCCTTTTGTAAATAACTTGGACGACATTACTTCAGTCTGACACACACTGTCCATCTGCCTAACTAAACTGACAACTTTTACGCATTAAAATTTGGTTTTAACTTATTTTTTTTTTATTTTTTTAGGGATTAGTACCAAACCAATGTCGCATACGGAATTAGGTCACAGAGAATAAAAATAAAATTGAAGCTTGTAAGGTAATTTGCTTTATTATAAAGTGTACAAGTAGTAAAACACTTTCACTTTTTATATAATTAATGTGGTAGTACGAGAAAAGGTACACAAACTGCACAGTGGGTTGGCTTCTAAGCTGAAGAAACCTTTTATCACTGCACTGATTGGTATCTTCGGGTCTAACATGTTTAAAAGGGGTCTATTTCTTAATTACAGCTACCTACATGCTGGATTGCTTTCACAAGATGTCTTAGACTGAAGATACCAAAGATACAATCTAAAAGTTTGATTAATCGTTTCTAAGACTTGCGGTTGAGTAAAGGTCATAAAAAATTACATGAAAACAATGAAACTCATAATATTTTAGCCTCGTCTTGTTGTGTGGTTACGTGTGCTTATGACACAATAGAATGAAGAATGACTTCTAATTAAGCTGTCGTCTCGGTGTCAACTTACTGCAGTAGCAAAGCAAAAATTATTTATTATTCGTGGACTTTGAGAATGAAATAGTTGACAGTAATTGATATGAGAAAAAGGAGTATTTTTCCATCTGAACTTTGTCTAAACAACTTAAAAACGGTCCAACACATTTCGAATACGTTTCTACAGACGAATACGTTTTTTTTTTCTGTAGTAAATGATCATTTTATAATGGGCTGTGCTCGTGTTTGGTTTTTTGAAGAGCTCTTCCAATCTCTTGAATGAGATCACCATCCTGTAGCATCAACCATATGTAAAGCACTGATAGATTAAGATACTCTACAACACATCAGTTTTGCATGAAAATTAACTAAGAAGGTGTGTCGAATATTTATCTATCTTTCATTTTCTGTATGCAAATTGCAAATCGCCAGAGGTATGATCACCTTTCAGTAAGAACGAAATTATTGCTGCTGTTGAAGAAATTTAAAAAAAAAATTTACTGAGCTTGACAGCATAAATTCCAAGCTGTACAAAGCTTTGTCAAGTTCAAATTGGAATCCAACTTCAACATTGGAGGTTTATGTTAAAGGTTAAATCCAAGTTTAATTGCAAATTCAAGAACAAGCCCGATTTCATGTCCAAGACTTAATCCAAGTCCAAGTCCAAATCCAAATCAAAATTTAATTCCAAGTCAAAGTCCAAGCCCAGATTTAAGTCCATGTAAAAGTCCAAGTACAAGTCCAAACCCAATTACAAGTCCAAATCCAAATCCAAGCCCAAGTCTATGTTAACGCTTAAGTCCAATTCCAAATTTATTTCCGAATCTAAATCCAAATTCAATTTCTAGTCGAAGTTCAAGTCCAAGTCCAAATCCAAGTCCAAGCACAAGCCCAAGTCCAAGTCTATGTTAACATTTAAGTTCAACTTCAAGTCTGAGTACAAATCCAAATTCAATTCCAAGTACAAGCCATAATCTAAATTCAATTCCAAGTCCAAGTACAAGCAGATGCCAAGACCGTGTCCAAACCTAAACCAAAGTCCAACTCAGCCAAAGTCCATTTAATTCCAGGAACTCACGTTCAACGCCAAAGGCAAGTGGCTCAGTTTTTTAAAAAGGCTTTTGGGTCTTATAGCCTCGAGTCTATTAAGAAAATAAATATTTGGCACAAACAACTAACACAACAACCAGCAGCCATTTGTGTCGTGCATAGGTACTAAAATTTAAGTAAGTCTTTATGACAATTAACACACTCTGACGTTTGTCAGATAGTCTTGACGTGAGATTTGAAGATAGGTCAAATATTTCTTCGATCTGACTGAGCGAATGTGGGGTCTTGCTCGGAGTCTATTTCATCTCTCATTGCTACCATGCACGGACAAATACCACCTGCAGTCAAAAAATCTAGTCTAACATCAAGATAATTCGAATAGCCTTAAGAAATTTGAAAATCTCATTACTGTGCTGTCATCATATTTAGTAATTTAGTCGCCTTCACCTTCTATCTAAGCCTCCTTCAAGCATGCAAAAAATATAATTTATTTGAACATAAACCAACTCCATCTGTAAAAACCCCGTCCCCACACAAAGGTGTAGTGCAATAAAAATACGTTTAGATACAGTAAACAAAATTTAGTGTCAAGCACATTGCTGTTTATGCGAATACCAAGCAGCCACAAAAATGATTCTTATCGCCACAGAAGTTAACAGTGGAAATGTATTGCAGTTTCTTAAAGTCGATTTGTTTATATTTTAATTCAAGGTTGAAAATCTTGTACACGCGTAGATGGGTGTGTAGACAAATCGTTATTCGAGAACAACAAGTAAATCGCGTAGACTTGTATCTTAGCCGACGAAGAAGTCATCAGAATTTTCCAAACCTTGTGCTCAAACGCAGCGTTCACTGTATGTAGGAGTTTGCATACACTAAGAGCTGCGATTTTGGTTTAAAAATGTTGAAAAAATTTGAGTTCTAGGTTAAATAATTAAATGAACAGAATCTTATTTTGGTTTTCGAGGGTATAGGTAGATAAATTTAATTTTGACGGCTCATTAGCACTTTTTTTCCAAAGCAAGATCCAATAGTTAAACTTAAGGCTACCATGGTGAAAATGCATATTCAGCAGTTCATGGTTCCGAAGAAGGTGCCTCACCAGAGAAGCAGCACCCCAGTATCAAGTTTGGGAGAAATTCGCTGTCTCTGGGATTCTACAACATAGAGTCCTTACAGTGGGGTCGTTAAAGAGTAATCGAAGTCAAGTGTTTTGCCATCCACGAAGGAATGGATTGGATTACGAGTGAGAGAGAAAAGTTCATTCAAAAGCCAGTTCGAAACAGGCTCGGGGGAAGGACAGAACCCTGGGGTACACCAGTTTAGTTGTTAAATGAGTACAGCTACATCGGACTGATACGACGTGTATTATTTAAATGAAGTTTGTCAGACGTGGTAAGATTCTACCCCAACAGCTGGAGTTTTGCAAAAAATTTGTAAAAGCAAAAATCTACAGTCATAAGTTTTCGACCAGCTTATACTGATAACCCGATTAGAGTGTATTGATAGCTTAGTTGGTCTTCACATTTCGTGTTGGAGAATATGCTTAAAAATCATGTGTTTGGCGCTAGCGAGTTAGCTTAATTGATATCAAAACCTTCCAAGACATTAGCCAAATCCATAAAAAAAACAACAAAAGTAGGACATTTCCTTACTTGAATTCAGAAAAAGTTTAAATAAATTCACTGACTTCAAGAAAACAAATATTAGACCGCATGAATCGTCCACCCAATTGAACTTCAGACTCGTGACGCAACAATTTAATCCCAAAAGTAAATAAATAAGAATTAAAAATTAACGTAAACAAATAAAGCCTAGAATTTATATTATTTATGAGCCATATATCTCGGTTCTTTCTCGATTGTTAGATTTTAAGGAAGAATACCTGAAGTTTGGTATTTTTCATAAACAAAATTTTAAGGTTAAACAAGTTTCTTGATTAAAGATTGTTTATTTGTTTGATGTTCTCTGGGAGATGAAAACAAAATGTTTGATGTGCTAAAGAATTCCTAATTTGGAAAACAAAAATATTTATGTTTACAGGACTTGAGAATTTATTAAATTTCAATGAAATGCCAATGAAGGCTCAAATAAAAAATTGTTTACCCAGGGCAATGGTTGTCAAGGTACAAACTTAACAGTAAGTTAGTTCGACACCAGCCAACTGAAAACTTTGTCTTGCCCTACTCTGGAAAACCATGTAGAAGAGCTCGAAAATCTGGCTATTTATTCCAGTTTCGTGCAAGAGGCTCATATCTTGGAGGAGAGTAATAAAAGTCACCATAATTCAATGTTATGCTTCCACAGAAGTCCCAATTGAAGTAGAGAAGGATGACTACAGCAAACTTGCTACAACGCAACACAGCTCCAAACGGAGGCGTCGTCTTTCACTGATACGGGTGGAATCGACTAAAAATTATATAAATTTGAAGACTTCTAGAACGTCAATCGCCTTGTGATTGCAGACATGCTGTTTGAGCATAAGACCTGTCACTGATCTGCTGAGTTTCCACCGACTGCCAGCGAACATTCAACCATATTGACCAATTGCCGATCGAGAGGCGCATTAGAAGTTGGCTTAGCAACCCTTAGGAACTGCATATACTGACAGGCTAAGGGATTACTTAATACCACAATAAATGATGTGCTTACATACCCTATATTTTCAATCAGTCAGTTGCACTGTGAAGTTTGACGGCTTTGTTGAGATTATGTGAGTGGTAATTTAAGATGCAGTGACAGTGTCAAAAAGTTGTCATAACTGCAGGTGCAATGCCATTTTATTGCGGAAAGAATCACTAGATGGCTGTTGAAAATGTGGTTACGACTAAGGCCGGCTTTAGACAGAAACACAAAAGAGATCTGAAAGTAGATTGAAGAATTCGAAGGCTCGATATCAGCAGTATAAGAAGAAAGATAAAAGAAGAGCTTGATTTGCTATACCGTGTAAAGAGTCAACGTACTTGCATTATCTGCGACAGTAGAACCGTCTAAAAAATCACTAAAGAGCTAATAGGCGAATACAGTTGTATGAAGAGTTTAGACGGTCCTTTGCTGACCTCGGTTGAGGATGAGCTCAATAGATGGAAGTTTAAAACGCTCTGGACGACAACAATAAACGTCGACTATTCTGTTCAAATGTAGAGTCAGTACTACTGTAGGGGGAAGTGGTACTTGAAAGGCGACTCATATCGTCGTAAGATGCAGACGGTCGATGTCTATGTGTTATTCTAAGGGTCTTCTGGCCGAATAGTATCTCAAATGAGGAGTTTCACTGAAGAAAAGTCCGAGAGCTTGTAGACGTTACTGTACGAAGAAGAAAGTTGCGATAGATTAATCATACTTCATGGCGAAATGACACATGCATTGAAAAATACACCAGGCTATGGTGTCTTAGTTTATTTATTTATTTTAAATTGAGGATTTGCTTTATTTTACAACAAATCAAAAACACATGTGTGTTGGTTGGAAATTGCAAAAATTAAAGGGGGGAGGGAAAATTTTCCGGAACTGTAATGACAGCTGATGTCAATCACGTACTGTCCAATAGGGTGATGACAAATCTCGAACAAATAGGATACATTAAGCAATCTTACAGGAGAGTGAAGTCGCCCTAAGTCATATTCGTCGAAGATGAATCTGATTTTTGGGACAGAACTGAAGAGAGCTCCAGAAGGTATATAAGTGACTGAAGTAAACCATAAATTTTTCTTTCTTTCTGACGAATACATAAAAAAAATATCTTTCACGTTACGTTTTTCGCTTGCTGAACTAAAACTAAGCGCTCCAATCTTTCACACTTTCTATTACTCAGCTAAATGAAATCAAACTTTATCCTTCAGACTGAAACGTGTATTGATAAGCTTCAAGTAATTTTAAAATTGAAACTATTTTTAAAATTTACAATATAACGATTCTACATTGTATGAGTACTGAACAAAAAAAGTTGTCAACAAGTTGATAATATTTGCAGTTCACCATGATCTTATGCTGATAGGGTCAGTGACGAAGACTGATCGTAACTGAGTGATGATTTGCTTTTTTTTTTAATGAATGAAGGTAGATCAATTAATTAATTAAATATTTTTTATGCGTTGAGCGAGTGAGTCTTATTTGTATTTCCTGGTTTCCTCGCTTAGTTCAGGTTAGAATTTATGACAATTAATTTTTTTATAACGTTTTGCTTGCGTTCTAGCCTGAAACTAATGCTTATTGATTTAAATTTTTATAAATGATTCAGGTTTCAGTGCTGGAACGCATGTACTCGAAAGTGTATCGGAAAACGCGAATTGAATTAAAATTCTTCCTTCCAAAAGCCAAACAGTTGATCTATAGTTAGGGTTGTAAATGAGGCAGCAACAACATTTTCAGTGAATAAAAGTACCCATACGCGTGATATATGTATTTCTTTGCCATTTGTTGATAGTCTCTTATCTGAGTTTAAAGAAAAAAATCCAAATAGAAATGACAAGGAACATGAGTAATTCTACATATTACTTTTGCCACAAACAATAAATTTGTTTGTGATACTTTTTTTCTCATGTTTTTAATTATTCACACACCACGTTAATGTTAATATTTACGATAATTGTTTCCTTTAGAAGTGTGCATATGAATATTCCCATTGTTTTATTAACTGCCTTTCTTCAAGTACCATACATTAAAGAGTAGGCACTTACATGTGTTTTATAGCTCGGGGACAATATCTATGGAGTTCGCCTTCAGAAAGTTGATGCTTTCACGGCTTTGAAGTTAAAATACTGCACGGACGTACATATGTATGTACATACATATGTCTCTCTTTCTGTTTTTCAGGATCTGGCTTCTCGCGACCATTCGCGTTGTACGTATTACATTTTTTGGTACAAATGGAAGGGATGTACAGTTTAAAGCCATTTGCGAAAGCCTGTCATCGGTCATCATCATGTCATGACAGTTATTGCTTTCACACTTTTGTCAGACATCCGCGGGAGGTGGGACCGTGAAATATTCGTTTAGTGTTTTCTGGGTTTCGAACTTCGAATCTGCCACTTAGTTATCCAACACACTAACCACTGAATCACGGCGCCAAATGGTTCCCATTTCTAATATCCTTCAAAACGATGCTCATCCAAGTTGTTTGCGGCCATCCTCTATTTATTGAAGGCTCTCCAAATTATAGATTCTTAGGATACATAGTCTTACGCAGCAGTAAGGCTGCAGCAGTACTCCTGTTTTCGACTGACCTAACTTTACGAACGTGATTCGGAACCTTCACATCACTAACCTGGCCAGCTGACCAAGTTCACAATAGCATATCGCGATGGTGCTTCATAGCGACCAAAAAAAGTACGAACTTTACACAGTCTCCACGAAATTTTCACCATTTTGCATTGAATCGTATGTTTTAATTGACAGCTGTCAAGGAATGACAGGTATGATGAATATTCTTGGAGGTGAAAGTAGGAATTCGAATGATTAGATCAATGCTAACTGCATATGGCATTGCTCTTTAGCATTGCTATTATTTCAAAAATTATTCCATCAAGTATGTGACGATTGAATGTTCTAATTTCCGCTGAGCATTTTTAAAAAATGAGACCTTTTGTCAAAGGGCGAGTTTTATCGATAAGTCTCTTGCTAATTGCAGAAAACGCTCAGAATGCCGGTATGTGAATGTAATATTAACGTTTGATTAGTTTATACAGTTACGCATGATTCTCAGAAGTCGACGAGTGCATTGATTGCAAATTCCATCGGTTTACGTAGTAAATGCTTGCACGTTCATTCTTTTTTATCGGAAACAGTGGAAGATGACGTAGATGAAGCTTGAAACGGTGTTGTCATTTGTATGTCAATAGCAGCTGTCTAATAGACAATAGACCGGCGAAGTTAACACTCAAAGTTTGCTTAGATTTATGAGACACCGATGGAATTTAAACAGATGCGGTCAAGCGGCGTCCCTAATTATATAGAATTAAATGATTCATTGCTTTGTCAGCAGCGGCGCCTTGATCATTATTCAATTATAGTAGGAGTATTGGGCACTGACCTTCGTGTAATCGTCGTAGATAGTAGTCTTATATTAGCCTGCAAATAGGTTGCGGAGTTTTATTGTTCTTTTGCGTGGGAGTTTGTCTGTTTGCGTGTTACTGCCTTATATTCTACTCAATTTACATATGTAGAGCCTAAATAACGTCAGGCTTAGATGATCAACTAATATACCTAATCTACCTAATCACGAGCAAGCATGAAGTTAATTTGTTTTTCAACGCATGCAAGCTGCGTTCTTTGAAGTGTCTGGGCAAAAGGAAACATAACCTTGGTTCATTTACCCTAACTGGAGCATTACGATGGAGTGAAATATCTTGATAAATAACTTATTTGGAACTCCTGCATTAAAAACAAAATCGCAAAGGTGACCAACGCCATTTTGTACTGTCGTCGAATCAAAGGTCAGTTACTGGTTATATACCACCAACGTGGTCTTGACTCACGCAGCCATTGTCTGATGGAAAAAAGGCAAGAAAGTTATAGCCATCAATTAGCTTACACAGTTTTAAAGACTAGCACTTATTGGCATAAAGGCGAGATGCATACCAGCCCCACGGCAGCCATAGAGGCTATTACCGGGCTTATCGCCCAGCATAGCTGTGTCAAAAAAGTGGCGAATCAGAGTACAGTCTCCGAAAGACAGATGAAAATACTCTTTGCGAACAGGTCGTTCCCATTGACTTGTTATTCGATTTCACCGGGGTTTTCGACGTTATGCCTAAATTAATGGACCGCTGTCGATCCAAATGGATCAACAATTATATTTGGAGGAAACCTTGAGTAGGATTTACTACCAGCGCTGCAACGTGTTCGGATGCAGAGGGTCCTTGTTTCTCTTTATAGAAGCGAATCCTTTGCTGGGCTCTATTGTAAAAAGTTCAGAGAAGCTTACAGGTCCAATAATAATAGAAAGGATACAAAAAAACTCCTGCAAAATTTGGCTAAATACATACATATATGTACATATGTTCCGGGGTTCGGAGTCTGTAAGATGTATTTTGATTGATGAAAAACTAAATACATAAAAATTTAGCTCCACGCCTTATTTCTGGCAAATTACATCTGCAAATTTAGTCCTTGAGATCCATATGCAGAATCGTGCTATACATAGTTGCATTACAAATTTAAATTCATTACACTAATATCGGACAATATTTCCCACATGTTTCAAAAGTACAGTTTTAGGAATTCATGTGTTTTATTAGAGATAATCCCAAATAATTATAACATCATTGATACCTGCAACACAGGTGGCTGATTAGGGGTAACTTTATTGGGCTGTGATATTATGACGAAATGGTTTTGTGATTTCTTACAGGTGATTACGTCTTTATTTAGGTTGCATTACGTCATTAACTCCATAAACCCTAATTACCTTAATTACTGTGTTGCAGTCTACCTGCTGAGATGTCCAACAACCACTAGTTAACAAAATCCTTTAAATACGCGATCAATACGCACAGTCTTCTAAAAACCATCAACCGAGCAATAAGTCAAAGTTACTTAAAAATGGAGAACACAACCATTACCACCAAACAGCAGTCCGGATTTGATCACCGTCTTAAAGAATTCCTCAAAGAAACCGATGGAAGTTCTTCAGACCGATTGTACACCATAGCGTGTTCTGAACCAGATAGAAAGGAGAAATTCAGCTATGAAGTTTTATTTGAAGAAAGCGAAGTCAGCATCAGAGAAACGGATACAACTGCTCAAGAAGATACCCAGCCATCTAAGCCGGCTCTTATTAAATATTTGCCAATGGAAACGACAGAGGAAAAGGATCGAAACAAGCAAAAGTACGAAACATGGTTTTCCATCATAGCAGCAGTACTTTGCTACATCCACACTAAGTACGGCACCTGTAGAGTGCATATCGAAAAGAAACAATTACCGGAAACCAAAACAGTATCGGAAACAGAAAGCAAGCCAGAATCCGAGGAAAATCCTGAGTCAGAATCGAAGTCTATCGATGACAACATATCTTTACCTTCGACAATTATTTTCCCACTGAAGAACTACAAGTATATCGAGCCCAATCCTCTTTATGGTGATGACGAGGAATTTAAAGAGGAGTTTTCAGATGATGAGTTTTCATGCACTGGCTATTGTTCCTCTTTAATCAAAATTAAGAGCCCTAGTTCTGATCACGGTGCCGAGGAAAAAAAGGAGGACATTAGAGCAGACATACCACAAGAAGAAGAAAACAAAATTAGGAGCCCTAGCTCTGACCACGGTGCCGAGGAAGAAAAGAAGGAAGCGACAGTCGACATTGGACTAGAAATACCGCAACAAGAACCTATCAAGATTAAGAGCCCTAGCTCTGATCAGGAAGTACCACAACAAGAAATTACGGTTTCGAACGATCAGGCCCCAAAAGCTGATGTTACGAACGCCAATGGTAAGCGAACCATTGACTGCATCACCGAAGCAGATGATGAGGACAACAGTACACAAACTCCTAGCAAACTGCAATGCCTTAACGACAGAAACCGATTCTGTTTTCAATATCTCCACAGTCTTATGATGCTAAACTTTTTCTTTTAAATAAATGATAAAAACAAAAAAATAAACCCTTGTGTCATTATTATTATCAGCGGAATTGACGGCGTTGCTCTTAAGTTTTCGTTTCTATCTAGAAAGGCTACTGCATGAGTAGCAAGTTAACTTATTTTCAGCTCAGTCTCAATTGGGATTTAACCATGAATCCAACAATTAGTCCCCTTCTCGAGATTATTTAGCAAACGACCGAGAAAAATAATTCCCATGGGAAGGTTCTTAGTTACGCCTTTAGAATGGAAAATTTATTTTTAAAAATGGTCTCCTTTTACCTAGAAGTATTCCTTAAGCTTCCCATAAAAAAAAAATTGAAAACCTTGAAAACAGGCGTAGTTTGAGTGATGGCCTTCTCGGTAGATGCAAACCTTTATCCAACGTAGCATTTCCTTGTATTTGGAAATAGGAAAATTCACAAGGATTCTAATCAGGAGAGTAGGGGTGGATAAGAATGCAGTGCGTAATGCGTTCTGGTGCATAGTTAAATAAACTTGTTTACTTGTCAAGTAAAGACAAATGAATCTAATAAAGACACATCATACTGCTAATTATCTTCTGTATTAATGCAAAAGCCTTGCTTGACCGACGTTGTCATGTTTAATTGTCTCAAAGGAGTTGAAAAAAATAAAAAATTTGAGCACCTTTTCTCTATGTCGACTTTAAACACCACACATTAACAGGGTCGGCCACTGTAAAGAAATGTGCTTTTGAATTGATTACAAGTTGCATGCAAAGAGACGTCAACAAACAAATTTTGAGTAATTAGAATCATTAATTAAGTCATTTGGCCAGTCAGCCTGCCAGTCATACATGGTGCTGGGCTATTAAAAGTTTGATTAAATTGCAAACTATTTTACTTAATTGAGTAGTTAATATTTCCTGTTTACAGATGGCGTAGTGTAGTGGGATGTTGAACAATGACAGATTGGTTCGGAGCAACATATGGAGTGGAGCAAGGCTGTCTTTTAAGTGCAACACTTTTTGTCAAATACCACGATGAAATGCTGGTATACTTCTCAGTTGGAATCCAAATCAGGGGTCGTAACATTGAAATGTGGCGCTCTGCGGATAGTTTAGCTCTACTGGCACAAATAGAAAGACACAAACTGAATAGTTTTGCTATTAGATACTGTTTAAAAATATAACTCTAGCACATGGACAAATAGTCTGGCTTTGATAAGCCGCATCCTATCTGTCAAATTTTATTTATTTTTATTTATTTATTTAGGTATTTTTCCAAGATCTACCGCAGTGTAAATATTTGATCGACTGTGGACTGAGGACAAAAATATTCCCCACTGCAGAAACAATTTAATCAAAATTGCTAAATGGGGAAAATTAGGAACCATATTAAAAATACTTTGAAACAGAGTCTAAGTTCCGAAGCTATACAATTTCTGAATATCTTTAAATTAGTTCCACATAAACTTTAATTTGTGGTCATTCTTCTCATTAAGGATGTCATTCTTTTAATAAAAAAAAGATAGCATTTCATTTTATGTCAGTCAAGCGTGCCGTCTGCTTGGTTTAATTTCTATTTGTTATTGCCAAAAAATTAAATTTGTATAAAATTATTAATAAATTAAAACCTGAACTTGCACTTCCCTGACCGCAAAGATAATAATTTCTTGCTCTACTTCACTTTTTCCGACTTGCGACACACAGTACAGAACTCTCAGAATTAAATTAGTACTTAAAAAAATAAATAAAAATACTTTCAGTTGTGATTTGGAAACTCAAATCCAAAATTTAACTGAATACAGTGATTCAGAGAATTGTAAATGAAGCACAATGCTATTTTCAGAGACATTGTCTAATTTTCGACCATTTTTAATCTATCTATTGCTTCTTTTTGAAGTGCATGTTATTTCGATGCTGGCAACACTCACGGTTAGATACATATATATATAGAGAGATATGTTGTGTCGAGCATCGGCTGTAAAAAATGGGTCTTTTTAAATTTAAAAAAAATAATTTTCAAAAGAATTCTTGGACGAAATGAAGCCCTTTCAGCGGCCGGTGTAGGGTAATTCACATAGGAAGATCATAAAACTGGCTGGCTTTGTACTTTTAGTTACTTATTTTGATTCTGTCACCCTTCGAGGGGGATTGGATGTCAACAACCCATGTGCTCTTCTTCAGTAATCTCGATTCGTCCTCGACTGTTCTTCATCACGTTTACTTAGGCCGCAACACTTTTCTGCCTGACTGGGGACCCACGACTGCTTCTTGCTGGTTTTCTAGGGTAGAGGAGGACTGTGCTTTTTGTAGGCAGCATCCAATCATCTTACCATATTGTAGAGTTGGAGGATTCTAGCATTCTGAAATCCTTCGCCTCGTGAGTCGAAAAGGGTCCTAACATTCCGGAGTACTATCGTTGACCGTAGTCGATAGCCAAAGGTATCCGCCCGTCAACAAAGTATTAGTCCGTTTTCGAGGCTTATTCTGGCGTTTGGGAGCATATAATTTTTAACGATTGCGGCTCGCGGGGCCAGAAAAAAATCGACACTTATCATGTCTTGTGGCACAGAAAGCTCGCCATTTGCCTTTTCCATTTCACAATTTCCGAAGAGGTTCCCAGATGACGCCGAGAGGAGGAGTAGGGTAGGGCTTACTAACACAGCCAAGATGTTCGACTGTTGAGGCTTCTATCTCGCTACTTAGCGAACTAACACCTTTCGGGAAATGCTGCTTCTACGAGGTTTAGTTTTAACCATTGCCGAACTCCGAGCGGAGCAGTGACAAGGAATCTTAAGTCATCTTTTGCCATATCCTTGATCAACAATAAGACAGTTCTTCATGATTATCTGGTCATCAGGAAGATTTATGGGACAGCGCCGATATCCAAGAGATGGCGTGAGTTGACTAGAACATGAAATTGCCCAAAATTTTCATTCACCGCGGTGCCGGTCAGAAAGAGTGTTCCAACATGGCAGATATCCAAGAGATGGCGTGAGTTGACTAGAACATGAAATTGCCCAAAATTTTCATTCACCGCGGCGCTGGTCAGAAAGAGTGTTCCAACATTGTTATTGGTGGTAAAACTTCGAGTTACTGTTATGAGTCAGAAAGCTCTCAACAATAAACGGAATGGAACTTTCTAGGCGATATTCTCTCTCATCAGTGGCGTTCTACTATCCGCCATTCTCCGGGGACCCAGACGAATCAATTGATGCCTTGTTTAGGAAAATCGGTTCAGGCACCTAGCTTCTAGGTGATACCAAGCAAACATAGTGTCACACCAAATGTTACGCACAGCTGTCGATATAATTGCATCGTTGATTATTTTGCATTTTGAATGGTTCATTACATTATTTTCTAATCTTGGTCACACTCCAACTTGCAAGCAATACCCGATACCGAAAAACTGCAATCAAATGGTTTGAACCACTAGTTTTTTTTATTTTGATTCAAACAAAGCTCTACTGTGTGTCGTCGACGGCGATGTTGATGACGTTTCACTACTTTACGCGATAACTTAAGTTCAAGTCAAGCTGATGTACGACACCACAATCAGTCTGAGTGGTGAATCGTATTCGAACAGAGTTGCGCGGAATCGCGGAAGTTTTACTTTGAACACAAGATACAAATTCGTTTCGTGTGTTGGCTGGTTTTCTATTTTTTTTTTTCTAAATTAAAATAAATTTGTGTACCATTTTGGTGTTTTGACAAGTAGCAACGAATGGTGATAGGAATTACCGCGAATATTGTTATTCTTTCAAAGTTTGTTTAGCACGTGAAAGTGTGGTGTCAGTGTGTCAGAAGTTGGAAATCAAATCAAGTTGATATTGAAATAAAATTTGATCAAAACTACAAAAAGTAGTGTCTTGTACGTGGTGTTTGTGGAATTTAAAACTGAGTTTTAATTTGAAGCCAAAGGGAGGCAGTGTGCCTGATTAGGAACTTTGTTAGGCTTGACAACGTGGTTTTTAAATAACCTGCAACAAAAGGTTTGTAATGGAAATTTTGTTTCTCGATTTAATAATATTGACTAGCTACTATTCGGTTTGGTTTTGTAGAAAAAAAAAACATACAAAAATATGTAAAATTTGAACTACTTGCATTTTTTATGAGTGTAAGATCGATTTGTGTTGTTATTTATGATAGTCGCGACTCGGGAAGCGTATTTTTTGGGTTTACTTTGTCTTAAATATAAGACAATGATTTTTACAAACGTAACGGAATTAGATTTGGTACATACATATGTATATCTGTATGCATGTAATGTCGACTCACGGAATTGGAACCCTTCTGCCAATTTGGGAAATAAACTTTTTACTGTCAAACGTTTTGTTTTAATCGACTTCATGGTTTTCGACACTGACAGCGACAGGGCATATTTTGTTGCTTTTGTTTTGTGTCCCGTTGACAGCTGGAATTGTTGCATGTTTTGAGTTGTTTTCGCTCTTGGTGTTGGGTGTTCTAACCCTTCAGCATGCAGTTGTTACTTAGTAGTCTAACTATTAAAGTAAAAATTAATGAAAGCAAAAAACCGACAGGAGAGCTTTGAAAACTTAATCAAGTTCCTTTGAACAGAAAGTCATATAAAAACCAAAACTTGAGAGTAAATTAAGCATTATTGATATGTTTTTTTTTTTTGGATATTAGAGACATGGTATTCCCGCATAATTTTGCGCCAAAGAAACCTGAGTGGTTAAGATGCTTAGAAATCAATGAGCCATGTTAAATGAACTTTGGTCAAGGGTGCATGGTTATGAGATTTTCATAAGTGTTTGACGAAAATAATTTGAATTTTTGTGAAATTGTTGAGTCATTTGAGTTAGACGTTCTTAGGCACATATGTATATTCGGTGCGTACCATGATCAAAGTAATCCTTCTGAAAACAACTTTTTTTATTCATTTGATTATTATTCAACAATGGATTGGCAATCAGTTGATTACAAAAAAATATTTAGTTGCTTATTCATCTTAAGAATTTAATACTTTGGATCGGGTTTGTGCAATTTTAGAAAAAGAGTTATCGATTCAGTTAGACTAACCATTTTTTTTAAAGGGTGTTCTAATAAGAGCATCGGCATTAATTATTAAAAAGTAAATTTAATTCTATTTTACTATGAAATACAAATTTTGTGATCATGCAAGGAGCAAAATTTAGACAATTGCGTCCTGACACTGCTCTCCCTCTTCCTCACCAAAGAGTGAGTGGATGTGTTGGCATTACTTGAATCACTCTAGTTTTTTATGTGCTCCGAAATCGCCAATTTGTGTATTTTCTTCATAATGAACCATTGAGTTTAAAATATCCCCCATCACTAAGATGATTTTTTTTAACAAAATTGCCGGGCATTATAGCTGATGTTTCATGAACCAATTAAGAGATTCTCTTTGGATAAAATGGACTTCTGATTTGAAATCTGCGCCAAAAATGTGTTATTTTTTGTAGCAAAAGACTTCAAAATCACTCTAGTTTCCTTTCTTTTTATAGACTCAGATAATAATGCCATCAAAATCTTGGAAATTTGAGTCAACCCGTGTACTGACTTCATAGATGTTATAATACTCGAGTCCCTCCACGAGTCCTTTTTATTCGTCGTCGTAGAGCGTTCTTCAGCACTTTCATTTTGGCGAGGCATGCATTTTGCTGACTTCCGAATGTCAAGTTTTGAAAAATTAAAAGTAATTGCATACCTACATATCGAAATTGCGGTAATATGCTGCGGGACGATCGACTCATCTTTTTGACGTTAAAATTACGGAAGAGATCCGGGAACACTGATTGTGAATTCAATTTCTAGGCCGTTTCTGAAAATAAAAAAAATTACAAAACCTATTCTATTGCTGACTGGTTTTTAAGCCAGTTTGTGATCTGGTAATCGTGATGTCGTTCATAATCGTTGATCACACTTACTTTCACGCCTCTCTGCTGAGGAATAGGGTATTGAAGTCGTACCTATTCCCATTTATGAATACCGAAACTTTGATTAGTCTTGAGAATATTGTGATTTTCGACTCCGCGATTTTTCCGAAACTGTAACGTCTAAGATAACACAACCCAGGCAGGACGTGTTTTCTCAAGCGTTTGTGTCTTAGCGCCCCTATTGCTGTAACGGTCCTAACTTCGAAAATATTGTTTTATTTTGATTAAATTTGTTGTGAAAATGAGTTTTTTTTTATTGTGATCATAAAAACTTGGTTGCATACATATGTATGTCGATTGTGGTTGCAAACAAATAGTTCTAAAGCCATTTGTTTATGTTAACATATGTCCATTAAATGGGACCTAATAGTGCCTCCAGCCTGTGATTTGAAAGTATGCTGAAACACCTAACGACCCAAGTATGTAGTTGCTTTTATTTATTATGAGCAAAAGTTAAAAAAAAAAAAAAAAATTAATTAATGTATTTCAGGCTCTTTATTTTCCCGACGAATTCATGGCATTTTTGTTTTTATTTTTCTGTTGGAGGCCTTTAAATTTTCTGAATAGTTTACAATTAGAAACATATGTAAGTTCTCTCACAAAGTGCATACACAGTGAGTCGCTCTTTAACAAAGCTATGTTCGAGAGATAGCTCGAGGTTGTTTTGCCATAGAAAACTGGAAAATAGAGCAGTTAAACAGGAGATATGTTGCTTGCGGTAGATTAAGTTACAGCTTCTAAAATGATGCAATTAAAAATGCAATTTTGATTAAAAGCGTCTCCTTGACCTATTCTATAAGCCAATTTGTTTAAGAGTCCCATTGCTGGAACATCCTGTGAGTTTTGTGATGAAGTCACAAGCAAATCTGTATCTACTCGTTTACGTATGTTATTTTAATTTTTTTTTTTTTAATTTTAATTGAATCAATTGAACTCTGAAAAAAATAATTGGATGTGCTGTCAACAAAGATGAATCGCAATAATCTATTAGAATGCTTCATCAACTTTCACCTTGGTTTAATCTTTTATAAGAAGAGACATATTTATTTTTTTAGAAAAAATCAGCTGTATCACATACAGTATTTACATATTTTGCTGAAATATTTTTTTATATAAGAATCTCTTAGAATCATTTGCGTAAGCAGAATGTTCCCTTCGATGCGGATTGTTTTTGTTTATATTAGCTTAGAGATAACCCTTGTAATGCAATTGTACCACTTTATTTGGTGAGAAAGGGAGCAGATAGGAATTTCAGTGTAGAGTCGTTTATAACATCTGTTACTATTGAGTTCTTGGGTCAAATGAATTTTGTTCTGGTGCAAATGCACCCTTTCGCTGTAAGGTGCCTCTTTATGCGACTAAGTCTTGTGAGCAATGATGAATTGAAGTCTCTTGGGCTTAATTCTACCTATCACGCTCGAAAAGAACATGAATTTTTATTAAAAATTTTCACAATTTTGACACATTGTTTAAGTGTGTAGTTTTCCATAGCTAAATGGCAGCTGTGACAGAATATGCTCGCCAGAATGACAGCGCTGTCATTTCAAACATAACTAAAATCTGCTGTCAAAGGTCAGCCGCGGGTATTGAAAGACCCTCAATTTATGTATGTTATATGTACATCCAAACATAAATATGTCCATTAAATCTAAATTACATGCATAAACTGTCAGAACAAAAAAAAAAACAGAATTTCATTCAAGACAAGCGATATGCAAATCATTGCAAAACATCGACGCTCATTTTCGTATTATTTGCATATCGCGGGAAATGAAATTCGATACAACGCACGGGTCTCAAAGTTAGCGATAAAATAATGGACTGCATTGTGTCGAATAATAAAAACAACTTGGTATGCAATTTCAAAACTAAAGTGAACTGTTTTCTCAATAAGGATTCGTCAATTATTACAACAAAAAAAAAAAAAAACAAAGGAAAGGTTGTAAAGAACGACAGTCACTGGCTCAAGGAATTGAATTCTACGTAGCTAACACATTTAATTCGTGAAATGCAATTCTACTTATGTATGTATGTACCTTAGGAGTGTTATTGAAGGAGGCATTGACATTGAAAGCTTTAGTTTTTCACAATACAAATCTTTGATTACTTTTAATGTTTGCAAATGAGTTTCAGGTTTTTAAGACAGATACATTATATGTACGAAAATGTTCCAGTAAGTGGACGCCGTCGCCAAGTGATTAGTGCGTTAAACTAATGAGCGAGATGCTCGAGGTTAGAATCCCAGGAAACACCAACAATTTTTCCAGGTTCAACCTCTCACGAATGCCTGACAAACATCCGAGAGTAATAACTATCGTGAGAAATTTATGTATATTTCAATTAAGGAAAAAAAAAACAAATCTTTACGGATGTAGCTCTAACCTGTAGGCCTCTTCCATTTGTGTGAAAGAATAGAACACGCACAACATGAATGCTCACGAGAAGCTAGGCCCTGGACCACATACGGTCCGTTGCGCTAAATATTTGTGTTTTTATAACCTTAATCTCAGTCTTCGACCACTAAGTTAAACCACCCAGATAAATGTGTGAATCTTAGGAGTTTGCTTAGCTCAATGTTACCTAGGTCCTCCATTTCTGCAAAGAAGTAACTGCCAAGAGCACGTCTTCTTTTGGTGGCCAGCGGTGGACAGTCACAAAGTAGGTGACGATCGGATTCTATTTCCTCTACGTCCGTGCAGCTTCTACAGTAGCCGTTATGCGGTAACCCTAGCCGTGTTCTGTCACGACGCCAACAGCTATTCGGACTTAGTTCCATAAGATTAATAAATCTCTTTTTGTCGTAGACTGGCCATAACGATTTCGCTGTTGCGCATGTATCTAATCAGCGCCAGCGTTTATTAGCCTACTCATTAGACTCAATGTCTATATCCCTTTGCAGGGTACTGAGCGGCGTACTAGCCTCAGAGAGGGCCTTTGAAGAGTTCATAAGTGACTCTTCTTTGGCTAGTTCGTCCGCTTTCTCATTATTATCGGAGATATGTATCTGTGTGTCCAGGTACCCAGCACAGTTTCACCGTATTGGCAGCTGAGATGTTATCCAGTCGCTTTTTGTATATTTTTACGAGCTTGGATCGTAATTGATGTGGACTACAATGCCTTAATGGCTGTTTGACTGTCGACATAAATGGTAGTTATTTTTGCTGAAATATTTTCCTTAAAAATCATATCCGCAGCTTGTTTCATTGCAGCAACTTCAGCTTGAAAAACACTGCATCCATTTTTAAGTTTAAATAAGCAATGTGTATTCCGAGACTCGCAGTATACACCGGCAACCGTATCAGCGACCATTTTGGATCCGTCGGTGAAGATGGCCAGTTCATTCTTGAAAGGGACTCTGCCTTCATCCCAACTTTCTCTGCTAGGAATTCTAATGGAGAATCGGTTGCAGTTTGGTAGTGGGATGATGTAATCCGTTTCCACCCGAAGTCTCGATACATTCCATCGGCTTAGAATTGAGTCATGACGGTAGGGTTTAGCTATCCATTGACCTGCTTCCCTTAGCCTTAGTGTAGTTTTGCCTGCCGAGTTCGCAAAGTATATGTCGAGCGGAGACAGTCTCCCCCAGACAGCCTGCCCGCTAAACTTTTCTAACGCTTTCAAGTTCGTATTTCTTCTCGAGCGTTTTCCACCTGACAACCGAACTGTAGGATAAGATTGGCCTTACTACCGCTGTATATAGCCAGTATACCACTTTAGTCTTGAATCCCCATGATTTCCCGAAGGCTCTTCTACATGCATATTATGCCACAGAGGCCTTCTTGATTCGATTGTCAATGTTGGCTTCCGATTTAGTTTGGAATCTAATATTACGACGAGATATTTGGGAGTTTTCTGAGGTTTTAGATCGACACCGTTCATACCGGGGTATTTGTATTCTGGTATCGATCTTCTCTTCGTAAAAAATACTAACTCGGTTTTCGTCGGATTCACTTCCAGACTCCAAACTTTGACCCAGTTATTCACTAGTAGTAGTGCATACCTTCAGGCAACTGGAACACATTAAGTAGACAGTACTGATTTTTGTTTAGTTTTTAAATGTCTGTTCAAAAATTGATTGCGCAATCATTTTGTTTAAGTTTGAATTTAAGGAATATAAATAAATTCAGCCAGTTCCATTAAATTTTAAAATATTTGTTAAAACAAATTAAATTGAACAAATTTTAAGTGCAATCATTTTGAACGAATTTGTTCCGGAATTTCAAGTTTCTCCATTATTCATTTCGAGTTTTACTTAGAGTAATTAAAAGAATGCATTGCATTTTTTTTTAAGTCTGTGTTATTGTTTAAGTCAGGAATTACCAGAAAGAAGATGAATCGATGTGCATAAAACTGGTCTTGTAAGTTTATAGGGCAATAACTTAAAAAGAGAAAAGTTGTCTAACAAAAGGTCGACGGTTTCTTTAAATGAAATATTGTTCTAAGAATTTAGCGGTTTGTGATTAAATGATATATCATTAAAAAAAAAATAAACAACATAAAACCATCGTAGCTCTTGCCTCTTCGTTTGGATCGCAAGAAAAAGGAGGAACATATCAATGCTTTTCCATGAGACACTTAAAGATAAAATTGCTTTTCTGCTTTCTGGGGCAATTTGATTACTTTCGCTTCTTCCGTTTCTCTGGAAATGATATAGAAGACGTTCATATGTACATATGCGTTGTGAATGTATGTACACTTCACAGTTATCTGTTTATTGACCCTTTCAGTTTTATTGCTTCTAGATTCCCATCAGAAGTGGTTACTCTTCATTTCTAATCAGTATCCATGTATAAAAGAAATGTGACTGTTCCATGAACAACCGAAGTTACTACCTCATTATGGTTGCTTTCTGAACACTATACTTCCGCGTAGACTTCCTCTATTTGGTAGGACTAATGCGTACAGAGGATTGTCAATGCGTCAGTGTTAAACCATGACCTTAACTTAAATATTCAACCTTGTCGATTTCGTAAAAAGAAAACTCGACAAGTTAGTGTGGTTGCATACTTTGATAGCACACGCAGTGGCTGAAATAAGTCAATTGGCAAGCTACAAGGATCTAGATATTCCCTAGACTCTATCAGCAAAATCAAATGAAGATCCTTTTGAAGCGTTGAAGTCTCCAGGCTTTCTTGTAAGCCATGCCGACTAGGTTGTCAAAGTGTGCTCCTAAATGGAGTTTCCTACGAGTAGAGAGGTTATATAGGTCCTGCAGAAATCATTTGACGAAAACTAAGCCTTTTGGCATGTCTACCAATTTAATGTCTGGTAATAGTAGGAAAATTTGCTTTGAATTTACATAGAGTTAAAAATTAATTCATTGGTCGCACAGTTATCTGGAATGTTTCACGCTCGAGTCGCTCATCTATTTTTTTTTTCGAAAGACGGGCCGTAATCTAGGTTAGCCTTAGAGTTAAAAGGGGCTGAAGCCAGGAACGTAAACATCTAGTCTTGTAACATGAAAAAGTGAGAGTTTATCCTCCAGTCATTCAACTGACCTAAAAATAAAATTGAATCGCGATAAGATTCCTTTTATCACTGCATAGATATCTATACCGTAATAGTTATACATAATACATATGTTTTTATAACAAACAAACATAGAATAGAACTCAATATTGTGATACCGGTCATATCGATAGCGTTAAACCATTCGATACTGATAACGTATTTAGCAAACATTGAACTCCATAGCCGCCCCTGAGACACCTTAATGCCTTCCTGGTCTGTGAACTATGTATACCATTACGCATTGCATCAATCGATTATATGTATGTTTAAATTATCATTCGATTTCTTTAGAGTTCAGTTTTAATTTGAGTTACGAGTGTATGACCGCATTAATCCCGCCATATTCATATTCCTGTTAATCGATTTATACACATGGAAACTACACTGGTTATCTATTGCCAGAGAGACACATTATTCACAATCTACGTTTAAAAAATAATTATAATTGCATAATATTATGAAAGACTGAAGTAAAATAAAACGCCCTTTGAATTTTTAGTGATTACACTATAATACGCTTATAATTTACATGTTTATTAAAAAAATTAAATTAAAAACTGGATTGAAATGTTGTTATCGCTTATAACGAGTAATCGTGTGTATGAATAACTTAAGAAGATGAGTGTTTAACTATCAGGAGGTCGCGTCGCATTGCTTGTCTTTTTTTTGAAAATAGTTTCCTTTTCGTTATTGCTACATAAATAGAAATTATTTTGTCATTTTGCAGCTTAGTGACTGTAATCTCAGGATCATTACTTGAATTCATCCTTCAAAAATCGTTCATTGAGAGTTTTCCTGTAGTGATGATAGTTTTAATTATCAGAGTTTACATACTTTAAATCATTTTCAATGATGACTTTGCTATTTTGAGGGCCATCGAAGGATCCGTTCAGAGCAATCGGAAGTTAATGTCAAAATTCTACGTTAAGTTTTCTTCATTACTGTCAATTGCTCAAGTTGCCCATGATAGGCGTATGTGAGCGGAAGCGATTACACAGCTCTTAAAGTCAAATGTCAAATATACGTACGTAAGTGAGCAAAAATTAACAAAAACTTGACGAATGGTCGTACATAACAAGTTCCTTGTGTTCGCACAGTTGCGTATGTAAGTCGACGTACGCACCCATTTAAGATGTGTCATCAACTCCACATTTGAGGTGATCAGAAACTTGATAGTTTTAGATACGGTGGGTGATTCTGCATTATCGCGATGCAGAAAAAATTTGCTTTCTTGGTCGTCGTGGTGTACCATTCTGCATTGACTGTACGACGTGCCTCCAGTGAAACAATGTCAGAAAATGGTTGCCAAATTCTTCGAACACACTCAACTGGTATACTTATCAACTCGACGATTATGTCGAACGATAACTCTATATTGGGTGCATCGGCTATCCTCTACCAGCACATTCCAATCTTTGTTGATAGTTTCTGAAACGATGACAACGGTAGGGTATCTCTTTCGTGGGTGGTCCTTGAGTGAAGAACAGCGAAATTGAAATTCATTGAATTTCCGTTCTTGAAGGGCGATGGATACTGCTTCATCGCGAAATATTCATTTTAATTTTATCGCTTTTATGGAAATGTCTGTCTATGGAAAATGTGATATCTTCTCGTGGAATTGCCCTCATTGCAGTCTCATGGGCAGCTATTGTCACTTCTAGAATCTCTTGGCAGGCTTGGTAAACGCTATGGTTACTATGCCCGAAAGTATGTTTGGCGAAATAGAGAAGATACCCACGCCTTTATGTTGAGAATTCCTCAGGTGAAGAATTATATATAGTTTTGCACAGTCTAGGTACGGTCTTCTTAGCTTTCCTGGGTGATTGGGGCAGTTATTGTCACCTATTCTCGTATAGAAAGGATCTAGCGGAAGTAGGTTAGGGATAGTCTTGAGATCCGCTCTTGGTTGCTGTGTTGGTTCTATACATTCTAGCCTTTGTACTTTAGTGATGACTGTTAAGTTGCTGATTTTGCTTGCGATCTGCCACCAAACGAAGCTGCTGTAAGTGAAAATTGATCTCACTATAACCATGTACATATATTCACATAATCATTTTGTAACTTGGTCTCCAGGTTTTTCGGAACGTTCTGCTGCATGGGTAGAATCCTCTTAAGGCGCTCTCCAAGATGACTCTCCTTGATACGCACAGCATGGGTTATACTATCAAAGCAACCTACCGTCTCAGACGAGGTTGCGATGTTTTGCAAACGAGGAATGACGGGAAAAATCAAAGAAATGATTAAAGTTCAAAATCGAACCATTAATGCGTAGATAATTAACTGAGAGTATCTAAATCACTTTTGAGTGACCAAAGGAGTGACTCACGTTTCTAAAAATTTTGCCCAGGGCTGCTAATGATCTTGATAACTCCCTGAGTATGGCAGTGATTCTTCGGGAATCGGATCCAAACCGTGATAAATGATGTGTGGAAGCACTGCCTAACGCCCACATTCATTAGTCTTTCCACATGCGTTGCAAAATTTAACTGTCAGTCCAATATACGACTGAAATTTAAACCCCCTATAGGTCTTAAATTATTCCGGAATAACATTGAATTGCTGTTTCCTAATTTTATAGCCGGCCAGTTGAAGATTAAATTGCTTTTCATATTAACATACAATTTTGGGTATCTGGAACTGTTTTCATGTACCGAGTCTTGAACATTGAGGCGTTGGTGGTCTTAAACAAGTTTAGCTGGTCATTCGCGGTTTACAGTATTGCGCATTAAGCTTTAGATTCTGAATCTTTTGTTTTGTTGTCGACTAATTGCTTGAATCTTCCTTTATAACAATCCCCTGAATATTCTAAGGTACTTCATAAGTACAAGTACATTTTCTAGTATCCTCTACGTTTCAAGCTTGAGCTCAAACACATTCGACCGCCTAGATACATCGCCCACGATTTAAAATTTGAATAAATTGACCAAAATTCTTCCATAGAAAGTGTGTGGTATTTCTTTTATAAGAATTTAAAGTTTTTGTAAGAATAGTCTGCTAGACATTTCTACTGACACATTTTCAAGGACTACAAGTCTTCTATTGCATGACTTGCAAATTAACTTTGAAATTTAAATTGCATGATCTAATTTTGAATATATTTCATTCAGTCAATATGCATTTTATGACCGAGTGAAAACCCATTTTGCAAATATTCTATAAAATTCAGGTTTGCAGTGTGTTGTTGGTGTGATCTACAAAAAAAAAAAAAAAAACCGATCAAGTTTATTGCAAGAAAAGAAATTCAAATTCTTTTTTATGTTTCTTGTCACTTTTATTTTAGATTCACACACAACAATGTTTCAATCCACAAATGTCAAAATGCAAATTAAAGCAGACAAGTTTAAATGCTAAGCCTAGAGGTGAAGTCATATAAATTTTAAGGTGGAGTTCAGATGATCTAAAATTGTCGAGCATAAGATTCTATTTTGAGCTGTTGGCCCTTAATAGATTGGTAAAATTCGATAACAAATCGACTTTAACATCCTATTGGACTTAAACATTTAAGCATTTTCCAATCCCATCGTTGTAGGAATTAAAAAACTTAACGTCTAATCGCACTTTGTCTGCGGAGCTACAATATTTTTTTTTATGAATTTTCCAGTCGTTCCATTAATTATTACTAATTAAAGTCAACAATATTCCTGGTGTCAATAAAACGTTTACTTAATCAGTATTAACACGTTATAAACCCGAGGAACTACAATAAGCAGATAATTTATTTATTTTTAATAACATTTCACACAATAAGATATTTTCAAAGCAACCGGTTAAGTATTGCTTAGAGTCGTCATATAAGCTTGTGTTCTATTTCATGCAATTTATTTACACAAGACGTAGAACATGTTGAGAATGCTTTTACTAATTAAACGTTCAGTAGCCCCATGCGACTAGTTGTTCTCGGACACACGCCATAGAGAGTGATCTGCCCCCAAAATAAAAATGTTTATTGTTTTAAATTAAAGTCAAAACGAGATGTTGGTCCATATTTCTAGCAGTCGGGTCATAACCCACATTAAAATAATAGTTGAGACGGCCTAAAAAAAAAAATATAGAATTAATAAAATTTTGCTTATGATAGATGCATTAAAACGAAAAGATACTTTTGGAAATAGGCACTGATAAGAGACGTTAAAATAGAGATGGAATTTCGAAATATAAGAGTTCTCTTTATAGTCCGGTCGAAGTGGTCGTTAATGTGAATTATGACCTACTTTAACTAGAATGTGGTTATTTTTGTTTGCGACTAAAGGTTGACTCCGGCTTTATTGCAAGACAACTAAAAGATGGCTTCTATCGGTAAGTGTTTAACACTGGGGAGCTTCGGTAATTCCAGGGGAATATTGGCGAATAATTACTTGGTATTACCACCATGATAAGTGAGCACTGCAGGGTAGTGGTTATTGCGTTGGACTACTGATCGAGACGTTCGAAGTTCGGATTTTGAGAAAACCCAAAAAAATTCGTTTACAGTCCTAATTCTGTTAACTGTCATGAGAAAGCTTCTAACTCGCCTTTGGGACATGGCTTTAAACTTTAGGGGCCTCCCATTTGTACGAAGAAATGCAACACGCACAACACGAGTGGTCGCGAGAACCTAGGCCTGGATCACATACGGTCTGCGCCAGATATTTATTTGATTTTTTTTACCAGCATGGTATTACATATTTTCCTACAGAATTCATTTATTTGCGTCAACTCTTTTAGTCAAGAATTGTACCCCTGAATTCCACGGACAAAGAGTGTTCTTAACCAACAGGACTACCCGTTCGTCGAAAACTAAAGGCACCATACCAAAACTCAACATTCGCCGCCTCTATTGGCAATGAAACCCCAGTTGTTATTTTCTGTAAAGGACCATATACAAGGTCGACTCGTACGTACGCTGAATAAGACTTTGGATCGCGTAATAAAGCCTTGGATTATTCCTTCATATCCTGCTGAAGGAATTTATTTACGTTTAAATATCTTCCAATATCCTTTATCTCATCTTGCTTATCATCCATTTTTCCTGAGCATAAATTTGGCACATGTTTTTCTACTCGGCAATAGGGTCTACTAAGGATTTTTTTTATGTATACTGTCTTCTAAAGCTTCAACCGTTGATGGTTTATCCATGTAAACAAGCGATTTCACGTACTATATACCACAGAAAATAATCGAGCAGCGGAATTAGGTGGCATGATCTTGGTGACCAATTCACTCTCTCACCAAACTTTGATTTCAATAAATCAATTTTGGTCGCAGTATGATACGCAACCCAATCCTGCTGGCACCACACATGTATATGTATCTTCTACATCGCTACACGTATTTGGAAATTCGTCGATTCGTCGATTATCTTTTTGTATCAATCACCATTGACTGTAAAGCAGGTTCCTGGCTCATTTTTAAAGAAATAAGGGTAAATGATGTCACCAGCGAACAAACCACACCATACAGTACATTTTTGTGGATGTAATGGTGTCTGAAGTGTCACTTTCGAATTGTTCATACTCCAAATATGACAACTTTGCGTATTGACGTATCCATTTAGCCAAAAATGAGGCTTATCGTCGAACACAATTTTGCCATAAAGTTGTTGGGGATTAGGCAAATATCCTTCCGCGAAATGACGATGGAACCATCATAAGTGAGGATCAAACGTCCCTGCAACGAGCACTTGATGTGTGGGTGGATGTTTTGGAGGGAAATGGGTATCGAATTAGTTCAAAAAAGACAGAGTACCTGTACTGCCCATTCTCTGATCCACTCCGACCTAGTCCAGACATTTATTTGAATGGAAAAGTGATTCCCAAGTGCGAAAAGTTCAAGTATCTGGGATCTATGATTAATAGCGAAGCAACTATTGACGACGACATCAATCATCGCGTAAGCGTAGGATGGATGAAGTGGCAGGAAAACTCTGCTATCTTCTGTGACCGAAAAATGCCCCCCAAGCTGAAAGGAAGGCTCTACACCGCAGTTGTTCGTCCGGCGCTCACATACGGAGTAACAAAGTTTGATCGAATTAGAAGTTCGAAGATCCGAGGAAGCCTTCACGTCAAAGAACCCATCTCGAAAAAATTGGAGCACGATCGGCTCAGTTGGTATTGCCATGTTCAAAGGAGGGATCCTACGAACCCTGTCAAAAGGGCAATGTCAATCAACGTTCCTACAGAAGCGCGGAAGAGAGGCAGGCCAAAAAGCTCCTGGATCACCCAAATGCAAAAACAGCAGCATTTGACCAGCCTCAGAGACGAAGTGATCCGAAACCGGAAGGCCTGCAGATATTTTCTGAGGTCGAATCGGCGAACCCCACAGGCGAACCAGTAGGGATGCAGTAAAGTGTGAGGGTTATGATCCCTATAATCCTGATCATAACCTAAAAGTTCTGAGCGGACAAAACCTAAGGAATACTTTCTTCGAAACGCACTGGTCTCATTCTTGTTATTGGCCCAATGTCATGTAGTGTTAAGAGATAGCGAAATCTATCCAGAACATGACGAATAGCACGTTCAGATGGGCGATTATTTAGTCCATAAAATTGACGAAGTGCACGATAAGTTTGTGAAACTGAACACTGATTTCGGAAATAGTATTCCACGGTTCAGTAAAGTTGTTGCGATGTAAATCCATATCTGATGAATGGTTAGATTCTACTTGGTTTTGTCCTCATTTATCCCTAAGCCTGACAGCTTCCGTTGCAATACTAGCGAACACGCCAGTGACAGTCCTCTGAGTTCTACCAATTATATCAATGTCGTCGCTAGTAGTTGCACAGACTTTTGAAAGATTATGTCTCTTGTGCTGGCTTGTGCGCTTCGCCAAATTCGTTCAAGTATGATGCTAAAGAAGTCGATAGCGCATCACCTTGTCCAAACACTTTTTTGCCATTTAAGGTCTCTGTCAGGTCTTTACCGACATTGATGGACATTCTCCATCGTTAAGTACCTACATGGCTCTGTAAAGCTCGTCTCTATGAATGCTGTAAGTACTAATGTTTTATACCTATTCATGTACATATTTTTGTAAAAGTGTATTCTTTTACGTTATGATGAGATGAATAAAATTTGTGCTCTCCATGCTGATGTGTATCTCATCCAAGTGTATTCCCGAAAAACTTTCCATAGGAAGGAGGAAAACACTAAACTTCTTTATTACAATAGCTTTATAGAAACGCTATATTATTGGAAAATATAAAAACAGACCAGCAATTTAACCTCAACCCCCACTTAACCCTTTTTCATCTACTCGCACAAACAATTACTTGCACTTAAAACTAATGCTATATATTTCCTACTCGTCTCACTGACAAATAGCCGCATTGTCTGGTTATTATTACCTACTGGAACCATAAAACCGCACAATTTTTTTTTTAAATTGCTTTCCATAAAACATATCCACCAGATACGTACTTATTAAAAAAAATTACTGGTTCTCTTGCAACTTGTTAAAAATATTTAATTACAAAGAACATCGACAGAAATGCTTATCACGCTACATTTAGGAAGGTTTTATGTAATTTCTTTATTTTAATGATTTACACGTAAATTTATTGTGTTGGAATCCATTTCACGGTGGAAATTATTTGCACTTGCAAAATGCAATGTTTTTCTTTCCTGTTAGCCGCTTGGTGTTAATTTTAACTAAATTGCAAAAAATCGGTTTCTCGTCATTTAAATATGCACATTGGGGCAATGGATTGACACAAAGTATTGAGTGAAATAAATAATTTAAACAATTTTATTTTCTTATTTGTACGTGTCACTTAAGTAGATAGGAGTAGTAAGGAAATAACTGCGATATTTCACATTTATCTGAACGAAATAGTTTTGAATACTTAATTACTTCTGCAAGTATTTTGGTATAACAGATGGAAGCGAGCTGTAGCTCAGTGATAAGTGCGTACATACTACTGAGCGGGACGCTCAAAATTCGAACAAGAAAACGATTTTTTATAGAGAGTATGAAATAAGGAAGATTCTCAGTTTGCCTTTCAAACTTCGTTCAAACTGTAGTTCCCTTCCATTTGTGCCAAAAAACACGTAACACGTACAACAATTTCTCTGAAAAGCTGAGCATCTCCTTTCGCCTTCCAGATCACTTTAGCTTTTTCCAAGCAAAATTCTGTCGATTAAGGAAGCCCTATCCTAGCTGAAATGTAATTTAATATCGGGATATTAGTATTTCCATGGACATCCAAGGCGCAATTAAGTCCCTGGAGCCATTCTTTTTAATTTTCATGGTCGCTCTAGACTGTTGCTCGTCTTTGGAGCCATTCTCTTTTTCTTCAAAGGTCGCTTTAGACTGTTATTCGTCTCTCATGGAGATGGCTGAGCAGTTGTACATTCACCTACAGTGGGTGCCACAGAGACATTGCAGGTAACTGCAAGGCTGACGAGCTCTTCAGATTTGGGACTACCCTATATGTTCTACCCTCCATACTCTACCGCAACTTCTACTCAAGGTGGAGGCTATCAGTAAGACAAATCACAGATGGGCGAATAGCACTACGTGTCAAATATCCGGACAGATCTGGTCTAGGTAGGATCAGAAGTGCTCAAATGGTTTCATTTTGTTGAAGTGATCAGATATCGGTTCCACTATCTGTGTCGTCACTGAACACTGTAATAGGCGTACACGTACCAAAAGTTTGTTTTCTGAGTTTTTCTTGACTTAACGAAGCAAATTATTAGACAGCTAAAGCAGAGTGTGACTCATTATTTTTAAAATATTTAACCATCCTCGACTACTTTATTCTTCCGCTGCAAATGCGGCGTTTAGACAAAAACACTGTGAATTAGCAGGACTGATTTAGAAATAAGTCAACACTCTTTGAAATCCCTTATAAGTACGCCTGCATGTTTTTATGGCCGATTGTGTGGTTATGTATAAAACGACATCGCTGTCATCTGTGACACTTTTGTTCATAGCTTCTGCTGTATCATAGAAAAATTACAAGCTTCAACAACGTCTTGGAATTGTAAAATTTTATTACAAAACTTTGTGCTCTAATCGTGAAATAATGCGCGAGCTACAATTAATTTGTGATTGCCATTATCTTTCTGTAGTTTTGGTTGAATAGCCTAGCAAGTAACCAAAATTTTCAGATCAGGGGCGATCTAAATCCAAAAAAGTTCAGAAAGTTTCCTTGTTATCCAAAAGAACTCACAGTTCTGTGTGAATTTTGATCGGATGGCGTCATTGGGGCATAAAACTCTCAACTTTTTGTCTTTGCAGACACACTTTAACAGCGAACGAACTCAATTTTGTGACATGAACATGACATACGAGTTTGTGTTCTTTTTTCAAGAAAAAACAGGAATCTACTCATAAAATAAAAAAATATTTAGAGATCAAGCAACTGTATGACACTAAAAATGACTGCGAATTTGTATTTACCTCTGCGTCTTTGTGATTTGTAGAATTGTTTTGACAGCTAATGGCACCGTCAGCAAAGAAAAGTACCAAAGTACCATTCAAATGTAAATGACGATCGTTTTATTTGACAATTTCACTTCATATTTTATAATTCCAAAGCTGTGATTATTAAGTATTCTCATCTGTTAAGTTTCTCTTCTTTCCCAGTTGTTTCAACCCTCTATTTCATTAAGCTATCCTTGCTTAAGCTTATGAAGACCTTCTTCATTACGTATTCCAGACGTGTACTTGCAAGCTTATGGGATTTCTATCCACTAAGACCATCGGGTCTCTATCGCATACCTGGTATTTTCGCGAGACTGTCGTTAGAAATTTCATTACGCGGTAGGGTTTAAGTTCACAGCTCTTTTACGTGCTCTTTTCGCTTTCAAGATCATTCGCTATGTGTTTTATGCCTGGCTGCGCACGCTTAAATATCATTTTCATTGTTAAGTAAGGTTAGTAAAGCTTCAGGTTTAATTAAATTGAAAAGAATCGAATAATGTTAGTCAAAATCGGTGGTATTTTCGATAAAATTGGTATGAACAGGGCAGCTATTTAACTACACCGTTTTTCTATATTTCGACAAAGTACTTATGTCGACCCGTTTCCACTTTGATTTTGTTACCAGTCACAACCAAAAAAGTTAAAAATGTTGATGTTTTTTTTATCAAAACTAAAGCCGACCTTCATTTAGTACATTCAATTTTGTTCAATTCCCTAATAGCCAAATATTACGATCCATAAATCCCATAAAATTGCATTCCGCCATAAACAGGCAGACACCTGGTAATAAAACTTTTTTTCAGACATTAATTAAATGGCAATTCTAGAAAGTGTATAACCCGCTACAGAAAATAAATGTCACTGAACTTAAAAATATATTTACCCATTATTTCTAAGTTTTAATAAATTACAGTTAATCTAAATTATTAAGGTAAACAGAACAATATTGAAAGCTTACGTCAAAGAGTTAAAGTTATGGACTGTGACAACATCCGATGAGTTCAGGCAATAAGACAACAGCATGCGAATTTTTGCAGAAAGTTCCAGTTGTTGATTATTAATAAAATTTACTGTCAGACAAAAGCTGACTTTATAATTTCAGCAATCGAGGAAGACTTTAGCATAACTAATCACCTAAAACTGGCTACTGTCACAAATGATTCGAATTGTTTATTCATGATTTGTTACTCTGCTAAGTAGAATCAACAACATTAAGCGCAAATCATGTCATTTACATGCCAAGCTTACTCACATTCCAAACATACCATTACCAACTTGCACAGTACAATCAATCAAAACAAAGTATCTATTATTTGACAGATTTTTTTGAGTTACGTTTGGCAGCGTGCAGGAGGCGCATTTCTTTAATTGTTTAAATTATACGAATACACTAAATATTAGTGTCTGGTTTATTATTCACTGAGATCGGTGTCATTGCTGCCGGTTGATCTTTAATGGATTTCTGAATCCGTCTTCCCTGCTTATTATGTGCGAACATTAATTGCCGGGTAAGACGGATAAAAATAAATGTTTATCTATACTTTGGAACTGGTTTCTTTGAGTGCTTCGTTACGTTTCGATGACGAGATTAATTGCTGAAATTCTTGACTTTTATTTGATTAGACGTGTTCTTCTTTTTTTTTTTGATTCTCTTTACCAAAAATTCTAGTATTTTAGTCCATTATTTTGTGGAACTCCCCAGAGTTGTCATTTTATACGTCATATTGTTTTTTTTTTGTTTTTGTTTAAACTCTCAGTTCTTTGTTTCCGCTTAGATGAATATAAGATTCTGAATTAACATTTGAATTTGTGTTCATCTGTTTTCCTTGGTTAAAGGGTGAGTCAGCAGAAACTTGTTTGCATAGATACATACATAAGTAGAGGTATCGATAAATGTGGTTTAGTGATTTGTTGGTTAATTAAGTTTCGGAACTAATTTGCAATCTGTTGTTATCATATCCTGAATAAAGTAGAAGATTACAAATGTTATCCACATAATTTAGAGTTTTAATGATTTAGTATTGTTTATAAAAATGTTGACGCTACGAATGGTTTGGAATGTTTGACGTTTGTGCTTAGATGATTTGGTTGCATAATATTTTAAATAATACAAATACAAACACGCGTCTTCTATGGCGTCGTAAGTATTTACGATCAGTAGGCATCTTATTCTGTTATGACATATTACAAGTCTACCCTTATTACCTCATACATGAATGGTATTACCATCGGTTTTTATCGGTTTTTCGCAGAAGAAAAAGTTTAATAGTCGAGTTCTTGTTGCTAAAGACTTTAAGCTTTAAAGCTGCATTATGCTCCATAAAATCATTATTAAATCTAAAGGTTTGGCTTAGTTTAGGTAAAGGCAAAATTATTGAATTGTGAACAGGGTATTGCGCGTTTAAGTCTTAGAATCCTAGATCTCGTTTTTATAGCGTTTAGATCTAGTCTTGGCCAAATCTGTTTTGTCGCTGGACATGTTACATTTGTTCTCCCGATAGTATCCAGCTTAAATTTGAGTTTGCGAGTTGCGATTGGCATACTCAATGTACCTTTCTCTGGAAGGATGGGTAAAGTTGTCCCATATTTGGCGTGTTTGTCTGCCTTACAATTCCTTTGGCTATCCGAAAAGATGCCGATAGCCCTAGCGGATTTAGCCAAGATGAGACATCTTTAGTCCTATCGGTATCGAAGGATAGGTTTTCGGGCCTTTTCATACATTTTCCTCCCAGAATGATCTGCAAAGGATACTGACTTGGTAGTTTCTATGCAAGTTTAAACGGGCGTGTAGTCCGTGGGGGTGAATTCTAATGGTGTCAGAATGAATGCGTGGCCAAAATATTTTTTTGACCACTGAGAGTTTGCTTCAAGGTGAACGGCTCCACTAGCTGCCGTTTGTCTGCTAAAGATGTCTAAGGATATAAGGTGACATAGAATTTCCAGTGCTGCAGAGGAAGTTGTATTAAGTGCTCCACTTAGGCACAAATAAGCTGAACTTTAAACTTAAATAGTCGCGGTTTATGACTTTATTTAAGACTGCCCACAAGATAAGCACCCCATACGTGAGCTTCGGTCTTATTACCGAGATCTAGAGCCAGTGAGTTATGTGGGCTTTCAAGCCCCATTTACATACATATTTGCGACAGGTTTTTTGTAAGATAAAAGTGCTGAATGTTAGGTTTCCAAAATAAGACCCAAATATTTGGCTTTGTCAGAGAAAGTTAAATTTGTGCCATTGAGGGAGAGTTGACAAACTTCAGTTTATATTTCCTTGTAAAGAGTTCAGTTTTTATGTGATTTACGCACAGATCACATCAATTCACATTTAGCAATTTGCAATTTGCTTTATTTGTTTAGATAAGCAGCTATTTTTATTTAGACACCTGACCTTGCGTAATCTATACAAAAATACAGAGAAATTGCTCTCATATTAAACCTGAAAATGCCTCGATAAAATTCAGCTTCATAACCTAATTATCATGAGGAATAGAAGTATCATATTATGACATACAAACTCGAATATTTTTCTTTCTTTTAAATCGCTATTTAAATATTTTGAAGTACAAGTACCTGAGTTCATATCTCACAGCGTTCAACAAATTTAGAGACCAGAATCCAGGATTTAGTGCATCTTACTAAAGCCTTTAAGTGTTCATCAATAATGTAACGAATACCCCTACTTCAAAGCACATTGCATTTTTCCCACACATGTGATGCAAACATTCAAAGGCATAGCACCAAACTTATGTCGTAATACTCGTAGACCGAGTCCAATTGAAATAATTTTTAAGTGATGGAACACCATGTGAATTTTAATTACTTATACCCACATTCTAAATTTTCACCAATCAATAGAGAAATATTTTTGCTGTATACTGTATACAACATTGCGTATACTTACTACATTTGAATAGATACAGATACATCCATGCACATGGGCAATGAAAACAATCATTTCTCATTGGCAAGCAGTTGCACTGTTTTGTTTCTCTGTATCGATCGGTTAACGTCACTAGGGAAATTTTTTGTATACTGTGGTTCAAAGAATGCATCGTGGCATATGTCGGAGAACTAGTTTAGAAATAGATTGCAACAGGTTTAATTACGTAGAGGCCGTTGAATGATTATTTCAAGTTTAAGCTTTATGTTGGAAATGGAGGCTGAATGAGGCGGACGCTCGGGTATTGTACCGTGACTATGAGGGTGCCTCTTGTGGGCATCATGCGAACTCCTATTTGACGAACATAAGAATTTTAGATAACCGAAATATCTTTTGTAGATCTCACTGATTTTTTAATATAAAAGCTACTCCTTTTAAAATTATCATCACTCCACAGTACACGCATCAATGTAGCGTTAAAGTCAAAGGTCAGGAGGAGTTGAACTTGGGGTGCAGTTTTATACAGGATTTTTTTTCTTAGAAAAAATTAAAGCAAATCCCAAACCAGTCAGACTATCTCATTATGCCTTGTACAGTTAACCCTTTTGGGTTAGTGGTTGTAGAAGCTTAGATTTTATGTGTTTCTCTTTCATGTTCGGTGGCTCGAAATTTGTTGGCCTGTTGTAAGCCAGTTTGTGAGTTCCAATGAGAGCTTTTCTTTTTTGCTACCTTTATCTAACTAACACACTACAGAATGGTCCGGGGCCAATAAATGGAGATTACGCACTGAATCTGGTAATTTTATCAGCAGCTTCTTTACCACAGATAACTTTGTGACCTGGGATCCAAGTTAGTGCGAACTTATTGTGTACAGATGGCTGTAGGAGAGTTTGAAGACAATTCCAAACCAGCTAAGACTCAAAATTGAAGGACATGAGAGTTTTTAGGGCTGCTTGGCTGTCTAATAGGAAGAGAGTTTGTAGTTGGGACCAAAAAGTCAATCCCCTACTCTATTTGACATTTTCATAACACTTATGTGCAGGGTGGCAGGACTTCTAGCGCAGAAGTTGGACAAGAGCGGGAATAGGTCTGATTGGTCTTTTCCACTATGCAAGGTTATAGAGGTGATAATTGTGAGGTAAGCACCCTATTTCTTTCCATAAAGTCTAGAGCAAGCCCAGACGACTCTTGTCTAGATTGGGTGTCCAGTTAAGTTTGGGAGAGTTACCCCAAGACTTTGTGCCTCTCTTGAGAAATTAATCTGTGCGCTGTGGCTCAGCCCTGAAAACACCAACAAGTTTTGTCACGGTCCCATCTCTGGCGAAAGTCAGATAAACGTCGGAGAATAATAAATGTCATGAGACGTTTAACGTCTTTTCGGATATGGCTCTAAACGGTAGGTCCTCTCCAATTGTGTTAAACAAAAAAATTAAACGCATAGCATGAATAGTCGCGAGAAGTTACGCCCTGGACTACACACTGTCTGTTTCGCCAAGTATTTGCTTTTTTTCTTAGGTATATTTATCTTTTGTTGAATGGTATGGTGACTGTTTTGTTCGGGTTGACTTTTAGTCTTACCGCTTGGCGCTAGTCATTTATTTTGTACAAATTACTCGTACAAAATATAAATCTAACGTTGAGTCAGATGGTCAACCTCCCTGCATTATTGTTTAACATTCTTCAACATTCCATTAAATAACCCATTGTATCCCACTTAGTCACAATCCTGTTGATTGCAGCCGTAAACACTGAAGTCGTTAGAAATGGTACTTAAACAATTAGCCTAAACTGTATGGAAAACTCGTATATACCTGTCGACAGTTTAAAAGACTCCAAATGTGACTCTATTTTGACTGATTACCGGCCGAGTTGTAGTGTTTTTAGGTCAACGGATCAAGCGATGAACAGGTTGAATCAACTCGAGCCAATAATTTACTTAAGAGTACAATTCTGAGCAATTATGCCGAATATATTAAAATGATCACCAGTCCTCAGAGTAAGTCACTAAACTAACTTTTGTTGACAACACTGCCCAGCTGAGTCTGTCTCTCGATTTACTTAATTTATTAATCTCTAGTTAGCATATTCGTGTGACGTCGAATCGTTCGCAAGGTATAACACGTGCTTTCTTTTGTTTTTACGTTAATTCCTTCCTGTAAACAGATCTAATATTTTTGTTTTCCCAAAATGGAAATATGTGTCACATAATGTTGTTATTCACTTTTCAAACAAGCAGGCGCTATACATATTTCTTTAATCGAAAATGTCAATATTTTCTGGTTTCCAGTACACATTACCTAGTTTAGAAACTTTTCTAAACTAATTTACATTTTAAGTTCATTGTTCAAAACAACTTATTGCAGGTGTTGAAGCTTATATGTACAGTCCGTCCTTTGAGCCTTATAATGGATAAACAACTGAAATATATAACTTGTAAATAAAAGCTAAACTTGATTTGTTAATGTTTTTCTTTTATTTTTTTTAAATTTCTATCCAATATATGTAGTAAACAAATTACTTGTGTAATACTTTGTGCACAACTAGAAGCTCAGCGGAAAGCGAAATAAATTATTAATTAAAGTTATGCGCAGTAGTAAGTCTTGAATGATTAAATTCGCATAATGCCAGGAAGTACAAAGTCAACAGGAAAGGTGTTGTATTTTATTATCAGAATACTGTGTTTTTTTTTTTGTTATGTAATCTGAGTTTGTCTAGTCATTCAAGGTTCTATACGGTTTTCGGTTTCCTTGATTTGTTGATATTACTAAAATAAGTTCAAGCTTACAAATGAGGTTTTGAAGCGACCTTGGTTTTATTACTACTTGTCCATTCCTAAGGGCTTACATATTTCTGAATAATCTGAAAATATTAATGACACCCGTACACTCTAAGAACTAAACCATTAGACGCTTTTATGTGAACGTAAATTTGAAACGGTCTGTGTAATTCAAGAGTTTAGCAAGCAATTTTTACAAAAAAAATCATCACTCTATTCTGTGTAAACTAAATATGCTTGATGTATGCATATTCACGCACAAGTATATGTAATTTGAGTGAATATACTCGGCTTACTTGAAGTCACACAACCAAATTACATTTTATGAAATTTGAACCCAATTTTAGAGTCGAAACCCAACGCAGGCAATAAATTTTACTTGGTCAGCTTCACACAAAAACAAAAAAAAAATTATTCATGGCTGGGAAATATGCTTAGATATTTACATTTCATATGCGAGAATTATGATGACCTTTAATAAGGTTTAATATAGAAAAAAATAATTCTACGTTCATTGAAACTGTTTTAAGACTTTCCAGCCTAGTGTGTAGTTTACAACCGAGGAGATCGAGTGCTTGATTTCGAACCAAGCAAATACAAGTAAATAATTTCTATTTTTTTTTTATTATTTAAGAAAAATCCTGTACAATAGAATATTTGACTGACTGTACAAGTTGTCGTGTGTCAGTTGCAGCTGCATGGCTGTTGCATGCATTTAGTTGGTGATTTGTGGTACTGAGTTCGGCTGCACGCGATAGAGTCGGCAGATTTTTTTTAATAAAAATCAGTTAAAAATGAATCGATACTGGTCCGAAAGCTGGTAACCTGTATGTACTCGGTCTAGTTCAAGTGTGAAAGTCAACAAATATCGGCTGCAGTAGTAGAGTGCATGGGAGTGTACGTACATCATTAAATTTGCAACAGGTACATACTATTGGCAACAGCTGATGCGTATCTTTTTTTTTTTGTTGCTTTTTTGTATCTAATGTCGTGTTGTCGGAAGTACTCCCCTGATGAGAACAAGTTCAGGGAAATGTTCAAGGCCAAAGTGTGAGTGTATCTATTTTGTTTTCAAGTGAAGGGGAAATACTCTTGTGTTGAACTTGTTGCAAATTTTAAGATTCGCAAATTTTTTGCACATTGTTGCATTTTTGTTTGTGTAGGTAGTATCTGTGGGTTTGATTTGAATACAAAGTTGCGTTCATTGTCCTCTTTTTTTGCTTTCTGTCGATTTTTAATGTTTGCAATAGGTGTTATGACGACAGTGCAGTTATAAGCTTCGCATTGTGTCATATTTTCTGTATAAATTTGGGGTATTTACCTGAGCCGAATAATTAGTGTGGACAATTATGTATTCGTACTTGATTTAAGAACACTCCGCAGATTGGGAAATTATACACTAAATTGAGTGGGCATACATACATATTTTTTCGGTTAAGCTGATGGCTAAATAGTAGAGTAATTTAGTACTAAGTACATACATATGTATGTATGTCTGCGGGAAAACTTTAAATCCTTGCATTGTAACGATGAGTCTACCGCTCTCATGGAAACTATAAGCATTTGATTTTAAGGGCCTATCAAGGTGCATTGTTACATATGTCAGACATTCGCGAGAGTTGGGAAAAAATTTGTTGGTGTTTTCTCGGATTTGCGCTCAGTAGTTCAAAGCACTAACCAGCGAGCGGCGTTAAATCGCAGGATTTTGGTGGTTAATTTACAGGTCCCAATCTTTAAATCACTCTCTCACCAAATTTGATATCAATAAGTCGATGGTATTTGTCGCAGTGACACATAGCCCCACACTGATGAAACCACATATTGTCCACATCGATGTCATGTAAATTTGGAAAGAAATATTCGGTGGTAATCTTTCAGTATCGGTCACCATTGACTGAAACACGAGCTCTTAAATTAAGGCCTGATGATGCTACCAGTGTACAAACCATAGCATACAGTACATTTTTGTGGACCTACTAGAGTCTGATGAGTCATTTGCGGAATGTTCTGAGTCCAAATATGTCAATTTTGCTTATTAACGTATCCGTTGAGTTAAAAGTGAGGCTAATCTCTGAAAACAAGTTTCGCGCATGCGGATTCAACGGGTTCAATTCTAATTTAATATTGTAATCCCTTAGGCCAAGATCTTATCGAAAATGTTCCAAGTTGTGGACTAACGAAGCCCAAGCTCTTGTGGACGGCTGCGATATTTTCTTCGGACTCTCGCAATCGTCTCATTCTTGTTGTTGCCCTAATGTCATGTTGCGTTAAATTAGCCACAACGCGATGAATAGCACGATGGGCGATTATTCGGTCCAAAAGTGAGGAAGTGCTCGATAAATTTGTGTAATTGTACACTGATTTCGGAATATAATAATAAAAAATAATATAATATCAGTAATGAATTGTTAGACAAAAAACATTCACGCTTCAATTAACAGCTTGTTTGACAGTTATCGCTATCGGAAATCTGGCAATTTTACGTATGTAGTTAAATTTACTTAGTTAAATTAGTTAACCTTTAAAGTGTGTTTCTCAAGAGTAGTTTATTACAATCCTTGTGGCTTACGTGTATAACGTTCTTTCTAAGCCTTATAATGAATAAACAACGTAAATATATTACTCGTAAATTTAAGCTTGATTTAGTATCACTATTTTGTTTTGTTTTTAATTTGAATATGCTAATGTGAGCGCTCTGTAGCGGCTTGATACAAGCTGAAAAAAGGTTTTGAAAAGGCTTCCATTTATTATGGCTAATTGCAGTGCCTTCGAATCCAATAAGTTCCCAAAGGTCAAGAAATTCCAATCAGAACCCAGAACACCTTCATGAAATTCGTTTCCGTTCCGAAATTTTAAACGTACATATGTATGTATATTAACGTATATACTTCACATAAACATATAATTTTACATATTTACACCCAAACATATTGCAAATCACAACCGATTCCTAAAGACAGCTTGACTAATAATAAATCAAAAATTTAACAAAACTATCTACCTGTGCCTGCAAATTCAAAGTTAATTTCGTTTAAATGTTTGAACATGTTCTAAACGAAGTAAAATCTAATTTTCAAGGCACTTATCGTTGAACACGAACACGAGAATTTTTTGTTTATAAATTTAGAATTTCTCGCATATGTACATATATGTATATGTGTGTATATGTACTTATGCATATCTATTGGAGAATTTTTTGCAATAATTTTCTATCGGAAGGAACGAAAACTGCTGTAAGAACTTTTTTTTGGAGGATGAGACCGGTAGGTGCATCGGATTACCATGAATGGAAATTCTCCGATTTGAGTCGAAAAATTCGGTCTGAATATTTTGAAATGGAGGCATTCTTCTGATTACTTGGCAACACTCGTATATGGCTCTATGTTGTACTATTGGATACACTTCACTTCACCATTTTTGAATCAAACAAGAGCTCTGTTCGGACAAAGTCTATTTCGCACGCGATCGTATAGATAACTCAAAGAAAAAAGGTTTAGCAACCTTGACACTCCATATTTTCTTGTTGACTCATTTTCCTTAAACTCAGCCACTACAAAAGTCACATGAAAAATGTATATGTTAGAATTCTGTTGATAATTAGTTAGAATACTTGTATTTCATTATCGAAATATCAGTCTGTCGAAAGCAAGGTAACACACGCACGCGCTTGGTTTTTGGTTATATAATTTCGCTCAGTTTAAATTACTTTGTCCTGTAAACAAATAATGTTTTTGTTTTCCCAAAATGAGAATGCCTTCGTGTTGTTTTTATCTTTTCAAGTATGTCAAACAATAAACAAATAAATTATCTTTAATCAAAAATGTTAATATTTCCTGAACCTATCTACTTTACCTAGTGGTTTATCTAAATCAATAAACTTCTGTTTGTTTTTATCGAAGCTTGAAAGGATTAAAAATGAAATGTTTGCTCGTAAATAATACAAATTGTAAGCTTGATTGATTATGTTTTTAATTAAATTTGCTGTTTAGTAATTTTTAAACCAAAGTCTAAATATTAAATTAATCAAGAAATTCAGTAGAATTTTATTTTCTTTCCGTCTAGATTCACAAGGAGGGTGGATTCAAGAAGTAAGCGAATAGCTGAGCTCTAAACGAGCTCTGAATTTTTGACAGATTTTACAACAGTGATAACATTTTTAACAAATATGTTGCAACAATCTTTGCCTAGTTCCTCAGTTAAATTTAAGAGATGATTTCCTTACGAAAAATGTTTCTCCTAATATTGCACAGAGGCAAGGACTCATATAGTATGTGTTCCCTCGGTTTCATCCTTTCTACACAGAGTCCCCCGTATTTGTATCCTGAGTTGTGCTTATTTTATGGAGCTTGAGTTGGCAGTGACCGGAAAAAAGCTCACACGCCTTCTTATGTCGTCTCTGCAAAATTTGAGTATATCTCTTCCTTTTTTATGAAAGGGTCTGACGGCTCTTTTAGCCTGTGTGACTCATTGAATTTTATTCCTGTGGGATATGGACTTATTTCTTTTCCATCTATGTAGCGTATATTTGAAAGCAGAATCAGAGATTCCAAAAAGGGTTTGAGTCCAATAAAGATATCAGAGGACCCTTGTCTGGAATTTTGTTGCGTATGGCCAATCTTTGCAGATTTTCAAAGCAGCATAGGACTGATTTAAAGAGCGCTGCTTGATTGTCTTGTGTACATGGATGGAAGCACCTTTACGAGGAGTCACATTTTCTATTTTTATCTATTGCATTTCATTTCCTCGTCAAATCGCATTGAGCAGGCGGGAGAGAAAATGTAAGTAGCTTTCCTCATTGGTCTCCATTCAGAAAAATGCCAGTAAAAGTTGACACATTTCGACGCTGTCCAAGAAAATAGGCACATTTGGTGTGAATGCTGCCAAAGCGATCGATCTTTTTTTTAGAGATTTTTATCAGTTCATCAATCCTTAGCTCCCTAGTGACCTCGATCTTACACAATATGAAACCCTACCATTCGTGTCAGCTATATTCAAGGGGTTATTTTTAAAAAAAAAATTAAAGGTCGCCTTCTATTACCTGATAAAACGTGTGCCAAGTATTTATTGCTTTTGAAATTGCGATGAGTAACACTGGTGTAGCCGACTCGTTTAACACGTTATAATTTAAGCTTTCGAAGCCGAATTTTTGTCCGGGCTTTGCCCCGTAGTCAAAAATTTACATGCAAACAGCTGGAATGTAAATTAGACTAATTTGATCCATTTGGTAATGTATTTAGGTATTCATTGAACCAGACATCAGTAGATAAACAACACAATAACGTTGCTGCCCCCGCTTCACTTAAGGACACTTACACCTAAGTTCTATTGTTATTTACTCCATCCAAACACGTTGTTTCTCCTCGCAATGACAACGCAGAATTCAACGACAAAAAACACTTTTAAAGTGGCATTGACCTAGAGAGCAATCACTGGTTCATATACGCCATAGGAATACTAATGTTTTAAAGACCTCAAACCAAGCATAACAAAAAAAAAAGGTACCAACAAATTTGGGTGACCCTGTAAATATTTCGCCGACTGTAGAAAGACCCAAGCAATCCGCACAAACACTTTTTGCACCGGCTTTGGACTGAACTGGAATCTTCGACTTAGGTTAGCGACGGACGCTAAGAAAGATAGTAAATGTGGCTCATGTCTAGGGGACTGCTTAGCTTAGATACAAGTTATTGATGTGGAATCCGGTTTTCTTCCGTGATTGGACTCAAATGAATTAAAGATCGTTGACCGGTAGGTTGATCTTGAAAACAAAGCGATGGTTGTGCGAAAAAGGAATAAAAAGAAAAAAATGCATTGTTTTGGTTGTAGATAGTGACGTTCCAACACAACACAATTCAAGGTCTTGATAAAGAGTTTCCTTAAAAGAATGTTTTTCACATGCTCTCATGCAAATGAATCATAAAGTTGCGATATATTGCTGCATACATGGCTATAGAACGTTGGGATCACTGGAGGTTGACTAATTAACGATGCGAAACGAACACGATGCGTCCGAACAGATTCATTAAAATGAAAAGATAGGGGTGCTGGCTGTTGTACTTGGCAGCACCGGGAATGGGGAAATCTGTCATTAAATGGCGGATCAATTAAGTGAAAGTGCACATGTATGTGTATTCAATAAAAGTCCAACAAAAGAGGTGGTTTTTCAATACGAAGGCTAGCTTTATAGGAGTTTTTCGCCCCAAAAAAGATAATGGGTTATAGGAAGAGGGTCATGGAAATCGTCACAAGGGAATATTATGAAGTCTGAGAAGGTTTTTTAGAGTCAAGTCTTGATAAGTAGTATACAATTCTCCTTAAGACGGGTCTGAGAAATGTTTTTCTCGGTACGAGTACTATGAAAATAAATGCACTCATGGACTTGAAAACTAGGAATTTTTGAAAGGTGCCTACAATTAGGGATATTGGGGCCACAAGTAAAAGAACTACGACACATTTGACTAAAGATTAAGTTAAAAACTAACGACAGTGGCTATGAATACGAATAGATACTTATTAGTAGTCGCCAAGGATACATTTTTATTACAAAAATGTTCCTCTATATCTCATCTATTGAAGGGAAAACTAAAACGCACTCGTACGCACATTCATTTCAATTGATATGAAGGTAAACCGCGTTGGTGGTGGACTATACATAGTATACATTACATGAATTACTAGTTATTTACAGAGCCATTTGCATGCAAATAATTGCTACTGACTTGTAACAGGCTGCTTGTACTTGTATAAACTCCCAAAGGCCCATTATCTACAAAATACAGCAGGTGACAGGCTAAATTATCTCAAGTATACATTATTTATAAAATTATACATTAATTGCATTGCAACACGACAAGTTTATTGTTCGTTAATGTAAGTGCCCCCTTTTGGTAGGTTTAGAATGCGGCAAAGGGCAGTCATCCCAATTTGCCTTGGAGGTTCCTACTTGCATACATATTTACCTATTTGCGAGAAGATAATTGAAACATTATTTTCCAATTTTAAAAACCTTCAGTCAAGGCAGCATATCTGTATTTTTTTCAGCATTTTATTTGAAAGTTATTTTCTGCTCCTTGTGCTTGGTAATTTCAATTCGCATTAATAAACGCAAATACTCGTATTAGGCCGAAGTAGCTGCCATTCGTGTGGCGGTTCTTATTTTTTTGCACTAATGAAGGGACAACATAATGGTGCATCCGAAAGCCATGAGGATGTTTACACTCAAACGTTTTTAAGGCATTCACGAGAGGTTAGATTCTGGAATAACTTTTTTGAGCTTTTTAGGACTTGAACGTCCAGCCCAGTAGTTCAACGCATTAATAGCTGCCTTAAATTCTCCAGAATGCGCGTCATCTTCCTCTGAAAAATCAGGAAAAGAATCACTTAATCTCGAGAAAATTTCGCTTTTTCTAGTTGCATCACAATGGATATTTTAAGTACATGGATGATTGAGGGATCAAGTTGAAATCAATTGAATCGAAATCCGACTCAGATTTCGCTTCTATCAGATTGAGAAATCGAGTTGGAACTGAAAATTGACAAGAGAATGCAGTAGTGAAGTCAGGATCTACCAACTCAAGGAAAACCTAAAATGGTACACATATCCATAGGACCTGGAGCGGGTGTATATGGCGCCAGAACCAAATATTCGATAGTCATGGCAACATAGCCCAGTATTTTCCTACGCAATCGAAAGATGCGCCCAATTCCAAATCGGAGGAGCACGATAAATCTACAAATTTCGCAGACTCACATAACCAATCTACATCTACACAATCGTACAGGTCCATTTCTTGAAATAGGTGCCTTTATCATCGAATTTTTTGTTTCAATAACTCGATTGCTGCGGTCGATGTGTGGCATGTTGAGCCATCCTGTTTTCGAAATTTCATCCAAATTTGGAATCAAATAATCAGTAATCATCGTTGTATAAGGCAATTCGTCCCAGATTCATTTTGAAAAAAATAAGACCCGATGATTCCTCGCAATTTGCACCATATGGTGATTTTTTTTTGTAATGGACGTTGAACCGCCTCAGGAATAAACTCAATCAGCAAGGCTTCGGAAGTCTTTTTCTTGGTAGACTTAAACTTCAAGTGTGTCGAAAAAAGAACCCTAGCTCCAAATGTGTCGAAAAATGCCCATATGCCATGAAGTTATAGATGTTAACGATGATTCCATTTGGAGAATGCATCATAAAATTTGTAAATATTGAAGACTAGTGGACCAGTCTGTCCTAGAGCGAAACGAAACGATTACCACTGAACTGTAATGTAGGCTCCCGTTTACCCTTTCGTAGCACAGTAAGAGGCTTGAATAATGTTTTGGAGGTGCCTTGAAATGTTTTTGCATCCACAGTAATTTTGTGTCGACTTGCTAAACGTTTGACTTTGATTTTTGCAATGAGAATCACATCCAAATCTCTTGAGTTATTCCCGAGATAAACACCTATCGAGTAAAATATGTTTGGTTTTAAGATCTCCTCCCGTTTCGGAGATATCAGAATGAACGCGTATACATATGTATGCTTATAACAGATATTTCATCTTGAGTCGCTTCCTCACTCGTCCTAAAAAACAGCCTAACAAAATATTTCTATCTGAAGCTCACGAAAATCGGTTCGATAATTCAGAAGTCATATGGAAAAAAATGTTTTCCAAAACTTGTGAAGAGGCCACCACTAAAACTGAGTATTTTTGAAAACGCTCAGTGCGACGTGACACAGTGGTTAGTGGTTTGGACTACTGAACGTGAGGTTTGAGGTTCGAATTCCAGAAAATACCAACAAGTTTTTTCACGGTCCACCTCTCGCGAAAGTCTGACAAACGTCGAAGAGTAACAACTGCCACGAGAAAGCTTTTCAAAGAAAAGAAAAAGAAGCCTTTCGGATATTGCTTTTAACTTGTAGATGGCTTCCATTTGTTCGCAAAAGGTATAACAAGCACAACACGAATGGTCGCGAGAAACTATTCCCGGTCTGTTGCGCCAAATATTTGTTATTTGTTTGTTTGTTCTTGAAACCCTTCTGCCTGAAATTTTTTGGCAAAAAATTACATAACGATCGAGAATAAAGCTTAACATTTATCGGAACCTCATATTTCTTGTCACAGGGCAACATTGACATTTAAGCACTAATAAATAAGTGAAGATAATTGTGGCATAAAATTCACCTTCATTAAGTTCACAACATCATCATTCAATTCTAGATGGCTCCACCGATAGCCTCTTAAAAAAAAAATTAACAATAAACAAAGTTTAAAGTGGGAATTATGTTTTTTTAAAGAGACAACCTTCTATTATATCTGCCAGGAGTCACAGGTTACTTGTCAGTAAACTAATTCAAGACCTAAAAAAAAATCCTACTGACCGTATGAAAAATATCCCCCACTGTATATTCTTTGAACATTGATTACCTTGAAGTTCCAAGGCTTTTTTCTAGTTTACTTCATCCAGTAAGATTTTGCTCGGTTCGTCTGTCTTAAAGAATTCAGAAAAGTTGTTATATACACACATACATACATACACGGGCGGGTGTTTATTTCCGCAGTTTTTTTTTTCTTCATTTAATGGATAGACAAACACTAGTCACCTTCCTAGACTATCCGCAGTTGATTACGATTCGCGCTACAACAACCACCACAAACTCGAACTCATTAAGAAAATGTTTCCATCAAATTTTATTACCCAACGACTATATTACTTTACATCTGGGTCCGGCGTGGTTTTGAGGCTATAGCGCGCGGTGTTGCAGAACGTAGTGACATTAATTGTAGGCCACTTGAAAGACCGACAAGTAAGATGTCATAGTTGTAATTATTTCAAGACGAAATCTTATACGTGTTCCTAGATCGGTTTGTGTATTTTTTTTATGTTGCTAAATAATACTGAAAAAAACAAGGCCAGGTTGTATGGTTTTCATAGTTGTTTACAAAGCTCCGGGATAATAAAACCATGTTTGCCGGTTTCCACTAAAAGTTGTTTTTACTTAATTGCAGATATATATAAAAAAATGTAATTATAACTAGCAATGAGAATACGTAGAAAAATTTGTAATAAAACTAAAACAAAAAAGATACAAACAATACTTGGTTTCGGTATCCATTGCGCGGCGGGAGATACATCCATAGTTAAAGTACCAAAATGGTTAAGTGACTTATACATAAGTGTTACGTGCGGTTTGTATTTTCTTTTAACCATAGACAAGATGAAAAAAACTTTCATTTTCTATTCCGTATTCCGGAAGAAACTGTGGATTGATGAAGAAAATTTATTTTCTTCCGATTGCCGTGGTTTTCCAATGAAAACGAACGAACTTTTTATTTACGCATTTGAGTTAGCGTTCGATATTTGTTTTTTTTTTTTGTACATTTTTGTTTATGTAGTATTCAAGTGATAAGAATTTAATTACAAAGATAAACAAGTTTTACTTTTAGGATATCGATAGAGTGTGAAATATGCTAATTAAGAATTTTTGTTTACTTTCAGAAAAAAAAAAAAACAACAACTTTTCCTGTAGTGACATTTTGAGCAGATATTATGTACTTAGCGTAGTGTAATTACGGAAGATACAAAGTTTAATGAAGCACAAAAATATGGCCAAAATTGAGAAAAAAGTTCGTTCTGTGGATATAACATTTTCGAATTTAACGTACAGCGTTGATGCACCAAAACAGAAACGTAAGTGTTAACATAAATTTAAAAAGTGTAGTGCTTGTAAGTCCGTATACGTTTATTAAGGTTATGAGTGTTTTCCATAAGCAAAATTGCAATAAGTACAAATTTAACTTAATTCCTCGTGAAATCAGTACAAAAATGTTAAGAATGAGCAGGTAAAATGCTTGGAAATCTCTTCTGTACAATTTAGTAATAGTATAGACGTTTACAAGAGAACATTGCTACAGTTCATACTTGTTAAGACCTGGTAATTTGAAGCCTCTAAGCAGGAACAGCTGGTATTGAAAGGAAACATAGAAAATTACCTCCAAAGTAACTTAGAAGAGAATCATGGAGTAGTCAGTCGACCATTTTGTTTTTTTTTTGTTATAATTTACCCGCACTCAAGGGGTTATGAATACCCTTTTAATGTTTATACACAGTGCGGGCGTTGAAAGGAAGATAGAGAGAGAGAGAAAGAGATTGGTGTAGTGGTTTTAAACTCAGGTGTATTAGGTTTCACACATTAATTTGTTTTGCCTTCGCTTCTGATTCACAGTATTTTTTTCCCGATCCACCTGATGTCATGAGCATATCAATTATCAACAGAGCGATCAGTTTCTCCAGCCATATGACAAACCTACTGCCAGTGTTATGCCTTCGCAGTAGTTTTGTCACAAACTTTCGCAATTGATCGGACTGCCTCTTATCATATAATGCTTGCTGACATCAGGGATCGAACTGTGAACCATCAGCTCGACAAACGATGACGCTACCCACTACACCATTGCCACCATTAAAAAATCAAGAGATTTTGCAGCGAAATCAAATGTTTTAAGAAAAGTGAGGTGTATTTCGGATAGTCGAAGCTCTCCAGAGCTTGTGATAGGCGCAATACAATGTGTAGAGTTTATGATGCATAATAACCTTGCCTAACCAAACCTAATTCGCACCTAGTGACCTGAGTGGGTTGAATTTGACGCTCATTTTTCAGGCGTCCATTGAGCCGATTGCACTTGGCTGTCGTGGTATGATTATTACAAATGGTCTCTTAGAGGAATTATAATGTAAAGTGACCAAGAAAATACATTTCCTGTGTTCCTTAAAGTTTTCCAGCCTTTCTCTTGTGAAAAAATGTCAGAGAAAATATTCAAAATCTTTTTACTTCTCCTCAGTGTTGGTGCCGATTATTATTTCTGATTGGCGAGGGCATGTTTCTTCAGAATGATGTACTGAAATACCAGTCTCACCGTCAATCTTAGGTTCATCTAGCTGCAGCTCAGAGCTTACAGATTTTATTTTGTCCTTTCATTTCTATTAATTTTAAAATTTAAAATCTCCTCGTCTTTTATAGAAAGCCAAGTAAGCTTTTCATCAGAACTCACCACTTCAGCACCAAATAAATGTCTGTGAACTGAGACGAGTGAAAACAGGATAATCGTAGATAATCCGCTACACTAGCTTTTTTGATGCAATCGGCAGTGTTATCCTTTCAGTTTAGTTTGGAATTAGAATTACGACCAGATAGTTTACTCTGCCAACATCCAAAAGTCATTCCACACACAATTTTCTTCCTAAGAAACCCAGTCGTTGATAGAAGCCCTGATCAAGGTCGCAAGAAAGTCGAATCGCAACGAAGAGATACTAAGCCTTGTCTTGAAATCTCATCACAGAGTCATTGATGGCCATAATTATCCAGAGAAGAATTCAGGAACGCAGGAAAGAATCAAAGAGTTCAGCTGTGCTACCGAAGTCCGAGAATTCTTGCGTTCTTAAACTACTTTGGACGCGGTTAAAAGATTGATCAAGGCCCTAAGCACAGCCTGACTGAAACTGGAAATGCAGACACTCCCACCTTCACACCCATTCAACTCAGTGTGTCTCAAGGGAATGAGGATTGCATAAGTCTCCCGCTGGAAAACAAGTGCAGTCAGATTCTGATCGTAGCCAGTTCTGAACGCAAGGAAGGTCGACCTTAAATTTGCCCATTAATCGAGCATATTTTTACAATCGCTACATTGCAATCCAGATTTTTAGTTTAACGATGTTTCGGCTCTGTTGAATGTTATACCTGAGCTCCAGATCCGTTCCGTTCAGCATAGCCTAAATCTTTGGCACGTTTGCTTATTTACGACTGATTTTATAGTTGGTGAAGCGATGCGCCGGCCGTGACTCCGTGGTTTGTGCGTTGAACTACTCAGCGGAATGCTCGATTTTCAAATCACAGAAAACGCCCTCAATTTCTTTGGAATCCGGGAGAAATTAAGTGTCATGAGACAAGCTTCAAAAGGCAGTTACTGTCTAAATTTAAGCCTTTCGGATACAATATTTAATTGTGGTCTTGCCGGTTCCAATTTCACTGCCAGGATGTTTAAAGTCACTTAAATGACCCAGACAGCTGATATTGTCTGTAGCACCAGTTGTAGACTTTCTTATATAAGACAAGTATACGTCGCTTAATCTGTGTCGTGCGCCACAATTTTCACAAACTCTCTGTAGATAGTGATTCAAGTAACATTCATGTGCCTTCTACCGAATAAATCTTCCCAAGTTTTGGCGCGTAACAACGACTCTTACATCTTTCTACTGTATCGCTATATGTATACACATCCACAAAAATGTTTAACAGACGGGGTTTTCTTTTGAAGGTAGATGAAGCCTATTGTCTTCTCGTTCGGAGATCTAAAATGTGTGAAGCAGTTAACAGTCCGCGTCGAATTATTTGCATTGGTCAAGCTTTCGGCTCCGTACTCTGACGCTCAAACTGAGTCAGCTCCACCTCGGACGGTATTGTTGTCTCTAGCGAGATTGCCAGGTTACTATTCAGCTGAAGAGTGAACACGGTGCGTATTTGTTTTCATAATGTTGCGTGGTTGTACTCATTTACAAGATTTTAAAAATTTGGTGATCACATGCGAAAATTAAACAAAACAAGAAATTTTTGTGTTTGCTTCGTTTTAAGAATCGTAGAACGTCCACTTGACATTGCTTACGACAATGTTTATTTAGTAAGGCTTCGACATAGCTGGTGGTTAGATCCACACAGAAGGTTAGTTAAGTTAGGTGAATGAGTGCCCCTGTTGACTCCACGTCAGCGGCTGACTTAGGCTACATAGACCCTCTGTGGTGCCCAATTTAGAAATACTTTAAATAAAAATTTAAAGATTTGAAAACATTTAATACTGACCACCAACTAAACCATCCTGAAAGATGTATGTATGTATATAAGTATGTATGTACCTCAGGAGTTTGATAAGCTCATTGTTACGTGGCCTATCTAGCTCTAAGAAGAAATGAATTCCAAGAATGACACTACTTTTTTAGACCAGCGCACGTAGCACATTCCATTCCACGAATACATTCCATTTCTTCTTCGTCCCTGCAGCTTCTACAGTAATCATTGCAGGGAAGACCTAACCGGGCTGCATGGTTTCCTATTGCAATAGCAATGCGAATGTCCCTGCGGCCTAGCTTCAGTAGATTGATAGACCTCTTCTTATAGTAGACTGTGGATAATGGTCCACTTATAGCGTATGCGTCTAATCGACACCAGCGTTTGTTAGCTTCCTCGAGAGACTCTATGCCTATTTCCCTTTGTTATGTGCTAAGCGGTATACTAGCCTTCTGCAGAGTTGGTATGTGAGAGGTGCATATCCGACCCTAATTTGGTTAGTTCATCCGCTTTTTCGTCCGGAGACGTCAACAGGTCCCGGCACCCAAAAGAGAGTCACCTTTTTCGCTGCTGAACTCACGTTTAGTTTATGGATATGGCTGTCAGTATCGATGTTGACTAATTTTCTTGAAATATTTTGCTCTATAATCATTTCCACAGCTTGTTTTAATGCAGTAACCCCGGCTTGAAAAACACGGCAGCCATTGATTAATCTAAAAGAGCTTTGTACGAGTATAACCCTGCATCACAGTAGACGCCAGCACCTCTATCTGTATCCATTTTGGAGCCGTCAGTGTAGATAGCTAATTCATGCCCGGTACAGACCCTTCTCTCATTTAACTCAACTCTGCTAGAAATACTGATACAGAATCTCCGATTGTATTGAGAGAGAGGTATGATGTAATCCCTTTCTAGCCGGAGTCTAGGGATACTCCACCGATTTAGAATAAAGGCGTACCCATAGAGCCTCGCTGTCCAGAGACTACCCGCTACGATACTATCGATACGAATATGTACATATGCGTGAAGGCCGGTAATCAAAAATGAATTTAGGTCAAAGTTGATCAGACGAAAAGATCCGCTTCGTGGAATAAAAAATATTTTCAAGGTCCTGCTTATCAATACAGTCCGTAGCGCAAGTTGCTGATAACAGTCTCTGGCCGCGTAATTGAAATAATCTGTCTCTACGTACAGAATTCCACAAAATTTGGAAAAAGATATAAAGTGGGCGTATATACGAATAAAATCCACCCGAGTCCATCGACCATATAACTATAATTACTCTGACTAATTACTAAAATTACACTTAACGAGTATTGCCGTGTCAATCAACAATTATTATGATTGACTCATTGACTTGTTTGCTGGCAGAAATATTTTCACAAAATATGGGCAAAATATATACATACACACAATGAGAGTATTAAAGAACCGAACTCAAAGTCCAGCGATTATAACAACATTTATGGACTGACTAATGGTTGAGTCTTTATTCTTAACGAGTGTCGCTGTCCAGAGGAGAATAGAATGAGTTTTTCTTTAAATTCTTGTTGACTGACAAGACCATATCATTGCCTTATTGAGGAAACAAATCGGAGTTTGTATACCTAAGGAACGCATACATGAACATGTGTATTTGCCTCACACGTTAACCTCACTGCCAAAGTCGTCTCTTTTTACCACCAACTTTAATCTCATTGCGTGTAACTATTTGCTTTGCATTCAAATACTATACCTTAGCTTCAGCTCAGTAACTTGTTCAAGTACACTACTTCACTAGACATCCATTTGTCCTAAGTTAAATTAGGTTCAAAAGTTGGATACATAGATGGAAGTAAAGACTCGCTTCTTATTCATTTTCGTCCTTGCAGCGTTGTTTCCCAGAAGGAACCGTGGGAAAGAACTACATCTGCCCACTGCAAGACACACTCAGTGAAAAAAGTAGGTTTTAGTATTTACTTCCAGTTTGAAGAACAATTTACACCTGTACTTACATAGATGGCGCTACAGTCCGGGCGAATCTGGGCCTAAAGCAAACATCCCTTACCAAAATTAGTTTTGCTTGGGTGCATAATTTCTGGCCAGCTCACTACTCTACTACGCCCAAGCTTTATACGGCTTAGGTTGCATTACACCCGGGTGAGAGAAAGGGAAGGAAATGGGTTAGGTAGCAGAGGGAAGATAGGCCGGATGATATTAAGAATACCTTCAACTTCTACACCGCCAGGAGACCAACCTCAACACGGAACTGATCGGCCCTATAATTTTCGCAACGTTCACTATCAAGAGTGGAGATTTCAAAGGCTCAGACTGACTCTTAGAAATTCTTGTGCCATTTTTATACCCTCTCTACAATAATTTGAAGCGAGAGAACATGTTAAAATTTATTTCCAATTCCAATTCGATTGGAATTGCTAATCAGGCTTAGTCACTATCTTTGCAATGAAATACTATTACTTACTGGTTCTACAGTACAGAATGACTATAAATACTTCAAGGAAATATTGAAGTGAATCCCATTAGCAATAGATACCGAATGCAACATTAATTAGCACCTCGCACGTTTCTTGTTAGATGTCCAGATAACAACCCGTTTAGATTATGCCCATAAAATTTATATAAAATTTATTAACTATTCATTGGAGTAGCGCAAATTCTCATGAATCCCATCTACATATCGCATAATAATAAGAACGTACTATTAAGATGTCTATTTTATTGTTTTCACAACGTTTACTCACTTGATACCGCTAGCGTCAAGTTGTCAGTGTTGACACTTAGCATTTGTCTATTTGCTCACATGAGTAAATATTTGTTAAATGATTATTATTTGAAGCGTATTCATGAACATCACCATCGTTATGTCTGACGAAACGTTGTCAGATGAATATTAAATCTTCTGCAAGAATGTCAAGCTTTGTGTAAACAATCACTCATCAAACAATCCAAACATGGTCACTCCTTCATTCAAAGATCATTGACTGACTCTGTATTACTACTGTGTTTGCCAAACTTTCGTTTTCTTTTTGAAATTGAAACTTATGTTTGTGTTTACACTTAATATCAATGTAGACAGTTGGTACACACTAATTAGATTCTATCGGGTTAATACCCGATGAAAAGATTCACCAATTTAGTAGGTCGAAATTTGTAGTCTTTTCGGAGGAGTTTTTAGGGCGTATACAAAGGTACTTGTAGAAGAACAGCTTTTCCGAAAATCTTTTAACTAATTTGTGAATGTACTGACCCATTTTAGGCAACCAATTATTTTTTACGATCATGCCCTTGAGACGTTCCCCTTCGTTTAAAGATATAACAAACAGTCTGCATTTATCATTGTTTTATAGTCTTTACTAAATGTTTATCTAATTAGCTCTCTAATTTTCTATTAGTCAGTTCCATTTGGTAGTTCAAAGTCCACAAAGTTAAAGTGCGTTCGGTCAAAATATTATCATCATGACAATGCTGTTTAGATGTTTTAGACGTCAAACGACATCAAGCGTGACATCCAGTTCGCATGTCATAACTATTGACAGACAGATATAATACGTGCTACACATTTCAATTTCAACAACAATTAGTCAAATGTGTTTAATTGTTGTAAACAAATGATATAGGCCACCAGTTTTACTAGATTATCGCTAATCTTTATTCATTTGATGTACACCGAGAAGTATGTGCTCAGGTGATTAATTGTAAATGACCGTAAAATTAATTTCCATTAATTACATAAGATGAGAACTTTAAGTCGTTTGAGAGGCAATATTTCATTCGTTTGGCGAAAGATTAATAGAAAAAAAATTAAATAAATCTATTACTTTAATGGTAGTTAGCAATGATTGAAATAAATGGATATTAATTGTGCAGAATATAGCACCTTGTGATTAATTTTGTTTACAATAAATCGTTTGGTTTATTATAGAAATCAAATCAATTACGAGTTGGTGTAAATATTCTAAGATGTCGCATAAGAAAGTTAGGTTTCACCTACATACATATATTGCAAACTTCCAAAGTGCTTTACGACCTCAAAAGACAAAGTTTGTCTGCTTCTTTTATTAAGCGGGGCTATTGTCGGATTGAACAAATGGAAGTCGATCCAATTTTTTACCGTCAAATTCAGTTCAGTGATGAGGCTCACTTCTGTCTCAGTGGCTTGGTTAATAAGCAAAATTCTCGAATATGGAGGCAGGAAAACCCAGAAGCGATGCATCAGCTACCGAAAAATGTACTGTAAATGTATGGTTACTTCTTCAAAAGTGAAGAAAATCGAGATGTCACCGTCAATGGCGCCCGGTACGGAGCCATGATCAACAATATTTTGTTTCTAAAAGTACGTGAACGTGGTCTGCAGGACACTTGGTTTCAATTTGATGGTGCGAAATTCTCGAGTTTTTGAAGGAAGTTTTAGATGACAGGAAGTGCTCGATGTTGTATTTGAAACAACAACAAGGCAACATTCGTGAGATATGGCCTCATACATATGCTTAAAAAATTGACCGAAAATTGGAGATCTAGGATGCAGTGGGGGCCATATGCCCGAAGTCATTTTTCATCATTAATGCCATGAAAGTATCTATCGAATAGAAGAAACGTTTGCCTAACCTGTGTGCGTTTTATGTCTATTTCAAGTCTTACTCTAGCTCTTACAACACACCCTTTGTTTATGTACTTTTTGACTCTCTGTTACTCCTTTCTTTTGATTCTAGCTCTTTTACTGGTCTGTGACCTTAAACAACTTTCACTATTCCTTACGCCGATTTACATACGTTTCTCCTAAGGAGCTAGTTCATCAACTTACACATGGCAATACACAACCAAGAAACCCATTTGCATACTAGCTTATCACTGGCTAAAATTAATTTTAACATTGAACGATTCACTAGCATACCTTCACATACTAAATTAATGTTAGCGAAGCAGGAATTTATGGTATGACCACCATTAGTTCTCCTCTTTCATGACACCAATCAAATAAACCGACATCGTAGTCATAGTAGAAAATATTTGCAGTTTGGGAAAGCATTCCGCTGAGGCAATATTTACGACCCAATACTTAATGCCAAAGATGTTTTGAATTGCTATCACTCACTTTCGTGGAAATTTAAGAACTGCGACACCCATACACATCTAAATTTTTGTTAATAAATTTGTTTTTGTTGATGACAAATGAGTGCAAAATTAGGTAGAATTTAATCTAAAAACAAAAACAAGTTACCTAATTCAAAAATCCATCAATCGACAATAACAACTTTTTTTTTTATATTCCAGAAAAAAAGGATGTCCTCAAGTCGATATCGGGTACATTCAAATCAGGAGAATTAACTGCCATAATGGGTCCATCTGGAGCTGGTAAATCAAGTCTGATGAATATTTTAACTGGTTTTGTGTAAGTTCAATCTTTGCTAAAGTGATAAAGTTTTATGTCATTTTTGAAATCATTTCTCATTACGTCACATAGTAAATCCGGAGTCCATGGATCTATAACATTTGGAAGTACACCAAAATCACGCAAAGTTTGTTGCTATATTCTTCAAGATGATCACTTTTTTCCATGGTTCACAGTGGAAGAGGCAATGATACTAGCAGCAACATTAAAAATATCCAATAATTCCATGAATCTTAAAGAGAAACATATGCTTGTAAGCTTCACGTATAAAATGACCACACCGCCGGATCTATATTTAACAATTTTGCTTTACAGATCGAACATCTGTTGGACACGTTGAAACTTACAAATGCTAAACAAACCAAATGTTCAAATTTATCTGGTGGCCAGAAGAAACGCTTATCGATTGCCTTAGAATTAATTGATAACCCTCCGGTGCTGTTTTTGGATGAACCAACAACGTAAGTATATTTGTTAGGATTTTTTTTTTTTTTATAAAAATATAACGCCATTCAGTTGTGAAATTAATTCAGCGCCATGGTTATTAACACGTTGGCTGCCAGTGCAATCAGTGGTGATCACAACAAAAGTCGTTCCCCAGAAATGTATCACTCACCGGTGATCACATCGAAAATCTTTCCCCAGGTGCCAAGCAGAAATATATCGGTCTATTTGTGTATCACCCGTGATACATTTGCAAGATTTGAAAAGTTTTTCGATGTGATCACCGGTGATACATTTCTGGGGAACGAATTTTGTTATGATCACCAGTGATGCACTGGCAGCTAACATGTTAAGGATGTTTTCCTATCTCGTGTCTTATTAGGGTAGCACTTGCAATTTTAAAGTGGTACTTCCCCCTTTTCGAGTAAGTCTATAGTTTTCTTTCCAGTGTTGCATTTAGTTCGGTTCATGCACGTACTAAAGTGAGTCAAAGTAAAGCATTTTTTTTAGAAAATAAAAAAAAATCGTATATCGTCCTGTTATAAAAAATTTGCTTAAAAAAATGTTTACTCCGAATGCAGATCCATGAAGACTTAGGTCAGGGGAATCTGTTCCATCGAAAACAATAGTGAAAAAGTCGATAATCAAATTCAAATATGGACGAGAACGTTAAGAAAATGGCGCACGCTGTGCCAGACCATCAACTTAAACCACAAACCATCCACAAAATTTGTGATCTGATCATAAGGATCCCTGGATTGAAAAAATGGAAATAGCTGGGATCGTCGATTTCTTATATGAACGGACCCAAAATGTTATTCAAAATGAACTTGGTTTCTCCAAGCGTTTTGCAAGATGGGTTTTCAAATCGACCTCTCAAACCAAACAGAAATCTGGTCTATGAAGATCTTGGTTCCCAGCCCCGAAGTAAGCTAAATTTCGGTGGCTCGCGAATGTTAAGATTTTTTGGTCATCTTTGTGACGACAAATGGGGCTTCCGCTACTTATTACCTCTGAGACCAAAGAGCAACCAAAAGAATGGAAGGTCTCGATCACCAGAACCGATGAAAGCTAAAATTCAATTATGGGCGAATAAGGTAATGGCATCGGTTATGCGGAAGTAAAAGGGAATTATCATGGTTGATCAGCTTGCCAAGGGTCAACCAATTAACTCTGAATTGAGAAAAACAATCCAAGAATCTTAAGGAAAATGGTACGCACATTGCGTTAAACCATGACTGAAATATGTATATAACTATGAGCGTGAATTACTGTCTTTTATAATGACGACATTGAGATTTCTGTTAACCTAACTAAAATGCAGTGAAGTTAGCTATAATAAAGCAGAAGTCCAACAAGGCATACATAAAAGCATGCCCGATGGTTGGAGTCTGAAAAAGGATACCATCTTATCTATTCTCGCTCTACAGAAGCATTAGTCTTCTCAACATTGCAATCTAGCAAGGCCTTCGAATTGCAAGAAGTCTCGCGTATGAATTGGGTGCTAGACAAGGAGCTTACTCTCACCTTTTCTCATACTCTACATACGTATGATTTTTGTGCTGATAAACTATTTTTTTTAAGATATAAAATCACTGTCGGCACGCGAATGCATTGAAAAATGTATGTGTGCAGTCTCAAAAGCCAAAAGTCATTTCTAGTGCCAATGTGCAACCAACCCGTTCAATTAAACCTCACTTGATATTAAATTACAATCCATTTATAAGTTAATAGCTTAATAACCATGTGTTACTTCTCCATTATTACACTTCATAGTAACTAGGCAACAAATTAAAATTTTTCAAGTGTTTTAAAAATACATTTATTTCTAATTACAGAGGTTTGGATAGTGCATCCTCCTTTGACACAATATCCCTCCTGGACGAGCTAGCCAATGAGGGACGCACAATTGTCTGTACAATCCATCAACCCTCCTCAACAGTGTACAATATTTTTAAGCATATCTATGTCTTAGATAAGGGCCAATGTGCTTACCAAGGTTCACCACATAATACAGTGAAATACCTGCGATCCCTTGGTTTGGATTGTCCAGAGTATCACAATCCTGCGGATTACTGTAAGTTACCATAGATGCGCCGTGGTTCTAGAAATTAATATATTCTTTTCGACTTGCAGTACTTGAAGTTGTATCCGGTGAATATGGAAATATCTCTACAGAACTTATCGAAGCAGCGAAAAACAAATTATGGCGATACGATGCCATTGATGATGTCGAGAACATGAACAGTGTGCAGTTGGTTAAAATGAATGAGGCCGCCGAATCTAGCCAACGTGTAAGTCGAAGAGCATCAATTGAATCAACAAAACACATTTATCCACCACCTGAGTGGGTTAAGCTGTGGTTACTGATTGGACGATGTCATGTGCAGTTTTTTAGAGATTGGGTAGGTTTTATAGAATTTATTGTCGAGGAGAGGATTTTTAGATGTTTGTTTTCATATAGACGGTAACGTACTTGAAGCTAGCCATGCATATAATGTGTGGAATATTAATTGGACTGCTATACGGAGATTCGGGATCGAATGCGACAAAAGCGATCTCAAATGTTGGACTCTTTATATTCGGAATTGCGTACTTATGGTATACGACGATGATGCCTGGAATATTGAAGTGTAAGTTCATAAATATGTAGTTTACTTATTCTTTGAGATTGAAAGGTTCCCTCTTGTTTTTAAATCGTTTTAAAGAGAAAGTTTCACAATTCACCTTTCGGATATGGCTTTAATCTGCAGGTCCTTTCCATTTGTGTGAAAAAATGTATCACGCACAGAATGATTGGTCGCGAGAAGCTAGGCCCTGGACCACATGCGGTATCGCTGATGTTGAATGATTTGCAGAAAACTCTGACGGTTCCTACATTCATTTTTGACTCGTCAGTGTAGAGTTGAAGGTCCGGCGCACGTTGGATTTCCACTTTCGTCTTCCGGGGAAAAGAATGGAGATTTCTTGCAAAAGTCTATATAAGTTAGAACATGGTCTGTTGGTCTATCAAGATCAATTGATCTATACCTTTAAAATATAAATCGGTGTCCATGGGAACTTTGCTTCTAGGTGTTTGATTGTCTAAGACGAATCGCGCTTTTGCCCACCGCGCATCTCATGAACTAGGGGAGGGAGGTTAAGTGTTGCATACATGTGGGCCTTTGTACCTTCATAGAATTATTGAGGTAGCTAGCTTTGTCTGTTACATTCCATTATACAATATATACCTCGATCGTACAATGTAGAGCCCTTTGACTTTTTACTTTGGTGCTATGTAACGAACAGCTATGTCAGAGAACGGGTTAGGAACCTATAGGCAGTGGATCGGTCACACCCTTCGAAAAGGTGACAGTTCCATAGCAAAGCACGCGATGCAATGGAATCCTCTTACCCAAGACGGCAGAATAGTAGGTCGACCGAGTAGTACATACATGGCGCAGAACAATAAAGGAGGAGTCCTGGCAGCTGGGGAAGAGTTGGAGAGGGCTGAAACTCATTGCCAGAATTCGTACTCAATGGCTCGTAGGCGTAGTAGAGACCCTAATATCCGCAAGGGGATGCAGGATATAAGTCAAGTCAAGTAGCAAAGTATAGCCTCCTACAAATGAATCCATGAAAGCGACTAGAGTGATGTTATTTTTAAGACATAATGGCAATAAATGTCCTTTATTCTACAATGATGATTTCACCATAATTCATATACAGCTCTTTGTCTTTTCTTTTAAGGATAGAGTGCACTTATTGAAAGCTTATACAGCTCCTTGTTGCTCCCTTGTTATTAATGATTCTAATAAACTTAAGATACATCGTAATGATTTCCTTTTTATATACTTGAATGTAGTATGAAATATTTTCTTGATTTTGTTGTGTTAATTGCCCACTTTTATAAAATTAAAACTATTAGCAAGTATTTGAGTAGTTTAAATTAATTTATGGCAATTAACTGTGAAATGATTGGCATATAATTAATTTTGATAACATCGAACTGACGTGTTGCTTAGGTAATAAACTACGCAATGGATAACTTTCTGCATTCTCCTCAGGGTGGTTGAAAAACACCTTCCCTAATTATGGTTCTATAAATGGCTGTAAGTCTACTATTTTGTTAGCAATTGTTCGTCTTATACTGATCGAATAGTGAAACCATCAGTAAAAATAAGTTTTGTGCCATAACACCCCAAAAGAGTTAGGTAAATACGTAAGCCAAGCCTTGTGACGTTAGTTACTGCTCATATAGACTATCAGTGCACGGTATAACTCGGAAGAGTCTTCATACTTTTGTCTGCGAGGGCTCCACAATCACATAGCAGGTGACGGACAGATTCAATTCTTTTTTTACTGTCTGCAAGTTATGGAGTGGTCATTGTTAAGTACCCTCGAGATGTTCCGCATAAATACTAATGCACAGTAGCCCGTAATAAAGTCAGAGATGATATGGACAGCCCTGCAATTAAGCGCAACTAGGAAAATAGATTTCTTTTTCTCATAGACCGGCCACAAAGTTCTAGCCGTTATGCAAGCATCTCTTCGTATGTGGGAGAAATCAGCGTCTATTGCCTTTATTAGTGCCTTCATCGCAAATGGACTTAATCACAAAGCTAATAGAAACTAGTATCGTTATGGCTCTGTGGTACGTGCGTTGGACTACAGGGCGGTAGGCTAGAAGTTGGAGTCCCAGAAAACACCAAAAAGTTTTTCTACGTTCTTCTCTTGCCTGAAAACCGTCCCACTTTTCGGATATTCGGCTTTAAACTGTAGCTCCCTTCGATTTGTGCGAAACCAACATGTGTTGGTTTGTATTTTTGAAATAGAAACACTCACGAAGGTAAAAAGCTGTGAAGTACGCAAAGAACCTACGCATCGTCACAGGATTCCCGACGGGGCATTGCAAACACCTGAGGAAACTAGGTATAGAAGAAAGTCTCTGTATACCTAGTTTTTGCAATGAGTCCAAGCAAACTCCGAAACACCTGGAGTCTTGTTGGGCTCTGACCCATAAAAGACTGAAATATCTGGATGAGAACATACCGTCCATGGTCCCGCTTCTCATTCTCAGATTCCTTAGAGAAACTGGACTAGAGAGAATGTTCTTGGTCCGACAACTCTCGCCTAGGGAAAAACAGGACTATGAAACCCTCAAATAGGGGAACTATTACGACAAACAAACATCCCCAAGGCATTGCAGGGGAAGACAATAACTCCGTTTGGACCATTTAGCTCTCACCAACTTTTTCTTTAAATCTCTGACACAACAGTATAGAGACCTGCCTACCTACTCTATGTAAGGTATCCCATATAAGGCGTTTACTAAGCAGTTCAAGCTGACTGTAGGCGCCATCGTCATGCAAATGAGTTTTCTTACAGAAAACGTGCATACCTCTCACAGAAGCGAATAATAAAACAACGCTTAATCCAAAGTTTATGCAGCTTTAAAAATAAATTAATTAAGATGCGAGGTGATGCATTAGTTCGCATTTCAGATTCATTCAATTCACACATCAATTAGTCAAGTGGTTAAAAAAACAAACAAAACCGAAATCACAAAGAGAATCTTATTATTTGTGGCAGTACGAGTATCTCAAGTGATTCATTGATCAGTTCTTAATAATTTTCCAGAACTTTAATTATCATGTTAGATTTCTATCTTACATTCAGTGAATCAGATATAATTAGCAAGTAATTTTTCTTTAAGAAAAATTGTATAGTTTGTCACGAACGTGCATGTCGTGAGATGTTGTGTAATAGGAGATCAGAGGCATCTATCTGAATCGCGGTGCTTTTGAAAAGTCGTATATACGGATACTTAAGAATATAAATTATACTTTTAAATTGGGCGATCACCCTGCTCATGCAATGGTTGCTATTGAACTATACATATTAACTTCCATTACTTTCCTTTATTCGACTTTATTCAAAAACTTGTTTTAAGGTCCGTATTTTTTTTTTTTTTTTTGAAAACGACTAAGGCTCCACTGTAACTTGAATTCTTTGCAATTTCTTATTATCAATTTCTTTTGAGGATATTGATGTGAGCGAGATGTGTTTCCAACAGATCTCGTCCTTGACACAACTTACAACACAACATTAGCAAATTTGGTTCCATTCGCAACATCAATTAGCCACCATTCTTCTGTTAAAATTCGGTTTAATTGTGAAATAGAAACCAGAATCCTGAATTACTGTCACTTACAATCATTATTTCCATATTAAATCTTTAACCATTATTCTATTTCCTTAATTTACAGTTCCATTAGAGATTGCAACGATTAAAAAGGAAACATTCAACAATTGGTACAAACTTAAAACTTACTATCTGGCAACTATGATAACGTCGACACCAGTTCATGTAAGTTAAAGTGATTCTACTCATGTTTTCTTGGTTATCCTAAACTGTATCCTTATAATCTTTCAGATAATTTTCTCATCGGTTTTTTCAACGATACTATACTTAATGACCGATCAACCATTTGAATTGGAACGGTATGTCAAATTCGTCCTTACCTTGATAACAGTGACAATTGTTGCCGATGGATTTGGTGTCTTACTTGGAACCCTCTTAAATCCTGTTGTAAGTATAAATGAATCGAATATGGATCTGTTTTGGGTAGGAAAACACAGAAAACATTAACGAAATTGAGTTTTAATGACATATCGTCTGACCTTGATAAGATGCTAATCGGCCCTTTAAGCGTGCTCGTACTAAAAAATTATTTTTCGCTTATCACTTTCTATTTAAAGGTTATTTCTATTATATTTAAATATAAGAGGACACGTGACGTAATAAATTGAAAATGATTATTTTAATTAAAAATAATTTTTGTTTTGTTTTACAGAATGGAACATTTATTGGAGCTGTGTTGACTTGCTTTATGATCATCTACTCAGGTTTTCTGATTCTATTCACTCATATGTCATCTATTATGCGAGCGATATCCTATACGTCAGCGCATCGATACGCTTTGGAAAGTATGATACTGTCAGTATACGATAACGGTAGAGCTGATATGAAATGTCCACAGGAAGTCATGTATTGTCATTTCAAGTAAGTTTTTGCACTGTAATTTGTAATTTGTCCAGTTTTTCATTTGTTTGTGTTCAGTTGTCAACGTCATTGTTTTCGCTAAAGTTTTAAGACATTTACAGCCTTCGAATGTGGCACTGCAAATTTATGTCCTTGTGACGCTTTGAATGCTTTCATGAAATTTGACAGTTGCTTTTGATACACACGAATTCAATAAAAATCTTTGTTTACAACGTTTATTTTCTCTATATTCACAGAAGTGCCAATATAATTCTTAAGAATCTCGGAATGTCAGAAGCGAACTACGGTTTCAATGTGGCAATGCTGTTCCTACAATTGCTTGCTTTCAAAAGTTTGGCATATTTTACACTGCGGCGAAAACTATTCTCCCAATGATGTACCGACAATAGCATAATAAGACTAGATATATAGTTTTATATGTATGAATACTTTCTTGCGTACAATTTTTTATTTTTTTTTTAAATTCTTTAGTTGAATGTTATAGTGATATGATGTAGCACAAATATTTAAAATTAGATAAATATGATTGTGGAGTGTGATATTTGGTTATAAGATAACAATTTTAAGTTTCAAGTTATTTTGGAACGTTTACATTTACATACATATTCGTGTATATTTCGGAAATTGATGTTTATTGTTAAGTTTACATAAGTAAATAAATGAATATACAAATAAGCACTTAGCTGTATTTCTGTGTTTTGAATTAAATGCGGAAAGTTATGTTTAAAGTTCGACGTCTGTCTAAATAACTAACATATACATACATAAATAAAGAAGTCTACGTGCAGTAGTCTACTTACTTACTTAAGGTGGCGCTATAGTCCGGACTGGACATGATGAAGTCAATTGCAAGGAATCTTCAAGACACTTATGGAGCAACTAATTCATGGTGTGCTTCATTGTTTTTTTATTTTGTCGGGGTATGAAACACTCCACTGGAGCACTCAGACACAACTGGTGCATTGTAGTACCAGTAAGCAAGACCCAGTATCATCCATTTTACTGGAATTTTTCGACTCTCGGAGCAATCCGAAAAAGCACTTTAGTGATGCAAAGCTTTCAGTATCAGCTCTCTCACCACATCAGCACCTAAGATCTGCCATCTGATCCGAGAAACGGCAGGACAGAGACAAAGGTAATGATGAAGTATCGTCACCCTCTCTACAAACGTCGCAGTGTAAGAAGACTTTAGTTGTATACAGTCTTTTCTGCTGAGAGACGGCAAGAATCTTCTGATTTCTTACAAACACTTTGGAGCATTCGTTTAGTCCACCTACATCCTGGAGAGCCGTGCCACACAGAATTTTATTCAATCTTGCTAATTTAAAAAATGGGTTATAGGGTTGAGCGAGACCTTAAGCGCAGCCTGACTGTGACCACTGACTCCGACCCCTCTTTATTCTTTTCAATATAGTCGGAAAACAGTTTACCTAACGAGTAGTGAAGTCTAGAAATGTCGGTCTCTGCAAAGACACCCTTGAACCCATTCGTGAAGATTCGTCTACAGCCCAGTCCAGCCTCACAATCTGGCTGAGGCCAGTCTTGAACGCAAGGAAAGTCGACTCGAAGCTCGAAAGCATCCGAAGTCCCGGTGTCATTGCATCAGACAGCATATCTTTGGCACCAGGGTCGTAGGATAAGTGTCGCGCAAGATCATCGACACTCCAGAGCGAATGATACTAAAAGCCACCTGAGATTGTGTGCTGTGCTTCGAGGAAGGTGGCTCCTCAATAAGTAATATTATTGATATCTTTGATTTTTGTTCAATGAAAACAATGTCGACAAGGACCAGAAGGTACTCTGCTATGTACAGTGTCTTCAGATCCCCTGTGTGATGAAAAACTAGATTGTTGCCGTATGATTGCACTTGGAGTAGTGAGTGGTTATAGTTATGTTATGTCTTTCTACTTTTTCCACAAGGTCTTCGAGTGAATGCTGCCACATACTCTTACATACATCTAAGTGCTGGAGGCAACTGTTAAGCCGAGTGGCTTAAGCAGCATGCAAAGTCGCGACAACTTACGTATGAATGGCGATCAATTCCTATGACCAAATAACATCAATTTTATAGCCATCTAAATCACAAGGCTCTAACTACTTTGCGCTAGGCGAAGTTAAGCACATTACCACCTGAACTCTAAAGAACACCATCTAACCAACAAAGACCACTTAATTCAAGCTTGCTCACGTTTTCGGTCACGAATTGAGGCTGTTTTCGATGGTTCTGTTGAATAAATATGGGCTACGGGAGTGTGTGTGAATATTTATGTACCAAATTATATTTCCAAACATTTTTTTTGTAATTTTTCAAAATTGTCTTCAAATAGCCTCTGCCCGCTGTACATTATTTTAAAAGTAAATTCCAGCGAAGGGAAAAAATGCACTAATTTTGATTAATTTTTAAAGTAAACGGTCATTTTTAATGAAATCACGTTTCAAAACATCCGCTGTAAGTGCATCAGTCCGAATTAGTACCTTATTCTGAATACGTAAACATAGTCTACTACATTCGCAAGTATATGTCAAAAATTACTCGTCGGTCACCGTAAACGTCAATCGGTGAAAATTAGTTTTCTGTTTTTTTGTGCAATTTCTCATCAACTTTGCTAGCAAAATGTTCCGCTCCTCAACGTTTGACAAAACGCTTGGTAAATACGTAGATAAATTATTTATACCAACGCTAAATATAATTTTCCTTTAAAAACAAAAGTAAACATTAAATTGCGTTATCAGATTGTGACTCATCATATGTTGCCTTTGTGATGTTGCACTGAGTTGCACTCATATTTTTGTTGCAAATTAAAGAAATAATTTCTTAATTAATTTATATTTCTTTTGTTGGCAGAAAATGCAACAAGCCATTTACGTTTGGAGCCAGATTGGCCATCGATTCTACTGATTTGTGATGCTATTCGCCAGAATGATGTTACGTATGTTCAAGTTTATTGTCTCTAGTGCCCACTATTTGACCCTCATTTACATCTTATGCTTTTTATTTCAGTCCGAAGCAGGCTTTCCTGGCTATAAAAAAGAAAATGTCATCCCCGAATCCACATTCAGCTTGTTATGCTCTTTTGGTATTGGAAAGCGTTGTAAAGAACTGCGGCCAACCTATTCATGAGGAAGTGTTCACCAAGGAGAACTGCGAAATGTTTAGCACTTTTCTCGAACAAACTCCGCATGAGAATGTTCGGCAGAAAATGCTAGAACTAGTGCAAACTTGGGCATATGCTTTTCGTTCGTCGGAAAAGTATCAGTCAATTAAGGTAAGCAAGTTATTTTTTTGTGGAAAGAGTGCGAATGGTATTCGTTGGGATAAAACTGTACATACCTACGATTCAGATCTTGTCTTATTAAATCAGATAAACCATTTATTTTACATAGCCCTAGGTGTTTTCTAGTGGAAGTCATTCTTTTTCTGATTTTGAGAAAAATGCTAATGGAGAGCATTAAAACTCGGCGGAATAATCACCGCAGTGGCAACAATCTCGTCAAAGTTGCCAACTCTGGCGAATATGTACTTTACAAAGGAGGGGGAAAAGGCGATTTCTAGGGAGCCAGACACCAAAGTTTGAAGGAACATTATTCATCCCATGGCCTATGTCAAGGATGAGGTGATATTGGCCTCGGTTGTGTTGAGAGAAATCTTAGGTCTCGCCTGAATAGGAGTGGAGAAGAAGATACATCCACGAACTGTACGGCTTGTACACTGGCACTGATCGGGTCAGAAGCATCTCAAATCAACTATGGTCATGTAGAGCGAATTTACATCATCGCTCCGGCCCGTATATTCTTCGAATCCAGCCCGGACGTAAAGTGCACAAGTGGACCTTAACCAACTTGCCAACTAGCTAACAGTCGATATAAACCTTTGCCAAGACTCATCGATTATTGCTCTCACATTAAAATAGAGGTTAAAATGTTTGCCCTCAAATATAGCTCTGTGGTCGAATTCTTGGAAGGAAGGCGCATATTTGCTGTTATTGAAAAACAAAGCTCAATCCGTGGTTAGTGTTTAGGAATAATGAGCGGATGTTCGACGTTCCAACACAAAAGTGTTTTCACTATCCCACCTCTGACGGATGTCTGATAAAAAGGCCAAGAGTGTTATATGTCATTAAAATCCTCTCAATTACGACTTCGATATGGCGCTGAATTGTAGAACCCTTTCTTTCGTGAAAAAAAATGACACGAACATCTGCTATAAGCTAGGCTCTGGGCCCTATATGGCTGTTTATGCCAAATATTGTTTTATTTTATATTAAAGCTTAATCCCCATAAATGAAATTATAACATTGGTGTGTAAGGCATAAACAGTTGTAAAAATGTCATTATAAGATCATTTGCCAAATGTTATTAGGTCAGATTTAGTCAGAATTAGTAGACATTGCTTTAGTCATTATCATGTTACTTCTGTAAGATACATGTGAACAGCAGACATACATAGATCTAGCAATAAATACAACTTACACCATTCACTTTAAGTGCATATTGCTGCAGTGTATGAGCTGTTTACGAAAAGCAGTATCATAGTCAAAACAGAAATCCTTCTGTGAAAATCCCCGTGCTTTTGTACACAACCGTCGGAGTCAACCAGACTACATAAAAGAAAACAATCCACCTGCCGAGGAAATAATAATACTCGATTTAGGCTCATTTAAAGGCTCTGTCGAACAGAAAGCGTTTTTTTACGTCGCGTACGATGACGGAGTCTAGACGTAGCCAGCGATCAGCACTGTATACAATTAGCTATCCAATCTCTAGAAAAATGTTATTCCACCTGAAATTTTGTTCGCAATTTTAAAGAAAAAGTCCAAACCACAGCGATTTCTAGATAAGGGTTGTCTTCCGTTTTTACGTCAAAACATTAAATTATGTTCGACATGATGTACATACATATGAGATAGCTAACAATCTATTAGGCCTAATCGTACACTTGTACCATCCGCGGTTCGATGAAATTTGATATAATAATTCCCCCGTGAATCGATGAAACTACAACATTTTCACTATCCAAGCGCTCAATTTTATCCTGAGCAACCTTAATTAAAGCTCCTACCGACACCATATAATAACAAACAAAAATAAATGACTGCCATAAATTTAATAACACCACTGACTGTAGCAGCCAACTTCCCACCCCATCGCGTTTTCTAATTGAAAACTAATCCAATTGTCAATGCGGTCAGCAGTTGCAAAGTAATTTGCTTCGCGTACGGTGTTCGCTGTTTCATTCAGAATGTCTGTCGACGAGAAGGTTCAAGTGCACAGTCAAATCGATTTAATTTGTGATTTAAAAATCCCTTTTAGGATACAATGACGATTCTCAAGGCAAAAGGGCACACATTTCCCGAACTAAAGGAGGCCGATGCCATGTTTACCGCTGATACAGCACCCGATTGGGCTGATGGCAAAGTCTGCCATCGTTGTCGTGTTGAATTTTCATTTACTCAGCGCAAACATCACTGCAGGAATTGTGGACAAATCTTTTGTGCTCAGTGTTCAACAAAACAGTGTCCTTTGCCGAAGTACGGCATCGAAAAAGATGTAAGTATACATTGAGTTGTAAACATGTGCAGTCAACCAATTGAATATGTGACTTCCCTAGGTGCGTGTATGCGATGGATGTTATGCAAGTTTACAGAAGCCATCCAGTGGAAAACCTCGTCCAGCTGAAAGCGACCTGCCAGCTGAATATCTAAACAGTTCCCTGGCCCAGCAGGTGCAGGTGGTAACAAACTAAAATGCAAATTTTCATCTAAACAAGTAAATTAATTAAAATACACTAATTTCAGACGCCACCACGAAAAAGCGAACAAGAACTAAAAGAGGAGGAAGAGTTGCAATTAGCTCTGGCACTCAGTCAATCGGAAGCTGAACAAAAGAAACAGCAGGTGAATTTGTTTACACTAAAGTGTGTGTGTGTGTGTGTGTGTTTGTGTGTTTGTATATTTTTCTTCTGGGTATTCGAGTTTGTTATCTGTTTTGGTTTTCTATTCTGATTGAGTGAGTCATAAGCATGCGATGAGTGAAAATATTTTCAGTAAATAAGTGCGACACCACACAACTCTTGTGACCGCGATGAGTGACTGACGGAAAATTTTTATTTCTTCTTTAGACCATAATGACGACCTATCGTCTGCCACAACGATCACCAAGTCCTGAAGCACCACCACCAACACCAGCAGTGGTTGAAGATCCAGATCTTGCGAAATATCTAAATCGTAGCTATTGGGAACAAAGAAAAGCAAATGAGTCACCAGCTAGTCCATCGGCACCAAGTCCAATGCCACAGCTGACAGCAACTCCAGTGATAAATAATAAGGTAAACTTTTTTTTATTGTCCACGGGTGATTGTTATTGTTAATTTCAGTGGGGAAAGTTTTATGCCCTGTGGCAGTTTCGAAAATGTTCATAAAAAATGTGAAGAGTGTGTAGTTCTTTGAAAATAATTTTGATTTCTTATAAGTGATACATTTCTTTCATCAAAAACGTGAATGAAGCAGTATTCAGTGATAAAATCAATTTGTTTTGGCCCATTAAGCTTTGGTAAATCATGTTTTTGGTTAATTTTCTCTGTGAGCATGTGTATTCTCTTGTTCTAATCTTGAATTTCTAGAGGAAGTGCATGTTATAAAGTTGGGAACGAACCATGTAATGTGAACAGTGCAGTGCAAATTGTTAAACTTCGAAAACCAGCAACCTAAAGATCAACGCGTAGAGAAGACCTTAAGAGCAAACAAGCTGGCTTTTACCTTAAACCGCTTTGTAAATATATTGATCTTTGAATGATGTATTTAAAGCTTTGTGGTCTTCCTCTGCTGTACGTTGATTTCAAGAGATTTCTTAATGGATGTCAAAAGCGATCGGGATGGCTACGGAAAAGATATCTGTTGATAAATGAATTCATGACCCGGAGTTGTATACCATCTCAAGTGATTATGAACACTGTGTTGTGTCCGGGAATGTCAAGAAAAGGTAAAAGTTTACTCTTCCAAACAATGAAACACCAGATGTTGACCAATGCCCAGTTCTATTCGATGGTACAAGGCATTAAGAGCTAATTGAAACTTCTTTACAATGCGCTTTGCTCACTATATACATATGTATATGTATGTGCGTATGCATATTACATAGTTTTCTGTTTGAATGAAACTATAGAACATTGAGTGATGAAAAACTGCTCATTGGTCTCCACGAAGCATGTGAACTATACTTTGTGCTCTGCTGTCTACACATAGCTTTACTGCTTATCCGTACCCGTAAGAAGGAATAGATATTTTGCTGCCAGGATAGTATGACTGTGGCAATTTTACTTGGAGGAACGCTCGTCTGCATACTTATATTCCTTGACACTTCTGCCTGTTTAACACACAATGGTTTCCGTCATAGGTTGTATTGCTCGTACTGGAATAAGCAATCAAATGCAAGCCAACATGACAGTTTTATTCACAACTTACTATTGTCAGATATAATTTATTTATTTTTCGGTCTGAATCCAGTTTTCTATTAATTTTATCTCTACTTTCCACAGATGATGTCGGACGAAATCCAAATCGATGAATTTGCTAACAACATGCGAAGTCAAGTGGAGATCTTTGTCAATCGCATGAAATCGAATTCAAGTCGTGGACGCAGCATTTCAAATGATAGCTCCGTCCAAACACTCTTTATGACTTTGACTTCTTTGCATTCACGTCAACTGTCCTACATTAAAGAAATGGACGACAAACGTATGTGGTATGAACAACTTCAAGATAAATTGGCACAAATCAAAGATTCTCGTGCTGCACTTGATGTTCTGCGACAGGAGCATGTGGAAAAGCTTCGTCGTATTGCTGAAGAACAAGAACGTCAGCGTCAAATTCAAATGGCTCAGAAGCTCGAGATTATGAGAAAGAAGAAACAGGAATACTTGCAATATCAGCGGCAACTGGCCCTGCAACGCATTCAAGAGCAAGAACGTGAAATGCAAATGCGTCAAGAACAGCAAAAGGCGCAGTATCGCATGGGACAGACTGCATTTCCGTTCATGGCGAATCCCAATCCACATGGGTCACCAAGCCATCAAATGAATACCGTTTACAATCCCTATGGATTCAATCCAAATTCACCTGGTCCGATTCCCCAACAGTTTAATCCACAGGGACAAGTTGTGCCACCTACAGGACAGGGCATACCTCCCCAAGGTGCTATAGTCCCACCACATACTCAGCCAAATATGAATACTGCTCCAATGCCTGGAATGTATACGCCCGGAATGCCAGGCGCTCCATTACCAAACCATCCAGGTATGATGGTTTCTGGAATGCCACACAGCCCAATGGTCGGTGGGAATCCTGTTGGCCAACACATGAGTCCGCATCCGAACCCTGATGGAATGGCAAATATGAACGGTAGTTATTCTTGTATTTCTTTCCTCTGCCTGAATCTTTAATCTCTTTTTGTTTTTAGTGACCAATCCATCAGTCCCTCAACAACATCAACAGCCACCAATGAATCCCCCATTAGCTCATGTATTACTTCAACGACAAAATGTTGTGCAAAGCCAGCCACCAATTGCTACCGGAATGATTCAAACAGCTCAACCAATGGGCCATCCAATGCAACAACCTCCAGTGAATGGCCCTCCAATGCCAGGTTTGAATCCACAACAGCCACCTGTTCAAACAACAACCGCCCATGCTGCTGTACAGCCCGTGACACCAGCTCCTGTAGAAAAGCCTGTTCCAGAGCCGGCAGTCCCACAGCCTCTAAAAGCTGAAGAGCCTCCCAAAGAAGAAGTTACTACAGCCGAGCTAATTAGTTTTGATTGAGTGGAACGATTGATATTTGTGGGTTAAATTTATTTCTATTTTATATGTCCTTCCCTAGATGGGGACTCTATTTATCTAAGAAAATATTTTCGTTAAGATTTCATTCCGTACTAACGATGTAAAGATGCCGAGGTTATTATTCAAATAAAACATAAATTAGTTAACCCAATGTGTTTCCTTGCATTTGTTTTCAGCTGTCAGCTAAACTGTTATGTCTGGGTTAAGCGTTATACTTTATCAATATGCAGATACACAAATGATTTGCACCTTCCGTCTGTTAAAAGGCCAGTGGTTGTCCAGTGGCTGGTGTGTTTTACTACTAAGCGGAAGATTGGAATCTCAGAAAATATTACTAAGTTTATATATGATCCCACCTCTCGTGAATGTCTGACAAACATCCAAGCGTAATAACTGTCATGCTTCTCAATTAGCCTTTCGTATATGACTTCCAAATGTATGTTCCTTCCATTTGTATAAAAAAATATAAAACAACAATAATGGGCGCGAAAAGCTAGCCGCTGGATCCATTACGTCCATCGGCGTTTAAACGTTTGATTGTGTATGTACGCCGAAGGCGTGCACTTTCCGCAGAAACAACAAAGAGCCGGCTGTGATTAAATTTTTCATGCGCCAATGTGCATCATCATGACATCGAACCCTGCGGGGAGGTGAGAGTCCCTTTACTAGACAGTTTGATACTAGTTCAAACAATAGCAATAGAAACATCCGTAATGCAAAATACTGTAAACTATGCTAGTGGTGGCGAAATCATTGTACGCGTCCGTCGGCAAACGCTTGTTTCTGTAGGTCAGTGACTTTACGACTATTAGTGGTGTGTTTAAGTTTCTCACGTGTTTTTGGGAGTCATATGCTAGTGGTGACAATTCATTTGTCTTTGAAGCTGGTTTTATCAATCACTAGTCTTTAGTCTCCAAGTACACTGTCTAAGTTTCATACACATGTACTTTTCTAGCTATTAGACCTCTGAAACTATCAATGTTTAGGTACACTCTTATATCAATGTACCTCAAGAACATGAAAGAAAAGACAATCAGGATCCTGGACAAGTAGAATTTTATTTATTTATACATACTAGCTTACAAGAATGGTTTTACATTACACATATTGTCCTTATATTTTGCTGTACAAACATTACAAGCCTCAAATATCAATGTTGCTCTTATGTTGAGGAAGACAAAAGTTTTTTTTAATTTTATTCTTTTCGTATAGTTTTGATTATTGATTAAAAAATAAGAAACTTTGCATGCTTATTGCTCACATCCATTTTCCATTGCAAACAGATCTAATAATTCTGTAAAATTATAAATATTTATTGAATTAACAAACTAAAGACTACTTTTCTATAACAAAAGGAACTTAAGTTAAGATTGTAGACTGAAGTACAATTTTATAATCAAATTTTGCCAGCGGTCCTCCAAAAGGAGCGCCGTACACTCTCATATAGTCCAAATTAACATCAATAGGCCAGTCAAATGAGTACAAATCGAATTTTCTGTTTTCAAAATGCAATCACTTTTAGAATGCAGCATAAATGGGCGTGATTCACTTACCGATATGTATGTGGTCTAAGACTGAACCAGTCGCCTGTATTATACATTACCGGCATTTTACGTCAGTTTTAATAACAAATTAAAAAAATCAAGTACATTTTGCACTGTAAATATATTTTCCGGGCAAAACTACATTCCAAAATTAAACAAAATAAAATAAAACAAAAACAAAAATATAATCAGCTGGGGCGATGATTAATCAAAATGACATTTTATGTACAGATATGGCACTTGAGTGCGGGTCAAAAAAAAAAGTCACTATTCTCCAGAAAGAATATTTGATGCAATTTAAACGATTACGATTGAAGAATTACTGCAGGCTTTTTAATTATAAATCTTCTTTGAACTATACGAACTTTTCACTTCTAAACGGTTTCTATTTTTATTAAAGAAAGAAATTAGAATCAGAGTGATCATTTACATTTGTAGCAGGTATTTGTACATATATAACTGAACGAATAGAATAATTTTTCCGCAGAAGTATATATGGTTGCATGCTTTTAACATTAGGGGTGTTTTGGTGAGAATTATGCAAAGCAAAGTAAAGCCTTACCACCAAAAAGATTCTCAGGCAATCTGGCTTTTCTTCATATTTGAAGATTGGTGCAACTATTTGCGATCAGCCTGACATTAGTTGCCAAAATATTCGCGCTATATAAAAGATACAATTTTTTAATTAATTCACTTTAGAGAATTATAGAGAAACGTTAGCTTAATAACTGGTGGTGACTTCAAATGTCAAAGCGATTTAACGCGAATAAACGAGTCATATAAACCGGGGTTCTATTTATTTATCCCTCTTTGGAAAAGCAATTAAATTCATCAGTAAAGTTATGCGTTATTCAAATTGATCTAATAGTAGAAACACATTGACACAGCAACAGCAACTTTGACAGCAACAGCGAAAATTTTAGAACCACTGCTTTTCAATGGAACAGAACACATTAGCACAGCAACAGCAACTTCAACTTTAGACCTAAGTTCTAAGTTCGCTGTTGCTGTTCAAATGCAACCAACCTTGCGTCGCCATTTTTCAAACCTCCCAACCTGAAAATATTTCATATTTGTCACCTCAAATGTAAACAAAAGAATTTGTTTCAAGGAAGTGCAACGAATGATTATGTAAAGCAACGATTATGTAAACTAATCGAGAGTAGGACATAAATGCAACGCTTTTAAGCAAAATTTTTGCATAAAGTCGTACGGCACAATCATTTTAATTGTTTTACTTCACTTTTTGCTTTTCAAATAAACAAGTAAGTTTTAAGATGTCAATTTTCGCTGTTTGCTGTTGTGCTGTGCTAATGTGTTTCACATCATTTTGGCTGTTTTTGCCCGGCGGCTGTCAAAGTTGCTGTATGCTGTTGCTGTGGCAATGTGTTTCTACTATAAAACATTCATACTTTGATATTCAATCCTTGAATTATATTCATGCCAATTTAAAAATTGATTTCTAATTTATTATGTCCTTAATGTAGTAATTTAGCAATTAAGTAAATGGGAGATGATTTGATTTGCTTTCTTTTCTGAATTTCTGCATAATCACCTCTTTTTGTAAAGGACATGTGTGGGAATATTAATCAAACAAATATTTTAAATTTTGAATCGAAATCTTCTATTCCTTATCTATTCAATTCCACACACTTATGTGTGTTCTCTAATAACTACACTGTGTAATTTTGTTTCATTTTTCATTGTGGGAATTGCTAAGTGAATAAAAACTATTTATGAAGCGGAATAAAAAAAAAAATATTATTTATCTAACCTGCAAAATTCGGACTAGCGCTTTATTTTTCTTGACGCTTTAGCACTGTTTTATGTTTCTCGTACACTGATGAAAGAATTCTTCTCCTTCTTATTTATCGTGATCCTACTTACAATCCACAAGTGTGCAGTCTCCATAAGAGTTCACATGGCTTCCAAGGTTTTGGCATTCCCTTGTTTACCCATCTGTCAGTTTGGGACGTCAAGCTCTTAGCACGTGTGTCAGTTTTGTTTTTCTGATTTCGTGATTTCGGCAACAATCTTTAATTTTTTGGTTGCTGCTTTAAATAAAATATTATTTTACAAAAAAAATATGGCCGACTTTTCTATGTACTCTGACTCCGACTATTACAATGCATCAGACGAAGAAGTAAGTAATTTAATGTACATCCTCACAATTTGCAAGCAATAAAATCTTTTCAGCTTCAAAATGCTTTTGCGAGAGGAGACCTAAAGCCCGGCCTTAACATTGAATTCAATCCTACTAATGAAAAGGCAAATGACACCGTAAGTAACTCGAAAGTACACCATCAGTATAAAAATAAACGTAATGAATATTTCAGCTTAAAATCACAGCAAAGTTAGCAGAACTGAAGCAGGATCTTCCATGGATCGAACGCATGGACATGGTGAACGACCTTGCACCACTGGCACCTGAACTAGCCATTCAATTGGAGAAACACGAACAGAAGCGTGCAAGTGTTTTCAAAGGCAACGCCAAAATACCGTATGTTCGGCCAGAGGAAGATCCTGTCTTAAATGACTTCAAACGTGAAATGCTTTTCCATCGTCAAGCTCAATCGGCTGTTATTGAGGGTATACAAAAATTGCATCAATTGGGTATAACCACCCGTAGACCTGACGATTACTTTGCTGAAATGGCTAAAACAGACGAACACATGCAAAAAGTGCGCTCGAACCTGATGGCAAAACAAGAGGGACAAGCGAAATCGGAACGTATTCGACAGATTCGTGAGCAGAGAAAAATGGGTAAAATGCTTGCTAATCAGACTAAGGTGCAACGTGAAATGGACAAAAAAGATATGTTGGATAAATTGAAGAAGTTCCGAAAAGGTAAACTTAAGAATTTGGATTTCTTGGAGGACGCCAAAGCATTGGAAGCTAAGAAAAACCAGTCGGCTGAAAACAGAAAGTCTCGTAACAAGAAATTTGGTTTCGGTGGTAAAAAGAAGGGAATGAAACGGAATACAAAATCGTCATCTATGGGTGTGGAAAAAACGAAGAATTTCCGGGGAAAATCCAAGAGCGGAAAAGGTGTTAAGGCCGCACCTGGAGCAAATAAGCGACTAGGAAAGTCTAGACGAATGAAAGCTCGCTCTAAGAAATAATTTTTTAAGTATTTGTTTTAAGCTAGTTGTATGAACATATTACATTTTCTTATTTTACAATAAAGGTTCAAAGTCTATGTAAGAACTACATGTGTGTATTTACGTTTAATTGACTATTGCAATGCTTTTGTCAGAGAAAGTGCTTCTTGTTGTTTAAGGCTACTTTTTTTTAATAAGGAATGTTAAATATGTATACATATGTATTTATGTATGAACTTAAGGTAAAACAAGAATTAAATAGAATTCATTCACTCATTCATTCAGTTTTAATACATATCGCAAAAATGGAAGGGAAACTATTTTACATTCGAAAACAAGCTTTCAATTCCATATGTATGTGGATGAGAGAAAAATGATAGATCATCTTTTATGGAACCCGGACTTCGACCAACATCTCATAACCTCTGTCATCACCTTTTAGCTACATATGTACTAGTACTATATAATTAGTATGATTTAAATAAAAAATTTAATGAATATTTCATGCTTATATGTATATGTACATACATATATAGGCTTGTGGCACATACATACATATGTATGTATATATTTGGAGAGAGATCTTTGAGTGGAAATATATGTATGTATACATGCGTATGTACAGCTATATCTTTAGTATTTTAAATTTTAAATATTACGTCATCGTTCTACAATAATTGCTATAATGATTTCCTCCCGCACTTTCTGGATCAGAAATCTAACAAGAGGTCCTTAGAAGGAGGACGTGCAGCGGAGGAATTCCAACGATGGAATCAACGGTGACGTCCACAGACAGACCAGCGTAGGCCTTACTCGAGCTACTCCGACATATTTGGAGCTCAAGTCAGTAAGGAACTTTGACGACTGAGGCAGGGTCTTAAAAAAGAGTTGGTGGCGGAGGAGCCCTTAATGGGCCAACGGCAGCGCTCGCATCCCCGAAGTGGGTTACTGGCATCGGTGTAACCGGCACCTCGTCCTAGGGGTTGTATAAAGGGAACTGGCCCTCCAGGTTGGGGGTTGTGCGTCGGGGCAACTTCCCTACCACGTAAAAAAACGATAAACCAACAAGTCTCGGAAAGGAATGACCCTACTGTTGACGACCCTGGCAAACGAAAAAAGGACAATGATTTTCGGATCTGCACGTGGAATGTTCGGGCTGTTAACAGACCACGTGCAGCCGATCAATTAGCAGAGGCCATAGACTGCTATGAAGCAGATATCACAGCCATCCAGGAAGTGCGATGGGATGGGCGGGGTAAAAGGAGGATGAGAAACTGTGAAATCTATTACGATTGGTATAGAGAATAGAAACAGCGCTTATTCGGATGCGGATTTGTTATACGCCGCAGACTTAGGCAAGAACTCGTGCTAGGCGATTCTAACGCCAAGATAGGAAAGGAGAACATCTTTTGTAGAAAAGTTGGTAAACATAACCTGCACGAAACCAAGTCTGGCAACGGACTCAGGCTGATTGATTTTGCTGCGGGGCGAAACGTCACAATAGCAAGCACACGGTTTCCTCATCTCAATATCCACAAGGGGACCTGGCGGTCTCCTGATCATGAAACGGTCAATCAAATTGATCATATTGCGATCGACGCAAGGCATGCCTGCAGTATTCTGGATGTCCGAACCTTTCGAGCAGCCAACATCGACTCGGACCTAGTGACCTTGTTGCAGTCAGGGTACGAATGCGGATATCCCAAGCGCCACAAAGAAGAATAACTGTGAGGAGTTTTAACGTCGAAAAGCTGCAATCGCAAGAGACCGCCAGAATCTTCACCGATCGCGTATCCCGAAATCTTTCCACGATTCCTATGCCGCCAGCATCAAGTGCTGAAGACCAGTGGCAACGTTGCCAACATGCCATCAGAGACGCCGCAACTGATGTGCTGGGCGATGAAGATCAACATACCGCTGTCAGGCAGAATACCCCATTCAATATAGACGACGATAGCCAAAACTTCCGTCAACCTGGCCAAAACGAAGTGAGGATTCTGTTCCACCTTTGATCTGACATTTTTCACAAATTTGTGCTGCTCTGCCTTGCCTTTTTTCTCATTGAACAAAGCTATAGTCTTTAGTCTTCAAGTACACTGTCTAAGTTTCATACACATGTACTTTTAGACCTCTGAAACTATCAATGTTTAGGTACACTCTTATATCAATGTACGTCAAGAACATGAAAGAAAATACAATCAGGATCCTGGACAAGTGGAATTTTATTTATTTATACATACTAGCTTACAAGAATGGTTTTACATTGCACATATTTTCCTTATAGTTTGCTGTACAAACATTACAAGCCTCAAATATCAATGTTGCTCTTATGTTGAGGAAGACAACGAGTTTTTTTTTAATTTCATTCTTTTCGTATAGTTTTGATTATTGATTAAAAATAAGAAACTGCATCACATCAATTTTCCATTGCAAACAGATCTAAGAATTCTGTAAAATTATAGATATTTATTGAATTAACAAACTAAAGACTACTTTTCTATAACAAAAGGAACTTAAGTTAAGATTTTAGACTGAGGTACAATTTTATAATCAAATCTTGGTATCATTTGAGATACAAAGTTTTTTTTTGTTTTGGATAACTCGTCAGTTTTGGGAGTAAGATATTTATTTATTTTTTGTTCTCACTTTTGGATTTAAATTTTTGAAGATTGGTTGATTATCCCTCTATGTAGTTACTTATGCGGCAGCCTGAGTCGTATTGTTGATGATCCAGAGTCTTATCAGAAATTAATCAGATAACAGAACGTAGAACGTATTTGGCGGCAAGTAATCCTGTTGAAAGTCTTTAAATGATCCAATGACGCTGCTTGAGGTGCAATTTTATAATCCAATCTAATTTTTTTTTTGTTTTGTGTAAGTGGTCAGTTTTAGCGGTAAGATAGTGGTTGTTTTGTTAAATTCGTTTTAGGATTTAGATTTATGGAGTATGATAGCTTTTACCTTTATGTTATTTTGTTACTTTTGCAGCCTGGGTCCTATTGTTTTCATGGTCGTACTCCTGATTATACCGAAATTTTATCAGAAAGTATTAGGCAGCAAGTAATCCTGTTGAAGTCTTTAAATGATCCAGTAAGCGCTGCTTAAGTGTGAATGTTAACTTTAGGAGCCTTGACAACTCTGTGGTTTGGCAATTTGTGTCTACCCCGTCAGCCTGGAATGTAGGTTCTGCTTTTCCGTGAACTTTTTGAATCGTAGGCTTACATGTTTAAGAAAGAACTTTTCAATTTCGTGTAGGACATAAGATTCATGTTCACAAATCAATAAGTGTTCAGCTCGATTTGACGTATGAGTGATATGCATGATGGGAGTGATGCTCTCAGTTCATTGTTATGAAATAGAGAGAGAGTTTTCTAATTGATGCTCGTTTTAATATAGAATGAATATGTAGAATTACTAAAATTTTCGCTTCTTTTGCACATTATATTGGTGTTTTCTTAAATGCACACATTTAGTTTAGCTCTAGCTTTCATAATATTGGAGACAGTCTTGTAACAGTTTTACATTGGGCCATGCATTTCGTTGCCCCCGTTGAACTTCTCGATAGTTTTACAAAATATAGTTTCTACTGATTTCAAGATCTTTAGTTTCGTAGGTGATCTATTAATGAGAGTCAATCTGCTTTGTGAGCATTGAGATATTAAGCCCTGGTAATGCATTCTACCAAAAATAGTCTCCCAAAAAGACTGATTAGCTTCAGGGTTTGTTCTGATGGTTGTGTTATGACCCTTGTACATATGTATGTATGTAGGTGAGGATGTCTTACCCATATGCATATGTAGTCGGCCCAAAAGAGGTTTTGCGGTGAAATTTATTATTGATGCAGACTTCAATCACTCATTTGCATATGTACGTGAACGAAGTTCAAGGTTTCTTTTTTCTATTTAATTCAGCTTTATGGAAACAAATTCCCGCTCGTTGTACATTTTTTACTGGTGGTTAAAGGTGCCGTCTTTAAGGAAATAGCATGATCCTCGAGAACGGTCTTCAGCAACCTTGGTTTAGTTCAGCTACTTCTTAGAATATACGTTAAATAAGCAGATTCGTACAAATACAAGAATTATGTAATTTTTCTGTTAAAAATAAAGTCTTTTGACAAAAGCAAAAAAAAAAAAATTATTTTTAAAAATGGAATTTTTTCTTCGGTGGTAAAATGATACATCACCTTAATATCGTAACTTAGTTCTACTGTCCACTTTTTTTTTACAGCCAACATACAGTAATAATATTGTTAGTGTGAAAAATTATATAAATTTAACTAGATCCGTTGCTTTTATATTTGCGTATACATTTGCTTCATTCGAAAGCAGACCAACAATCGAGACAGTTGGTCACATGAGACTTATAATGATTTTTTTTTGTAAAATAGTGTTTTTTTTTTTTCCATTTGCATACAAAGTTAATATACTTAATTAAAATATATGATAGAAGCAATATATATATTTTTCTAAAATTGTTTAGACTTGGCTAAATGGTTTATTTATTTTTCATAGATTTTTACTCTTAAAGATTAGGATTTTTAAATTTTTTTTAAGTTTTAAAATATTTAGGTTTTGCTACATAAAAGCAATTGTTAAAATATTGAAAAAATTCGGCAGAAAATGTCTAAGCAAAGTGAATGATCAAATGAAGTGAATGATAAATAAATAAAATAATTTTGATTGAAAGCAGTTGCATTAATTCTTTTTGTTGCGCTTTTAAACTTTTATCAAATGGTGGGGAATATACACTTATTTTGATGTTGATAGGAGGCCACCTAATCAAGGAATTTGTGACGAATGCCACCAAAGGGCTGCTTTTACCTTGATTTGGGAATAAACTAGGTACAAATCCATTACAAAAACTAAAGTGTCAGTTACAGACCTCCAAAAATGTGTCCAAAAAAATCAAGCGCAGCATATCTATACCAAAAATCAATAAACAGTTTAGAAGAAGCAAGTGTTCGTAATTGGGTTCCTCATTTTAGCACAAAATTTTCTTGCAAATTTTGTGATCTGCGGTTAATGCCTCAAACGACAAAACATTGAGCCGATACGCAACAAATAAGGGCGAGAGGACAATTGAGCTTTGCTTAGCAATTTGAATCAAATTTGAAATTCGAACTTAAATTGCACACGCAGAGAAAGTTCCTATCGAGTTGTTTGAAAACAAAACTGTTTCCGCCTGGATGTCGGTCGGTATCGAAACTCACATTTTCATCGGAGTTTCGGTTGAATATACATATGTACATTTCGTCCGCCATGCGCAGTAGGTTTTAGGGTATATCATCCGGATGAGTACGGACGGATAGGTATGCTAATGAGTTGATTACCCATTTGAAGTTGCATGCGCGAAAGACTCATCGAATTGCACTCCTTCGATAGACGGAATGGACCTGGGGAGTCGCTATCGACGTTGCTTATTAGGTCCGGAGTAATGTCGCTGTTCCGGAATGGCAAACGTGGTTCACAGGCTGTCACCTGGCCTATCAGCCAGTGAGTGCGCATTTCTCCCTTGCCCTGGAAAGGGAAGGAATTTGCAAACATATTTTGAATCTTTTCTTACCTTTCAAGGCTTATGCTTACCTCGACATTCGTAATGCCTCTTTCCACACAGTGAAAGCCACCTACATGCTCCAAAAGTTGATAGGTTTTTTCGGAGATGTGGATTTTCATGGCTTCACCGCTGCTTTCCATTCGCGACGCGGTGTTCACTGTGTCTCCAAACAGGCAGTACCGAGGGATCTAATTAAATTAAATTGACAAAATGTTAAGGCTTGGAGGGATTGTGTAAAGGTTTATGTTTACCTTCAGTCCAACAACGCTTGCTGCACATTGTCCAGAATGAATTCCTATTCTGAACTGAAGCGATTCTCCCGGCCTATGCCAGAAACGTGCTCCAACAGATGTAGGGCTAAAGATGCTATTTCTCCAGCGTGCTTGTTTCCATTTCGAATAGGTAATGCCGAAACCAATACCGCTGACAGCACTTAAACTCGAGAAAGGTCAAGAATTTTTAGTTTATCTTGTAAACATCGTAATTTGAAATGATGAAATCACAACAAGCGTACAAATCGCTAAGCATTTCGGAAAAAAAAACGAGATTAATTTTTTTTTTCTTGTACAATAATACGTTCGTACGCTCTTGCAAAAACGCCTCTGGTTGTAAGCACATTTTTCCATTATTGCCAGCATATTGTCAAAAATCTTCCGAAGCACTCCCTTAAGGTGCATTTCAGAGTCCTTCACACGTGCTATGATTTCTGAAATATGTGTTGATCAAATATGCACTTTTCTCAGAATCCGCGCTGAGTTTGGACGCAATATGTGGTATGCTGACCCGCTGATCGAGTTAAACAAATCCGGGGTTATGTTGGTTTGCGAAATGTTTATGTTTACTTTTCGTCCGATGAAGCATCCTGTGTACTACACACATGTGTTTAAGGATTTCGTAAAGGTTTATGTTTACTTTCAGTGCGATAATGTCTGCTGAGCACTATCCAGCAGGTGACTGAGATTCGAACTCAAATTGCACACACACAGGAAGTTCCAATCGAGTTGTCTAGATAGTTTGACAACAAAACTGTTTCCGTCTGGCTCTCGCTGTGATCTCCCAGCTGTAACTAAACGGTAGAGAGACTCGTCGAATTGCACTCTTTCGAGAGATGTAATAGATCTGGGTAGTCCCTAACCAAGTTGATTCTAACAACATGGGCTCTCAGCCAGTAAGTGCGCATTTCTCTTTACCCTGGAAATAAAAGGAATTTGTTAAAATGCTTTCCATTCGCGACGCAGTGTTCACGGAATCTCCGAACTATGGTATAAAAAAAAAAATAAAAATTAGAATCGGATTTATAGCTTTGTAGACTGTGAAACAGATGGAAATCGGAAGATGCTAAATCAGCCGAATAAGGAAGGTGAATCTGATCGTACCACCTAAAATGGTATGTTCTTGTCAAAATACCGCTCCGATTATTCAGACTTAGTAGTTTTTGTTCGAATGCTGCCTTCAACCTGTACAGTAATAAATCTCGGCAATGACCGTCAAATTACTGAACTATTCCTCCAGCATCGTACCATGCATACCGTAGCAAGTTAAGGAGACGAGGCTCATGAAATTTTTCGTCTCCGGTAACAATCCGGTTCAAAAAAGGCTGTTAATGTTGTGAAGTGCAAGCATTAATTGCTAATTTTAGTTTAAATTCTTAGAAGAAATAGAAAATAAAAAAAAAAAACTAAATAAATAAAGAAATAAAATAAAAAAATTAAATTTAAAATATAAAAATAAAAAAAAAATAAAAATAAATATTTATTTTTAAATTTAAAAAATAAAATAAAAAAAATAAAAATTAAAAAATAAAAAAAACAAATATTTGAAATTTAATAAATAATGCTTGGAGGTCGTGCGGCTGCTCATTCTCTTTTTGACCAGCGTCTGATGTGAATCGTGGATAGCAAGGAGGTGTGTTTCAGTGGACAAGTCGATCGATAAATTGATTACAAAATTAATTGGTTCCCAGATAACATATTTCAATTAATTGAAGCTATCATTGGTAGAATATTGTATGGTAGAATTTTTCCAGTGCGTTTGAAGGCGAACTTATGCACATATGTACGCGTATTTTAGTGCTGACTGCGGGTAAATTGGAAATAAGTTAGAAACTTGCTTCAACAAATGTAGAGGAAGTAAGGCTAATTCTCCAGAGTGTTTATTTTGAATGGATAAACCCGAAATCTGTTTCTTATCGTTTCATTATACTTGGTAACGTCTAGCAAACAAACACTTTATTGCCGCTGATAGTACTTTAACTTGAGATAAGTTAAGAAATTTAGATTTACCTTGTGAGCGTCGTAGTTTGAAATGATGGAATCACAACAGGTATAAAAATCGTTAAGTATTTCAATGACCTCGAATGGAGTACTTTTGGCGCAAAGTTCGGTAAAGCCAACGAGGTCGCTGAAGAGAATCGTCACACAATCAAATCATTCAGCTTCAACTTGTTCACCGCGTTTCAAGGATTCAGCAACGGATCTTAAGTTTAAATTTGATTAAAAATTTAAAAAATAAAAAAAAGTATTTAGTTCCTCATCTTGGAAGCATTTGATTGAGCAGCAAATCCGTTTTTTTCTTTTCCTCTTTTCCTCGTACAATAAGTTGGTGCGCTCTTGTATAAGTGCCTCAAGGTTGTAAGCGTATTTTTCCATTATCGCGCAGGTTCTCAAAAATATTTGATTTCCGTAAAGCAAACATTCGATTCTTACACCTCAATTTAGTGTAACCTCATTCCTCCTTAATACGTGCTCAATGAATTGCACTCCTTCTAAATTTGCAGCGCAATGAATGTCCTCTTTTCTGTTCTGTCAATTATAAGATTTACAGACCAGGTGACTGGTTATTGAAATTGGAACCCAAATTGCACACGCACAGGAAGTTCTGATCGAGTTCCGATAGAAGTGCGGTTTTCTCCTTCAAAGGATTTAAAGAAATTTATAAAAATGCTTTCCATTCGTGAGGCAACATTCACGGAATATTCGTTATTCATTATTTTGGCATCTGGAAGCAATATGCAAACACTTTTAGGATTACGTAAAGGCTTATGTTTACTTTCGTCCGTTAATGTCTGATGTGCACTGCCATCAGACCCACTGAATGTCCTCTTTCTGGCAGAACACCACGAAACCGGTCACCGAAATTGCATACACATAGGAAATTCCGATCGAGTTGATTAGATTGTTTGACAACAAAACTGTTTCCGCCGGGATGTCGCTCAGTATCGAAATTCACATTTTCATCGGAGTTTCTATTGAATATTAATTTCGTCCGACATGCGCAGTAGGTCTTTGTGTATATCATCCGCGCTGAATTTGGACGGATTGGTATGCTTATGCGGTGATTACCCAGTTGAAGTTGCACGCTCGAAAGACTCGTCGAATTGCACTCCTTCGATAGACTCAATGGACCTACGGAGTCGCTATCGATGTTGCTTATTAGGTCCGGCATTATGTCACTGTTCCGGAATGGCAAACGTGGTTCACAGGCTTTTACCTGGCCTATCACCCAGTAAGTGCGCATTTCTCCTTTGCCCTGGAAAGGGAAGGAATTTGTAAACGTATTGCAAAAACTGCGCACCGTTGGGATTATTTTGAATCTTTTCTTACCTTTCAAGGCTTGACATTCGTAATGCCTCTTTCCGCACAGTGAAAGCCACCTACATGCTCCAAAAGCTGATAGGTTTTTTCGGATATGTGGATTTTCATGGCTTCACCGCTGCTTTCCATTCGCGACGCGGTGTTCACTGTGTCTCCAAACAAGCAGTACCGAGGCATCTAAATAAATTAAATTTACAAAATGTTAAGGCTGGGAGGGATTGTGTAAAGGCTTATGTTTACCTTCAGTCCAACAACGCCTGCTGCACATTGTCCAGAATGAATTCCTATTCTGAATTGCAGCGATTCTCCCGGCCTATGCCGGATGTCCAATTTGGAAACTTGCTCCAAAAGATGTAGAGCTAGCGATGCTATCTCTCCCGCGTGCTTGTTCCCATTCCGAATAGGTAAACCCGAAACCACCATGTAAGCGTCTCCTATCGTTTCAACCTGTTCAAAAGGAAATACAAATAAATCATGTCACACTCTCAGAGCAAACGTAATTAGAGAAAACAGAAGGGCTTGACCTTTTGGGGTGATTCGCAGGCATAATGGTTTCTAGCTGTGACAGACTGAACGCTTCCAATGCCGCTGGCAGCACTTAAACTTGAGAAAAGTCAAGGAGTTCATATTTACCTTGTAAACGTCGTAGTTTGAAATGATAGAGTCGCAACATGTGTACAAATCGTTCAGCATTTCTATTACTTAGAATGGAGTACTTTTGGCGCAAAGTTCGGTAAAGCCAACGAGGTCGCTGAAGAGAATCGTCACACAATCAAAGCATTCAGCTTCAACTTGTTCACCGCGTTTTAAATATTCCGCAACGGATCTTTTTTGAAATTAATTTAAACTTTAAAACTTTAAATTAAAAAAAATTCATCTTGGAAGCATTTGATTGAGCAGCAAATCCGTTTTTTTCTTTTCCTCGTACAATAAGTTGGTGCGCTCTTGTATAAGTGTCTCAAGGATGTAAGCGTATTTTTCCATTATCGCGCAGGTTCTCAAAAATATTTGATTTCCGTAAAGGAAACATTCGATTCTTACACCTCAATTTAGTGTAACTTCATTCCTCCTTATTACGTACTCAACGAATTGCACTCCTTCTAAATTTGCAGCGCAATGAATGTCCTCTTTTCTGTTCTGTCAATTATAAGAGGTGACTGGTTATTGAAATTCGAACTCAAATTGCACACGCACAGGAAGTTCTGATCGAGTTCCGATCAAATGATTGAAAGGAATTTGTAAAAATGCTTTCCATTCGTGAGGCAACATTCACTGAATCTTTGAATATTCATTACATTAGCATTTGGAACAGATATGTAATTAACCGCTTTTGGGATTACGTAAAGGCTTATGTTTACTTTCATCCGTTAATGCCTGATGTGCACTATTAGCAGGCGGATCATTGAAATTTTAACTCAAATTGCATACACATAGGAAATTCCGATCGAGTTGTCTCGATTGTTTGACAACAAAACTGTTTCCGTCGGGATGTCGCTCAGCATCAAAATCCACATTTTCATCGGAGTTTCTATTGAATATGAATTTCGTCCGACATGCGCAGTAGGTCTTAGGGTATATCATTCGCGCTGAATTTGGACGGATTGGTATGCTTACGCGGTGATTACCCAGTTGAAGCTGCACGCTCGAAAGACTCGTCGAATTGCACTCCTTCGATAGACGCAATGGACCTAGGGAGTCGCTATCGACGTTGCTTATTAGGTCCGGCGTAATGTCGCTGTTCCGGAATGGTAAACGTGGTTCACAGGCTTTTACTTGGCCTATCACCCAGTAAGTGCGCATTTCTCCTTTGCATCTCCTATCATTTCTTGTACAAGTGACTCAAGGTTGTAAGCATATTTTTCCATTATTGCCAACATATTGTCAGAAATGTTTGATTTTCTGTGAAAAATGAAATAAATGAAATGATATGGGAGTTATGCCAACGGATGCTAAAAGGGAAGTTTCGTGAAGGATTCAGAATGCACTGGCTTGCAGAGCAGGTTAGCTTAAAAAAATGTCCTTATTATGAGGACTGTAACATGTGAGTTACTCATTACTTTAATCCTTCTGTCAATGGATGTTTTTAAACCTTCCCATCAATGGAGTAGGTCTGGCTGGACCTTCATACATTTTGTATAGATTTCCAAACTATTTGCTTTGTCGGGTTATTTTCGTTGTATTTCATAATTTCCTGTTGAGCCCTTCTATTAGTTTCTCGCATGATGATAACCACCATATCTTCTGATATCATTGCCTTGAACATACCAAGATGACTACGAGGCATTCCACGTCTTGCGCAGCCACCGACTTCTCGAATGACATTGTGTGCTCTTAGACGACCTGTTGCTGGGGGGTTGGTTGTTGGTACCATTTTGTTCCATCACGGGCCAAATAGTATTCCTCGGAGAATTGTCCTTCTTGCGCTTGGCGAACTCGATTGTTTTCTGCTTGTAATTCTTCCAGCATCTCGTCATCATCAGGATCTTCTATATCCGATATTCCCCCTACTACCAAGTCTGTCTGCGCATCAGAATTATCTCCATCGGGCACATAGTCCTCATCGTCATCGCCACTAAAATCTTCTACTTCAGAGCCAGTCTTTCGTACTTCTTCGACAAGCCTGTTAACGTATTGCTCCCTTTCTTCTTCGCTCATGTGGCTCCAGTTGAATGCGTTTATTTCGTCAGCCATAATAATTTACTTTCGTATAAGTATATTGGTTGACAATAATGATGCCTTCACTCACTTATATACCCACAAGCTGAACAAAAATAACTAACCGTAAAATTCACTAATGATCTAATTATGTATCTGGAAGTCCTGGGCAATAAACGATTTACAATCAAATACGAAATGTTCAAGTGACCCAATGGCCTGCATACGTCATAAACATAAGTAATTAGTGGAAAACAAAAAAATATTTTTGCAAAATACCGTAATAAATTATTTTGTTTAATTATAATGCAATAAGCAAAACCAATAATTACTTGACGGATTTAGGTATAAAGAATTTTTTTTTCGGATGAAATGTTAAATAAATACGTTTCTCCATACAATATGTAGCAAGTTCTGGTCAGACCTATTCCATTAATTCTAGGGGTTGTTGTAGAAAACTTTTTTTTTTCTCACCCACTTAGATTTACAATTTATTGTCCACACTAAAGCATTCAAAATATGTACGCTGACAAAGTCAGCAAATTTGGTGAAGATAGCTACACAATTAACTAGGAAAAAGTGGTTTCGAAAATGGAAAAGGTCTGTCCAGACCTGCTCATTGACAGAAGGGGTTAATTTAAAAAAAAATTTCCTTAGTTTCTTACCTAGGAAGCATTTGATTGAGCAGCAAATCCGTTTTTTTCTTTTCCTCTTTTCCTCGTACAATAAGTTGGTGCGCTCTTGTATAAGTGCCTCAAGGTTGTAAGCGTATTTTTCCATTATCGCGCAGGTTCTCAAAAATATTTGATTTCCGTAAAGCAAACATTCGATTCTTACACCTCAATTTAGTGTAACCTCATTCCTCCTTAATACGTGCTCAATGAATTGCACTCCTTCTAAATTTGCAGCGCAATGAATGTCCTCTTTTCTGTTCTGTCAATTATAAGATTTACAGACCAGGTGACTGGTTATTGAAATTGGAACCCAAATTGCACACGCACAGGAAGTTCTGATCGAGTTCCGATAGAAGTGCGGTTTTCTCCTTCAAAGGATTTAAAGAAATTTATAAAAATGCTTTCCATTCGTGAGGCAACATTCACGGAATATTCGTTATTCATTATTTTGGCATCTGGAAGCAATATGCAAACACTTTTAGGATTACGTAAAGGCTTATGTTTACTTTCGTCCGTTAATGTCTGATGTGCACTGCCATCAGACCCACTGAATGTCCTCTTTCTGGCAGAACACCAGAAAACCGGTCACCGAAATTGCATACACGCAGGAAATTCCGATCCGTCGGGATGTGGCCCAGTATCTTAGGGTATATCATCCGCGCTGAATTGGACGGATTGTATGCTTACGCGGTGATTACCCAGTTGAAGTTGCACGCTCGAAAGACTCGTCGAATTGCACTCCTTCGAAATATCCAAGGGACCTAGGCGTTTCACGTAAGGGCGTATTTCTCTTCAAAGGATTTAAAGAAATTTGTAAAAATGCTTTCCATTCGTGAGGCAACATTCACTGAATCTCTGAATATTCATTACATTGGCATTCGGAGGAAATATGTAATTAACCGCTTTTGGGATTACGTAAGGGCTTATGTTTACTTTCATCCGTTAATGCCTGATGTGCACTATTAGCAGGCGGATCATTGAAATTTAATTGCATACACATAGGAAATTCCGATCGAGTTGTCTAGTCAGTTTGACAACAAAACTGATTCCGTCGGGGTGTCGCTCAGTATCGAAATTCACATTCTCATCGGAGTTTCTATTGAATACGCACTTCGTGCGACATGCGCAGTAGGTCTTGGGGTATATCATCCGCGCTGAATTTTAACGGATTGGTATGCTTACGCGGTGATTACCCAGTTGAAGCTGCACGCTCGAAAGACTCGTCGAATTGCACTCCTTCGACAGACGCAATGGACCTAGGGAGTCGCTATCGACGTTGCTTATTAAGTCTGGCGTTATGTCGCTGTTTCGGAATGGCAAACGTGGTTCACAGGATTTTACTTGACCAATCACCCAGTAAGTGCGCATTTCTCCTTTGCCCTGGAAAGGGAAGGAATTTGTAAACATATTTTGAATCTTTTCTTAGCTTTCAAGGCTTATGCTTACCTTGACATTCGTAATGCCTCTTTCCACACAGTGAAAGCCACCTACATGCTCCAAAAGTTGATAGGTTTTTTCGGAGATGTGGATTTTCATGGCTTCACCGCTGCTTTCCATTCGCGACGCGGTGTTCACTGTGTCTCCACACAGGCAGTACCGAGGCATCTAAATAAATTAAATTAACAAAATGTCAAGGATTGGAGGCATTGTGTAAAGGCTTATGTTTACCTTGAGTCCAACAACGCCTGCTTCACCGCGTTTTAAGGATTTCGCAACGGATCTTTAATTTAAAATTAATTTCAACTTCAAAAGTAAAAAAAAATTCTTTGGTTCCTCATCTTGGAAGCATTTGATTGAGCAGCAAATCCGTTTTTTTATTTTCCTCGTACAATAAGTTGGTGCGCTCTTATACAAGCACCTCAAGGTTGTAAGCGTATTTTTCCATTATCGTAGCAGGTTCTCAAAATTTCGTCGTGAAGGGTTCACAATGCATTGGCTTGCAGAGCAAGTTACCATAAATAAATATTTTGAAGACTAAATTTGCTTGAGCTAAGCATCCCATTTTTCTGAATGACGAGCATTCCGCCTGGAATTCATGCCGAAGTCTGATATCTGGCACACCCATCGGGAGTCTATCAAGCAATTGCTGGATCGTAAGTTGCCGTGAGAAAGACATAATATTCGAGTCGTGAAGGTAAATCATGCCTTAAAGGATATCGCTCACCAGTGACGATATGAACATGTGATCTAAATGTAAGTCCTAATTTGCTCGCACATCCTCCAAGCTACCACGAGCGCAGTAGGTAGTGAAGATTGCTGCAGTGCCATGGTCGATAGATTCCCCCATGAATCCTATAATGTTCTCATTCTCATGTTTATGTCCACATATCTTGGCTTGGCGATTGTTTCAACATTAGACTGGCCGTATTAGCTTTCAGAAACTAGTACTAGTGTACAGATTTGACTTTAACATGAGTTGAGAGGTTAAAGATTATAACAGGAGTTATAATTACCACAAGTGACCCAATCACTCAGATATGAATATGATCCACTGCACTTAACCACTTAACCGGAAATCTCCACTCAACACTAATCACAGCAAACAAATTCTTTAAACTTTACCGATTTGGATAACTGAATGAAAGTGAAGTTGAATGAAGCGTAGTTGAAAAGTGAACTCAAATATATGACATCTAAGCGGGATATCATTCCTTTTACGAACAGCTTAGCCGCGGTCAAATCTCTGGAACCATCACCTTTAACTCACGAGCTGCCCTAAATTTTCGCCTATTTCTTGACAAGATAGCAAAATAATTCAAAATTTCAGGGGCTGACAAGCCGGGCGGACAGGGTACAACCGTATCGACTTTGTTGACAGGTTAAATTCGGTATCTCAACACTATCAATTAAATAAATCGTAAACTACATATGTACGTGCCTCATCACTACACAGTTATGGGATGAGCTAGATCAGAAACGCTCCAACTGCCTTATTAGACATATCGAACATGTAGGTTTCGTTATTGGGCACTAAATTGGCCACCAGACTGGGTCTCCTCTAAACGACTTCTGAATAAGCTGCATGGATGAAGAAGAGGAAGAATTTAGACTACATCTCCTTTGGACATGCGAAGCTCTCTCCTAAAAGCTCCGCTCGTAGGAGCCTACTTCTTCAACAACCTGGGCGAATTTATTAATGCCAACATTAGTAGCGTCCAGCACTTTATTACTAGCTTCTCCTGGTTCAGTGGGTAGCTCTTTGAAGATTTTGATCCTATGGTAACAAAATGGAACTTATTGGTCTAAGTGAGGTTGTATCTAGTGCAACCTGCCACAATAAACTAACCTAACCTAAGCCAATGTCAATGCAATAAAACTATTTTTCCATTCGAATTTGTTGAACATGTAGACGTTTCTTACATTCGAGTCGTCATCTTATCTTTCTTGCTTCTCATCATACCTAATCTTTTACTTAATTCTTCCGTTAAGCTTCGGAAATAGCGCATCACACTAAAACCAAGCGAAAACAAATTAGAGTAGCATCCTAGTCATTAACTTATTTTCTTGTTAAGCAAATTTGCACGTTAAGCACAACTTGTTGATCTCAATTTGCAAGTCACTAACAACTTGTCTACCAGTGTGTTGTTAGTGACTTGTCTACCAGTGTGTGCTATTCCAACGCCAAATGACTCATCAGATTTTTCAAGACCGATTTATTTTCATATCATCTACTTCTACGTCGAAATTATGTCAAGCCAATGACCACTCCCCCACGCGATGAAAATACAAATAGTGATGGTGCGAAACCTGCTTGTGGCGCACGATTATGATTACGTTCTTCTTCTAACTGATAACAGAGAAACATCAATAAAAGTTCACGAATTTGGAGTTTGCTGGTTAGTGTTGGCCCAACAGAGTATCAGAGAAGACCACGGATTTGACAGACAAGTGAAAAGAGAAACATGGAAATCACTTCGGTGACATTGTACGCGATAATAGTGATAGCGTCGCTGTTAACTTACCTTTACAAAAAACAGTATTCCTACTGGAAGTCCCGTGGAATTCCACACGATGAATCGACATTTTTCTACGGCAACCTTAAGGGTCTTAACAAAACCAAAAACTTCGCAGCTATCTTTCGAGATACATACAATAAATTCAAAGGCACCGGACCATTCGCGGGCTTCTACTTCTTTTTCAGACCAGCAGTGTTTGTTTTGGACTTGGATTTGGTAAAAAATATTTTGATTAAGGACTTCAGTGCATTTGATGATCGTGGAAGGTTTCACAACGAAAGGGATGACCCACTCAGTGCTCATCTGTTTGCGTTGGATGGAGCTAAGTGGAGGAGTTTGAGGACAAAAATATCGCCAACCTTCACATCGGGTAAAATGAAATTTATGTTCCCCACCGTAGTGTCAACAGGCAAGGAGTTTACAAGTGTTTTCGGTGAATTCGTCGACAAGTCTCCTGTTGTAGAGATAAAGGATCTACTGGAGAGATTCACCACAGATGTGATTGGATCGTGTGCCTTTGGAATTGACTGTAACAGCTTGAGGGATCCCAAAGCTGAATTTAGGCTCTTTGGCAAGAAGGCTATAACTGAGCGCAGACACAATAAATTTATCGATGGAATGATGCAAAGTTTTCCCGCTCTGTCAGAAAAATTACGCTTACGAATGTTGAGCGATGAAGTCCACAATTTTTATATGACAATCGTCAAGGATACAGTTAGTTATCGAGAAAAGAATAACATACAACGGAAGGACTTTATGAACCTTCTCATCGAGATGAAAAACCATAAGTCAGTCAAGTTAGATGGCAATAAGGACTTAACAACTCTGACGATGAATGAAATTGCTGCACAGGCCTTTGTGTTCTTTTTGGCCGGTTTTGAAACATCGTCAACTACAATGGGTTTTTGTCTGTATGAATTGGCACAGCATCAAGACATACAAGACAAAGTAAGGAATGAGGTTAACGATGTGCTAGCGAGGCACAATGGAGAGTACACATATGAATGCATGAAGGACATGCATTATCTGGATCAGACTATTTTTGGTAAGCTTTCAGTTTTTGGATTTTAGGATTTTTGTTTGATAATTGTTTTTTTTTTTTAGAAACGCTTCGGAAATACTCGGTGCTATCACAACTCATTCGACGATCCAATCGAGACTATGTAACCTCAGATCCAAAGTACGTCATCGAAAAAGGCACCTTTATCATAATTCCTATCGATGCGATTCATTACGATCCAGAATATTATCCAAATCCGGAAGTTTTCGATCCGGATAGATTCAGCCCAGAAGAAATCGCCAAACGTCACCCACTTGCATGGCTGCCTTTCGGTGATGGACCACGAAACTGCGTCGGTTTGCGATTTGGTAAAATGCAGGCTCGAATTGGTTTATCGCTTCTACTAAAGAACTTTAGGTTTACAACCACCGAGAAGACTCAGATTCCGTTGAAGTTTGACGTGAATAATACGTTATTGGGCTCAGAATCTGGTATATACCTTAGAGTAGAGAGAGTTTAACGAAATATATTAAATTTATAAAAGTAATGTTTGTTCGAATAATAAATAAACGTTTTTACCTATGCTAGTACAACACGAAAAGTCAGAGAGCGAAAAGTCTTTTATTTCTATCGTTTTTGGAGGTTTCTCTTCTCTTCTAACGTTGAATCTGGTGGATGGAATAGGCACCTATTCTGAGCCTCCTGGCTATCTTTAGGAAGCTTAGAGAAGCACTGAGCTTCTCTTTACACAGGATATGGTCGGCGGTCTCCTAATCTTTCAAACAAAATCAGCACATGTCCGTGAGGAGCTTAACATCACGCTTGTTCAATACGAGAATCTCCTGACTTCTCTTGCTATTAGATACAATGATGAACTACTTGGCGTTACGTAGCCCGGTTAAACGGAGAGACGGGCCAATAAATGAAGTTTATGATCCTATTCTGGCTAGATCATCAGCAATTTCGTTTCCCTCTATTTATTCATGTCCTGGAACCCAATGAATGGTAATTTAATTGTGAGCAGCAAGTTGCTTTAGGGTGTCCAGGCGATTCCAAACGAGTTTGGACTCAAAACGAAAGGATTTCAGAGGACTCAAAACGAAAGGATTTGGGTAGAGGTTTATTCAACCTTTTCCCACCACACTAGTGAAGCGTAGGTTCTAGTGAGGTAGGTCCAGTATATCAAATTCGGTTTTAGACCCCACTTCTTTCCGAACAGTCTTGAGCAAGCTGAGGTAGCCTTGAATAGGGTTTTGTCAAGAAGTCGATTCCAAGTAAGTCTTTGGTCTAGGATTACTCCCATTTACTTGACTTCCTTTGAGAATGGAATTTGAACGCCATTTAGCGATATGTTTGAGAGATTTAATATTATCCTTTGGATGAACAGGAGAGGGGAGAGAACACCTTCCTGGGGGCAACCTTTAATGACTTTGCATTTGCAGAAGACTGTCTTAGCACTTGGCAGAAATTTTCCAGCTACTCAGCATCGAACTAACCCATCCGATTATCGAGGTATCAATTGATGATACCTGAAGACATCCTGGTCATTTTTAAAGAAAGTCTTATCAAGGTCCCGTTTTCGTTGATGGACTTTGTAAGAGAATATTCATGGATGAACTTTAAGAGCTGTACAGGGACACTCAACTTGACACAAAACTGCAAACAAACAAAACAGTTTGAGATGGCTAGAGCGAATGGACACCAACTGTTCGGCTGAAGGCCGGACCAATTGGTAGAATTGTTGGTTGGGGTACACATTCACCCCGAACTATAGTGCGACTTAAGTAAGTAATTAATTGAGTAATGGCTATAAACGTTTAAAGAACAGAAGTGAGTGGTTTTATTTAGGCATTCACTGACATTTAACCTATTAATCTTTAGCACAAGGAAATTCAAGATAAGTCCAGTCATTAATTTACCTTGCAAAAGTCGTATTTTAAAATAACGACAACAGTAAGGCCAACGAGATCTCGGAGAAGTATTGCCACAAAATCAACGCATTCAGCTTCAACTATTTCACCACATTTACGAAATTCAGCAGCGGACCTTAAATTGACATGGGACTTAAAATTTAGAAAAAAAACAGAAGAAACCTTAGTACCTTACCTTGGAAGCGTTAGGTTAAGCAACAAAGTAGTTCTTTTTCGTACAATAAGTCTGCACGCTCACGCTGCACGATTTTTCCATTATCGCGCAGGTTCTCAAAAATATTTGATTTCCGTAAAGGAAACATTCGATTCTTACACCTCAATTTAGTGTAACTTCATTCCTCCTTAATACGTACTCAACGAATTGCACTCCTTCTAAATTTGCAGCGGAGCAAGGGAGTCACTACCAAAGTTGCTTATTAAATCCGGCGTTATGTGGCATTTACGGTATGGTAGACATGGTTCACAGTAAGTGAACATTTCTCCTTACCCTGGAAATAAAAGAATAAGAACAAATTCTTTCCATTCGCGATGCAATGCCCAGAAATCTCCGAACAGGCATCATTATATCTTCTGAAAGAACTATATGAACAATTTCAGGACTGCGTAAAGGCTTGTTTACTTTCGTCCGTTAATACCTGATGTGCGCTATTACCCAGCGCAATGAATGCCCTCTTTTATGTTCTGTCAATATTATATGAGGTGACTGGTTATTGAAATTCGAACCCAAATTGCACACGCACAGGAAGTTCTGATCAAGTTCCGATAGAAGTGCGGTTTTCTCCTTCAAAGGATTTAAAGAAATTTGTAAAAATGCTTTCCATTCGTGAGGCAACATTCACTGAATCTCTGAATATTCATTACATTGGCATTCGGAGGAAATATGTAATTAACCGCTTTTGGGATTACGTAAAGGCTTATGTTTACTTTCATCCGTTAATGCCTGATGTGCACTATTAGCAGGCGGATCACTGAAATTTGAACTCAAATTGCATACACATAAGAAATTCCGATCGAGTTGTCTAGATTGTTTGACAACAAAACTGTTTCCGTCGGGATGTCGCTCAGCATCAAAATCCACATTTTCATCGGAGTTTCTATTGAATATGAATTTCGTCCGACATGCGCAGTAGGTCTTAGGGTATATCATTCGCGCTGAATTTGGACGGATTGGTATGCTTACGCGGTGATTACCCAGTTGAAGCTGCACGCTCGAAAGACTCGTCGAATTGCACTCCTTCGATAGACGCAATGGACCTAGGGAGTCGCTATCGACGTTGCTTATTAGGTCCGGCGTAATGTCGCTGTTCCGGAATGGTAAACGTGGTTCACAGGCTTTTACTTGGCCTATTACCCAGTAAGTGCGCATTTCTCCTTTGCATCTCCTATCATTTCTTGTACAAGTGACTCAAGGTTGTAAGCATATTTTTCCATTATTGCCAACATATTGCCAAAAATGTTTGATTTTCTGTGAAAAATGAAATAAATGAAATGATATGGGAGTTATGCCAACGGATGCTAAAAGGGAAGTTTCGTGAAGGATTCAGAATGCACTGGCTTGCAGAGCAGGTTAGCTTAAAAAAATGTCCTTATTATGAGGACTGTAACATGTGAGTTACTCATTACTTTAATCCTTCTGTCAATGGATGTTTTTAAACCTTCCCATCAATGGAGTAGGTCTGGCTGGACCTTCATACATTTTGTATAGATTTCCAAACTATTTGCTTTGTCGGGTTATTTTCGTTGTATTTCATAATTTCCTGTTGAGCCCTTCTATTAGTTTCTCGCATGATGATAACCACCATATCTTCTGATATCATTGCCTTGAACATACCAAGATGACTACGAGGCATTCCACGTCTTGCGCAGCCACCGACTTCTCGAATGACATTGTGTGCTCTTAGACGACCTGTTGCTGGGGGGTTGGTTGTTGGTACCATTTTGTTCCATCACGGGCCAAATAGTATTCCTCGGAGAATTGTCCTTCTTGCGCTTGGCGAACTCGATTGTTTTCTGCTTGTAATTCTTCCAGCATCTCGTCATCATCAGGATCTTCTATATCCGATATATAATGCAATAAGCAAAACCAATAATTACTTGACGGACTTAGGTAAAAAGAGTTTTTTTTTCGGATGAAATGTTAAATAAATACGTTTCTCCATACAATATGTAGCAAGTTCTGGCCAGACCTGTTCCATTGATTCTAGGGGTTGTTGTAGAAAACTTTTTTTTTCTCACCCACTTAGATTTACAATTTATTGTCCACACTAAAGCATTCAAAATATGTACGCTGACAAAGTCAGCAAATTTGGTGAAGATAGCTACACAATCAACTAGGAAAAAGTGGTTTCGAAAATGGAAAAGGTCTGTCCAGACCTGCTCATTGACAGAAGGGGTTAATTTAAAAAAAAAATTCTTTAGTTTCTTACCTAGGAAGCATTTGATTGAGCAGCAAATCCGTTTTTTTCTTTTCCTCTTTTCCTCGTACAATAAGTTGGTGCGCTCTTGTATAAGTGCCTCAAGGTTGTAAGCGTATTTTTCCATTATCGCGCAGGTTCTCAAAAATATTTGATTTCCGTAAAGCAAACATTCGATTCTTACACCTCAATTTAGTGTAACCTCATTCCTCCTTAATACGTGCTCAATGAATTGCACTCCTTTTAAATTTGCAGCGCAATGAATGTCCTCTTTTCTGTTCTGTCAATTTTAAGAGGTGACTGGTTATTGAAATTGGAACCCAAATTGCACACGCACGATCGAGTTCCGATAGAAGTGCGGTTTTCTCCTTCAAAGGATTTAAAGAAATTTGTAAAAATGCTTTCCATTCGTGAGGCAACATTCACGGAATATTCATTATTAATTATTTTGGCATCTGTAAGAAATATGTAATTAACCGCTTTAGGGATTATGTAAAGGCTTATGTTTACTTTCATCCGTTAATGCCTGATGTGCACTATTAGCAGGCGGATCATTAAAATTTGAACTCAAATTGCATACACATAGGAAATTCCGATCGAGTTGTCTCGATTGTTTGACAACAAAACTGTTTCCGCCGGGATGTCGGTCAGTATCGAAATTCACATTCTCATCGGAGTTTCTATTGAATACGCACTTCGTGCGACATGCGCAGTAGGTCTTAGGGTATACCATTCGCGCTGAATTTGGACGGATTGGTATGCTTACGCGGTGATTACCCAGTTGAAGTTGCACGCTCGAAAGACTCGTCGAATTGCACTCCTTCGATAGACGCAATGGACCTAGGGAGTAGCTATCGACGTTGCTTATTAAGTCCGGCATTATGTCGCTGTTCCGGAATGGCAAACGTGGTTCACAGGGGATTACCTGGCCTATCAGCCAGTAAGTGCGCATTTCTCTTCAAATGATTAAAGGAAATTTGTAAAAATGCTTTCCATTCGTGAGGCAACATTCACTGAATCTCGGAATATTCATTATTTTGGCATTCGGAAGAAATATGTAACTAACCGCTTTAGGGATTACGTAAAGGCTTATGTTTACTTTCATCCGTTAATGCCTGATGTGCACTATTAGCAGGCGGATCATTAAAATTTGAACTCAAATTGGATACACATAGGAAATTCCGATCGAGTTGTCTAGTTAGTTTGACAACAAATCTGTGTCCGTCGGGATGTCGCTCAGTATCGAAGCATACATTTTCATACATACGTTCGGCATGCGCAGTGGGTCTTAGGGTATATCATCCGCGCTGAATTTGGACGGATTGGTATGCTTATGCGGTGATTACCCAGTTGAAGTTGAACGCTCGAAAGACTCGTCGAATTGCACTCCTTCGATAGACGCAATGAACAGAGGGAGTCGCTATCGACGTTGCTTATTAGGTCCGGCGTAATGTCGCTGTCCCGAAATGGCAGACGTGGTTCACAGGCTTTTACTTGACCAATCACCCAGTAAGTACGCATTTCTCCTTTGCCCTGGAAAGGGAAGGAATTTGTAAACATATTTTGAATCTTTCTTAGCTTTCAAGGCTTATGCTTACCTTGACATTCGTAATGCCTCTTTCCACACAGTGAAAGCCACCTACATGCTCCAAAAGTTGATAGGTTTTTTCGGAGATGTGGATTTTCATGGCTTAACCGCTGCTTTCCATTCGCGACGCGGTGTTCACTGTGTCTCCAAACAGGCAGTACCGAGGCATCTAAATAAATTAAATTAACAAAATGTCAAGGATTGGAGGCATTGTGTAAAGGCTTATGTTTACCTTGAGTCCAACAACGCCTGCTTCACCGCGTTTTAAGGATTTCGCAACGGACCTTAAATTTAAAATTAATTTAAACTGAAGTAACAAAAAATTCTTTGGTTCGTTACCTTGGAAGCATTTGATTGAGCAGCAAATCCGTTTTTTTCTTTTCCTCGTACAATAAGTTGGTGCGCTCTTGTACTAGTGCCTCAAGGTTGTAAGCGTATTTTTCCATTATCGCCAACATATTGTCAAAAATGTTTGATTTTCTGTACAAAATAAAATAAACAACTAATGTTAGTCATGTCAAAGAGAAGTGTCATGAAGGGTTCAGAATGCATTGGCCTGCAGAGCAAGTAAGCTTAAGGAATGTCCTTGTTATGAGGACTGTAACATACGAGTTGCAATGCAAGATTCCCTTGAGCAAAGTGCCCATTTTTCTGAATGGGGAGCATTTTGATGATAAAACTGACCGTCAGACGGATGTGGTACTTATACATCTACTTACAATCCAGCTTGCAGTTCCTTCAATTTGATTCGCACCAAACGTATGTCTGGTCTCACTTCTGGATCTTCATCCCAACACGATCGTAGACATTGTCGCACATATTCTGGCACATCCAGGTAAGCAATTGGCGGTCGAAACACTCCATGACGGTACATTTCCGAGTTCTTCACACGTGCTATGATTTCTGAAACATCAGAAGGATAATTAAACTTAATTTTAAGGAGGAAAACAAAATAAATTATTTGAGGAATTGAAAATGAATTGTAAATCCAACTTATTCACAACCACATTGGCTAACGAACTTCAAGAAAAGTTTGGATATTGCAATCATTTTTCAATTTTCGCCCATGAAAAACCGTAGAACAGAACTGTATACATAGACTAACCCTCACTGGAATAAGCCGTATCACCCCAGGGACCCTTTCTGCCGATGATTTCATACAAGACGATGCCGAATGAGTAGACATCGCCCTTTTGTGAGCCTCTTGGTAATCTCCCTGGATCCCTTAATAGCTCTGGAGCCATCCAAAGGGCACGTTTTATTTCCATTTCTCTTCTAGAGTAAATAAATACAATTGATTGAGATATTTAGACACGTCATTGATTCCCTTACTTATTTGGCTCCTCTTGTCCCGCCTTGAATTCATGCAAGCCGAAGTCTGATATTTGGCAAACCCATCGGGAGTCTATCAAGCAATTGCTGGATCGTAAATTGCCGTGAGAAATAATATCCGAATCGTGAAGGTAAATCATGCCTTTCAGGATATCGCTCACCAGTGACGATATGAACATGTGATCTAAATGTAAGTCTTCGTTTGCCAATACATCCTCCAAGCTACCACGAGCACAGTAGGTGGTGAAGATTGCTACAGTGCCATGGTCGATAGATGCTCCAATGAATCCTATAATGTTCTCGTGCCGAATCTGGATGGATAAGGAGGTAATCAAGAAAAAAAAAAAAAAACTGATTAAAAATTTGTCAGTGTTGCTTGGGTAATGATAATAATTAGAGTTCTAGCAGCATATACATAGGCATTGACATACACACAATGTTTTTTTTTTTTTAAGGAAAGCACATAGACCGAGACAACAAGCACGTTTACAGTTATTATTAAAACAAACATCCAACCTCCCGCATCTGTTTGAGCTCCTTCCGGATGGCACGAGTGATGTCGACAGATTTCTTGTATATTTTTTTCATGGCTACAATGTTGCCACGGAAAAGTCCTGGAATGAGAAAAGTGAACGGTAATTATTATTTGATGTTTCGATGCGGAAGAGTAGCAAGTTAATTTCCGAGTCGTAATGATATTTTTCCTTAAGGAAACCCAAGTGACTCATTGTGAATCCGGCAAAGATATGTCAACCAAGCTTTGTAACGTGCGTTAAGAACGATTGCCTTTAATAAAGTACACTGCTTTAAAGAGCCATCATAAACGGCATTGTTGACATCAAAATCGTATTTAACAGAAGTCTACAAATTTAGCAGAGAAAATACCTTGGGTATCACTGGAGACATTTCCTAATAAATTTGTGAGACCAGGCTATTTTTTCAGGTGATATTGTTTTGTAATAGTTTGAGAGTCCTCGGTCCTTAAGAATTAGAATGCCGCTATTACATTTCGAAACACCAAACACAGATGTAATACAATTTTCGATTTTTTTTTATTTGTAGAATTTCATTGTTGTTAACTCAGCAAAATTCACACTGACCTGCACATAAGGATGCACTGATTCAAGTGGTATATGTGACAGAGGACAGGGGATGTCGTGGTTGTCAATGCACCTACATCGTAAGAATGATTAGCAGGTAACGAGTATTGTTACTTAAAGTGCGTGTGCTTGTGCCTGTTATTGGAGTGCCATTTAAAAATAAATTTATTTAAATTTAATTAAATAAGAAATAAATTAAAATAAATTGTATGACTGGGTTCTGCCAAACTTTTTAGAGAGCTATGGCAATGCCGCATTTATTTGAATTTCGTGGCTGATATTTCCTCTTAAAAACCGCGATTGATGTAAATTTTGATGCTACATATGTTCTCAAATATACTAAAACTTTCTAAGATGGGATCGTCCAAGCCGTATGTAGAAAGTAGAAAATTTTTGCGAGGTCAATACAATTATTAGTTTTCCCGTCAACCACTTACCATGCCCTAACAAACCCAAAGAGCATAGGCCTCCCAGCAGAGGTAAAATCACCTATCAGATATCCAACCTGGCTACAATCACGGAAATCCTTGAACGCAGAACTATCAAAAATTAATAAAACCTCTAGCTGTGGCGAAAAATATGTGCAATTGTTTACCGAAATGATGAACACCTATAACGACGATTCCTGGAAGATAGTCTGTACGGATGGCTATATAAGCGAAGACCACCCTGGTTTTGGCCAAACGACAACGGTAACATTTTATCTGCTGAGAAAGTTTAAAGTTACTTCTTCATATATTCACACAGAAGCCTTGGTGATTCCACGGGCATCAGTATGCAGCGAAGTTTAATAAAAGAAAATATTCTTATATGGCAGTCACTACAGAACATAAGCCACCAGCCCCAATTCATGAATAAAATTCAAGAAAACATCGTAAAGAAGAGGCCCAAATTAATGATCCTTTGGGTCCTTTACAAGTAGAATTTGCTACATACTAGTGGAATCAAGCAGATCAGCAAGAAACTTAGTAGAACACTCAACACTACCTCCTGAATCAAAAGAAGACTTTGTTAAAAAAGTAAACGAATATTATTTCGAATTCCTGACAAATATCCGAGAATAATAGCTGTCATGTGATTTTATGCGATAAAACATAACCCGCTCAACTAGTCCCTGGACACGAACAATCTGTTGCGCCAAATAATTCTTATGTTTGAGCTCGTCCAAGAAAACCGCTGACTGACAAGAAGTCGTGTAGACCCATTTCGCTTTTTTCTAATTATGAATATCCGACATTTTTGAAGGGATATTATTCAAGCCCCTTAAGTCGATTATCTTATCGCTGATCACCACTTTGGGTTCAGAAGCAAATTCAAGGTTCAACGTAATTAGGAAAGCTCTTGAAGAAGAAAAGATTGGCTCAAGTTTATTTCTTGATGTCTAACATGCCTTTGATAAAGTGTGGCATGAATCCCAAATTACGAGCCCCTGAGTTCCCCTTCGTTCAGGTCTTTAACACCTTTCATCTGCTTATCAATTTCCCTGAAAGCCTCTATTACGGTATGTTGAGAGCGACCAATGATTTCAGTATCGTCAGCATATCCCAGCAGCTAGATAGTGCCTTCTGCGTTAATATTACAGGCCTACAAGCTTTGGGCGAAAGAGATTAATAAAGCCGTTTAAAAAAGACCAAACCTTTGGACTTAGCTAAACGATAAAGTTTCATAGGAAACACACGTGCCAAAGTCTTTATTTCGAGGTAAAAAATTGCTTGATAACTCTTAACTTAGTTGCGGTAACTAACAAATTTGTATCGAAAGGAAGTGCAAGTTTGGAAGCTCTGCTCCTAGAAGATAAACCATAATTAGCCTGTTTATGAAAATGTCCGTTGCTACTATTTCATGATTTTTCTATTTAATTTGTAAACTTACAAATTCTAGTCGAACTTGTCTAGGTAGTTCATGTGTTTATTGTAGAAGAATAAAGAATTTTTCTTGGAGATGAAAGTTGGGGAGCAAAAAATAGTTGTCAAAATATGTACACCACATGACCTTTAAGCTTGAAATCTGGCACTTGGAGTTCCTTACGACTCCAGCTCCAAGTGTCCCCTTTTTGTCGGTTTCTTTGGTAGATACTGTATCATACAGCTCTGAGCCTTGAATTTTATTATGGACTTGTCCATGGAAGTTTTGAATTTGCATTTCTTTTTTAAATGTCTTGGCAATATTTGGAGGCTAGGTTTAATTCTATAGAGCCTATAGTAATTGGACGTACCTCGTTTTGGCTCAAGACAAATATACAGTTCAGTTCGTTCCGCTTCATACAGGAACTAACGTACATAATAATCGTGTAAATCTGGTGAGGAAGACCAATAATCTTCATAGCTAGGAAGCTTCTCGAAGCAAGTGCAAACCAATGAATGTTTTCATTTCGCCCATACATGTTTTTTTCAAATGACTTGCCTGTTCTTATGCGCTTTTGTGCCACGTACAAGTTTGTTTGGAAAATCAAATGCTCAAAAAGATGGTCACCAGAACAAAACTGGAAGAGATCTATGGCTGTTGGATTTTCAATAACTCTTTGACGTGATCAGCATCCCCACAAACGAGTCACTTTCGGAGGAAGTTTTTGCTGGATATCCGAAAGAGAAATGTCGTCCTCTGAATCAAGAGATAATATTAATTGAAGTTCCTGATCCTCAAGCTGTAAATTGCAACCTGAACCATATGAAGTCACTGAAGAAACATCAGAATCAGTCCCTCAAGGAAGTGAAGCATCATCGTCCCGTCGTCTGCTCCCCGTTCTATCAAAAAATTAATAAAATCCATAATAAATTTTAATTGTGAGCTGTTAAAAACAAAAACATGTGTCCCGGCTGAAGAAAAATCTAGTACATTCCTCGTCGGCCGAATAAACTATGAAATCTAGATTTTTCATAGACCCGACCCAATTTAAAATGGCACCTCTTGTTGAATACATAATTAAAAACCATTCAAAAACAAAATAACTTAAATAATCTATTAAATGAAACAAGACTGAAAGAAGTATGTACATACATACATGGAAAACAGAAAGAACAACCACACTGTACATCGTGCAGTGCACGAAAACATGAGGTTTTATCGAGAGATTATGGAATAACTTCGACAAATCTAGAGTGACCGTACAAAGAGTGGTTAAGCATAAGTAGAAATCTTCAGAGTGCAAAGTACAAGAGCTTTACGATGAGACGCGACTCTTTTGATTAGGTTAACATAAGAATTTGTTAAACGTCTTTCTTTTCAGTAGATTTAGATGGACGATTTCGAACTGTAGTCGCACCGTCATCTTACCTTTTTTGCCTCTCATAGGTACTATCTAATCTTTTACTTTACTCTTTCTTTCGTTCACTCTTTCGCAATACTTTGATAATAGCGTATCAAGCTAAAAACAAACGAAGATAAACAAATATAGCCTTCTAAGCATTAACATCGTGCTTCTTGAGGGAAATTCGCATGTTAAGCACAACTTGTTGTTCCTAATTTGCAAGTCACTAACAACTTGCCTACCAGTGTGTGCTACTCGGACAGCAAATGCTTATTCAGATTTTAAAGACCGATTAATTTCCTATTGTCTACATCTACGTCTACGATTATGCCAAGCCAATGACCACTCCCCCTGACGATGACAATACAAATACTAATGGTGCGAAACTTGCTTGTGCCGCACGAGTGATAACAGAGGTAAATAAAAAGTTAAGCATTTGAAATTTGCTAGTTAGTGTGGACCGAACAGAGTATCATAGTAGACCACGGATTTGATAAACAAGTGAAAAAAAACATGGAAATCACTTCGGTGACATTGTACGCGATAATAGTGATAGCTTCGCTGTTAACTTACCTTTACAAAAAGCAGTATTCCTACTGGAAGTCCCGTGGAATTCCACACGATGAATCGACATTTTTCTACGGCAACCTTAAGGGTCTTAAGAAAACCAAAAATTTCGCAGCTATCTTTCGAGAGACTTATAACAAATTCAAGGGTACCGGACCCTTTGCAGGCTTTTACTTTTTTTTCAAGCCGGCGGTGTTTGTATTGGACTTGGATTTGGTAAAAAATATTTTGATTAAAGACTTCAGTGCATTTGATGATCGTGGAATGTTTCATAACGAAAGGGATGACCCACTCAGTGCTAATCTGTTTGCGTTGGATGGAGCTAAGTGGAGGAGTTTGAGGACAAAAATATCGCCAACCTTCACATCGGGTAAAATGAAATTTATGTTCCCCACCGTAGTGTCAACAGGCAAGGAGTTTACAAGTGTTTTCGGTGAATTCGTCGACAAGTCTCCTGTTGTAGAGATAAAGGATCTACTGGAGAGATTCACCACAGATGTGATTGGATCGTGTGCCTTTGGAATTGACTGTAACAGCTTGAGGGATCCCAAAGCTGAATTTAGGCTGTTTGGCAAGAGGGCTATAACTGAGCGCAGACACAATAAATTTATCGATGGAATGATGCAAAGTTTTCCCACTCTGTCAGAGAAATTACGCTTACGAATGATAGGCGAAGAAGTCCATAATTTTTATACGACAATCGTCAAGGATACAGTTAGTTATCGGGAAAAGAATAACATAAAACGAAATGACTTTATGGATCTTCTCATCGAGATGAAAAACCATAAGTCAGTCAAGTTAGATGGCAAGGACTTGACAAATCTGACGATGAATGAAATTGCTGCGCAGGCTTTCATATTCTTTTTGGCCGGTTTTGAAACATCATCAACTACCATGGGTTTCTGTCTATATGAACTGGCACAGCATCAAGACATACAAGACAAAGTAAGGGATGAGGTTAACGATGTGCTAGCAAAGCACAATGGAGAGTTGACATATGAATGCATGAAGGACATGCATTATCTGGATCAAACTATTTTTGGTAAGCTTTCAATTTTCATATCTGTAGATTTTGTTTTGATAATTTCAATTTTTATAGAAACCCTTCGGAAATACTCGATATTACCGCAACTGGTTCGACGAGCTAATCGAGAGTATGCCACCTCAGATCCAAAGTATGTCATCGAAAAGGGCAGTCTTGTCATTATTCCAGTCGATGCGATTCATTACGATCCAGAGTATTATCCAAATCCGGAAGTTTTCGATCCGGATAGATTCAGCCCAGAAGAGATCGCCAAACGTCACCCAGTTGCATGGCTACCTTTCGGTGATGGACCACGAAACTGTATCGGTTTGCGGTTTGGAAAAATGCAGGCGCGAATTGGTTTATCGTTTCTGCTCAAGAACTATAGGTTTACAACCACCGAGAAGACTCAGATTCCGATGAAGTTTGACGTGAATAATTTCTTATTAGGCTCGGAGTCTGGTATATACCTGAGAGTAGAGAGGGTTTGACGAAAGATCTAAAGACTTATTTTTGTTCGAGTTATAATAAACAGTAGAATGAGAGAGCTTTTATATCTATCATTCCAAAAGCAAAGAATTTTTTAAATCGAAAGCGGTCAATATCTGCTCTGTTTAGCTGTTTATCATCCAGCACTGGGTGTAATGAAGCAAAACTGGTAAACGAGCAAAATCGAAATAACATGGCACTGCAAGTGAGTCTTCGCCGAATCGCCACGAAGGTTTTGTTCACGAAGTCGATGTTGACTCCAAAGGCAGATGAACTCTTCAACGATTGCGAAGTTGTAGCTAACAACACTGACCGTTTGTCCTAAGCCGAGGACAGATGCGTTTCTTGATGATAACATTTCCAGCATTTTGCGAAATAGCTCGATTAGTTCTACCGGACGATAAATTCCACCATATGAAGCTTTGATTTTTTTTCCTGGTCTAGGGATCTATTGGTACACTCAGATTGAACTTCTGGTTTAATGTGACAAGTGGAGCATTTCTAGAGCAGCTGTTGGGGTACTTTTTTGAGCTCCCATGATGTACTCGCCCCAAATGGTTGCGGTGAACGGCCTCCTTCAAAGACGTCCACAAGATGATCGGCCCATACGTAAGTATAGGCCTCATCACAGGTACATATAACCAGTTATTGGTTATTAGTTGTAATTCGTGACTGTAGTCCCCATCTACTTCCTATTTCATACGTCGTAGTTTGAAATGATGGAGTCACAACAGGTATACAAATCGTTCAGCATTTCAATAACTTCGAATGGAGTACTTTTGGCGCAAAGTTCGGTAAAGCCAACAAGATCGCTGAAGAGAATCGTCACACAGTCAAAGCATTCAGCCCCAACTGATTCAGCACGTTTCAGGGACTCAGCAACGGACCTTAAAATTGAATTAAATTGAAAATTTAGAAAGAAACAAAAAATAAAAAAAAGAAGCCTTGGCTCTTTACCTTGAAGGCATTTAGTTGAGTTGGGCGTATGTGTAATCTTAAAAGTCTAAACTTATTCAGCACTTTATGACGCTAGCTATCTCTGCAACAATTAGTCCTGTCAATTATAAAATGTGCATCTAGATTCCCTTCATGCAAAATTTATACGTTTCTGTTCACTTTCAGTTCTCAACATTTAAGAACAGTTAACGAGTATTTTATTTTAAAGAAATTTGGTGGTCTTTTAAGAATAGAGAACCATTTCCAAAAGCATTTAATCTGTCTCAATGGCTAACTTAGATTTGAATGTGTCTCAGTTCTACGTCTTTTGGGTATCTTGCCTGCTAGAAAAGTTAAACAACTAAGGAAACTCTATATAGACTCTTATCGTTACAGTCCTCTACTTTATGGTGCGGAAACATGGATGGAGGCAGATGAAGATATCCTGGTCATTTTAAAAGAAAGTCTTGGTAAGGACCCGTTTTCGTTGACGGACTTTGTAAGAGAATATTCATGGATGAACTTTAAGAGCTGTACAGGGACACTCACCTTGTCGCAAAACTGCAAATTGGAAGTTGGAGATGGCTAGGGCAGGTAGAGCGAATGGACACCAACTGTTCGGCTGAAGGCCGGACCAATTGGTAGAATTGTTGGTTGGGGTACACATTCACCCCGAACTATAGTGAGACTTAAGTAAGTAATTAATTGAGTAATGGCTATAAATGTTAAAAGAACAGAAGTGAGTGGTTTTATTTAGGCATTCACTGACATTTAACCTATTAATCTTTAGCAGAAGGAAATTCAAGATAAGTCCAGTCATTAATTTACCTTGCAAAAGTCGTATTTTAAAATAACGACAACAGTAAGGCCAACGAGATCTCGGAGAAGTATTGCCACAAAATCAACGCATTCAGCTTCAGATATTTCACCACGTTTACGAGATTCAGCAGCGGACCTTAAATTGACATGGAACTTAAAATTTAGAAAAAAAACAGAAGAAACCTTAGTACCTTACCTTGGAAGCGTTAGGTTGAGCAACAAAGTAGTTCTTTTTCGTACAATAAGTTTGCACGCTCTTACACAAATGTCTATAGGTTGTAAGCGGATTTTTCCATTATCGCCAGCATATTGTTAAAAATCTTCGGAGTTCTTAACACGTGCTTTAATTTTTGAAACAACGTATGTATATTGTTTCGGCATCCGAACTGAGTTTGGGCGAATTAGTTTGCTGATGCGATGATTACCCAGTTGTAGTTGAACGCTCGAAAGATACCTCGACACACGCATGGAACAAGGAAGTCACTATTAGCGTTGCTTATAAAAACTAACGTTATGTTGCTCTTGAGGTATGGCAAACATAGTTCACAGGCTTTAACCTGGCCTAACTGCCAGTAAGTTCGCGTGAAATTGGAAGGAATTAGTAAAAATGCTTTCCATTCGCGTTGCAACATTTACGGAATCTCCGAACGTTCATTATCGTGGTATCTTAAAAAAATTTGCAGAGATTTCGTAAAGGTTTATGCTTACTTTTAGTCCAATAAAGACTGCTGCGCACTGTCCAGCAGGCGATGAATGTCTTATTTGGAAACTGGCTCCAAGGTGTTTGTTTCCATTTACTTGATGCACTTCCTGTCAGCCTCACACAAGCTGGATCTGTTAGGGCTATGAATAAAGAAAAATTAGATTGGTTTTATCTAGCTATTCACAGTTGACCGATTATACTGCTTATTGTGGATAAACTTTAAATAAGTCGAGTATTCAAATTTACCTTGTCAGCGTCGTGGTTTTATATTATGTAGTTGCAACATGTGAACACAAATTGCACACGCAGAGATAATTCCTTTCGAGTTGTCTTTATTTGACAATATCGGAGATTCGAATGAATATGCATTTCGTCCGACATGTGCAGTAGGCTTTAGGGTGATTGCCCAGATGTGTTTGGAAGCTCGAAAGACACGTTGAATTACACTCCTTCGAAAGTAGCAGTGGTCCTAGGGAGCCACTATTGAAGTTGTGTTCCTGGAAATGAAAGAAATTTGTGAAAATGCTTTCCATTCGCGATGCAATGTTCAGGATTTATATGAACAAGTTTAGAATGCGTAAGGACTTATGTTTACTTTCAGTCTGATAACACCTGTTGCGTGCTACATAACAATTTGTTAGGATTTGGTAAAGGCTTATGTTTACTTTTATCCGTTTTCGTCCACTCTCAACAGGCGCAATGAATGTCTTATTTCGAAACAGCAAGCTGAAAATTTGTCCTCAAATTGCACACGCAAAGAAAATTCCTATCGAGTTGTCAGATTATTTGACAACAAAACTGTTTTCGTCTGGGAGTTGGCCAGTATCGAAATCAACATTTTCAGCATACATCGCTTCTTCAGTGCCACAACTTCTACCAAAAGAACGCTTTTAATGCCGCTGAAATGTGGAAAAAGTTAAAGAATTTGTGTACTTGAAATGGTGGAGTCACAACAGGTACATACTTACATAAATACATATCGTTCAACATTTCTATGACCCCGAATGGTGTATTCCTAATGCAAATTTCGGTAAAGCCAACGAGATCGCTGAAGAGAATCGTCACACAATCAAAGCATTCAGTTCCAACTGATTCAGCACGTTTCAGGAACTCAGCAACGGACCTTAAAATTAAATTAAATTGAAAATTTAGAAAGAAACAAAAAATAAGAGCCTTGGCTCTTTACCTTAAAGGCATTTAGTTGAGCAACAAATCGGTTTTCGTTAAGTTGGTAAGTTGATTCAGGTTTAAGTAGTTGATAAGTTCTGAATCAAACTTACAAAGAATTTCGTTTACATCTTATAAGAAACCAATATTTGGGCTCGGTAAATCTTTAAGAAAACATTTTATTAATGGTAAATAATTGATCAAAAAGTTAGGTTTATTTAATAGTCGCCAATTAATTTGTGGTTTACGTAAAATATATCATGGCACACAAATACATACTTGCATAAACAAGGTGAAGTGCTCACTCGATACTCAGGGTACTTGCGGTGTACATTTTCTTGAATAAATGCACAGACAGATTTTGCTGCAGTCGCTTCTAGTTCTAAAAGACTTGATGTATAACCGTTGTTTTGTAGATGATGTAAGTATAAGAAGTCACTGTCAATTTTGTTTATTGTCTGTCCTATGACGCAAAATACCGCATATTTGGACTGAAAAAAACAATAAGTTGTAAGAAGTTAATTAACAAAAAAATTAAACGAAGAGATGATGAGTTGAAATTTAACGCCTGTCCCCACAGAGTGGAACTTTAACATGTTTTCCGCTAAAAATTTACAGTCTCCTAGAAAAAAAAAGCAGCAAACAGGTTTCATATTTCCCCTTCAAAAGCAAAGATCTCTTCTCAGTCACTAAATTTAAGAAAAATCAATTAAATCCATTTATGTGTACAACATAATTTTATTTGAAAACAACATATGTACTTAATAGATTATAACAAATATATAATATATATATAAGTGACCTAATGTTAAAAATTCCTTCAATTTATATAATAATTAGTGTGTATATGTGTTTCATAAAAATTCCAAAAAAGTTTGTGTGTTCGCTTTTCGGCGATTTAAATAGTTTTCTTGTTATTTTTTGTTTTTGTTTTTTTTTTCGATAAATTGAAATTCAGTCAATTTTTTATATTATGTCAATTTTTTTCAATGTAATTGATCACAAATCAATCTCCATGCAAGTAGCACAAAATATTTACATCCACGTGAAACATTCAAAACATTCAATAAAACGTCTTAAGAGTTTAAACATCACACATTTATAATATTGTTGGGGAAATTGTTTCCTCTAAATATGTACAGACATATATATCCTTATCCTTAATTTTTGTTTCTTTTACGAGTACTTAACGCTACATTTCAAAACACAACCGCAGTTCCCAGACACAACACTTTTTCTTTGGCAATTGTCAGTTATCCCGATGACGTAGTCACTTCTCACTGACGGAATGTTATATGAGGCGCTGAACGCGGCCCTCTTGGTCCACCGTCACTGAAATTTGAACTCAAATTGCATACACATAAGAAATTCCGATCGAGTTGTCTAGATTGTTTGACAACAAAACTGTTTCCGTCGGGGTGTCGCTCAGTATCGAAATTCACATTTTCATCGGAGTTTCTATTGAATATGCATTTCGTCCGACATGCGCAGTAGGTCTTGGGGTATATCATCCGCGCTGAATTTGGACGGATTGGTATGCTTACGCGGTGATTACCCAGTTGAAGCTGCACGCTCGAAAGACTCGTCGAATTGCACTCCTTCGACAGACGCAATGGACCTAGGGAGTCGCTATCGACGTTGCTTATTAAGTCTGGCGTTATGTCGCTGTTTCGGAATGGCAAACGTGGTTCACAGGATTTTACTTGGTCTATCAGCCAGTAAGTGCGCATTTCTCCTTTGCCCTGGAAAGGGAAGGAATTTGTAAACATATTTTGAATCTTTTCTTAGCTTTCAAGGCTTATGCTTACCTTGACATTCGTAATGCCTCTTTCCGCACAGTGAAAGCCACCTACATGCTCCAAAAGTTGATAGGTTTTTTCGGAGATGTGGATTTTCATGGCTTCACCGCTGCTTTCCATTCGCGACGCGGTGTTCACTGTGTCTCCAAACAAGCAGTACCGAGGCATCTAAATAAATTAAATTTACAAAATGTTAAGGCTGGGAGGGATTGTGTAAAGGCTTATGTTTACCTTCAGTCCAACAACGCCTGCTGCACATTGTCCAGAATGAATTCCTATTCTGAACTGCAGCGATTCACCCGGCCTATGCCGGATGTCCAATTTAGAAACTTGCTCCAAAAGATGTAGAGCTAACGATGCTATCTCTCCCGCGTGCTTGTTCCCATTCCGAATAGGTAAACCCGAAACCACCATGTAAGCGTCTCCTATCGTTTCAACCTGTTCAAAAGGAAATACAAATAAATCGTGTCACTTTCAGACCAAACTTAATTGAACAAAACATAAGGGCTTGATTCGCAGGCATAATGGTTTCTAGCTGTGACAGACTAAACGCTTCCAATGCCTCTGGCAGCACTTAAACTTGAGAAAAGTCAAGGAGTTCATATTTACCTTGTAAACGTCGTAGTTCGAAATGATGGAGTCGCAACATGTGTACAAATCGTTCAGCATTTCTATTACTTCGAATGGAGTACTTTTGGCGCAAAGTTCGGTAAAACCAACGAGATCGCTGAAGAGAATCGTCACACAGTCAAAGCATTCAGCTTCGACTGGTTCACCGCGTTTCAGGGACTCCGCAACGGATCTTGAATTTGAAATTAATTTAAACTTTAAAAGTAAAAAAAAAATGTTTGGTTCCTTACCTTGGAAGCATTTGATTGAGCAGCAAATCCGTTTTTTTCTTTTCCTCGTACAATAAGTTGGTGCGCTCTTGTACTAGTGCCTCAAGGTTGTAAGCGTATTTTTCCATTATCGCCAACATATTGTCAAAAATGTTTGATTTTCTGTACAAAATAAAATAAACAACTAATGTTAGTCATGTCAAAGAGAAGTGTCATGAAGGGTTCAGAATGCATTGGCCTGCAGAGCAAGTAAGCTTAAGGAATGTCCTTGTTATGAGGACTGTAACATACGAGTTGCAATGCAAGATTCCCTTGAGCAAAGTGCCCATTTTTCTGAATGGGGAGCATTTTGATGATAAAACTGACCGTCAGACGGATGTGGTACTTATACATCTACTTACAATCCAGCTTGCAGTTCCTTCAATTTGATTCGCACCAAACGTATGTCTGGTCTCACTTCTGGATCTTCATCCCAACACGATCGTAGACATTGTCGCACATATTCTGGCACATCCAGGTAAGCAATTGGCGGTCGAAACACTCCATGACGGTACATTTCCGAGTTCTTCACACGTGCTATGATTTCTGAAACATCAGAAGGATAATTAAACTTAATTTTAAGGAGGAAAACAAAATAAATTATTTGAGGAATTGAAAATGAATTGTAAATCCAACTTATTCACAACCACATTGGCTAACGAACTTCAAGAAAAGTTTGGATATTGCAATCATTTTTCAATTTTCGCCCATGAAAAACCGTAGAACAGAACTGTATACATAGACTAACCCTCACTGGAATAAGCCGTATCACCCCAGGGACCCTTTCTGCCGATGATTTCATACAAGACGATGCCGAATGAGTAGACATCGCCCTTTTGTGAGCCTCTTGGTAATCTCCCTGGATCCCTTAATAGCTCTGGAGCCATCCAAAGGGCACGTTTTATTTCCATTTCTCTTCTAGAGTAAATAAATACAATTGATTGAGATATTTAGACACGTCATTGATTCCCTTACTTATTTGGCTCCTCTTGTCCCGCCTTGAATTCATGCAAGCCGAAGTCTGATATTTGGCAAACCCATCGGGAGTCTATCAAGCAATTGCTGGATCGTAAATTGCCGTGAGAAATAATATCCGAATCGTGAAGGTAAATCATGCCTTTCAGGATATCGCTCACCAGTGACGATATGAACATGTGATCTAAATGTAAGTCTTCGTTTGCCAATACATCCTCCAAGCTACCACGAGCACAGTAGGTGGTGAAGATTGCTACAGTGCCATGGTCGATAGATGCTCCAATGAATCCTATAATGTTCTCGTGCCGAATCTGGATGGATAAGGAGGTAATCAAGAAAAAAAAAAAAAAACTGATTAAAAATTTGTCAGTGTTGCTTGGGTAATGATAATAATTAGAGTTCTAGCAGCATATACATAGGCATTGACATACACACAATGTTTTTTTTTTTTTAAGGAAAGCACATAGACCGAGACAACAAGCACGTTTACAGTTATTATTAAAACAAACATCCAACCTCCCGCATCTGTTTGAGCTCCTTCCGGATGGCACGAGTGATGTCGACAGATTTCTTGTATATTTTTTTCATGGCTACAATGTTGCCACGGAAAAGTCCTGGAATGAGAAAAGTGAACGGTAATTATTATTTGATGTTTCGATGCGGAAGAGTAGCAAGTTAATTTCCGAGTCGTAATGATATTTTTCCTTAAGGAAACCCAAGTGACTCATTGTGAATCCGGCAAAGATATGTCAACCAAGCTTTGTAACGTGCGTTAAGAACGATTGCCTTTAATAAAGTACACTGCTTTAAAGAGCCATCATAAACGGCATTGTTGACATCAAAATCGTATTTAACAGAAGTCTACAAATTTAGCAGAGAAAATACCTTGGGTATCACTGGAGACATTTCCTAATAAATTTGTGAGACCAGGCTATTTTTTCAGGTGATATTGTTTTGTAATAGTTTGAGAGTCCTCGGTCCTTAAGAATTAGAATGCCGCTATTACATTTCGAAACACCAAACACAGATGTAATACAATTTTCGATTTTTTGTTATTTGTAGAATTTCATTGTTGTTAACTCTTTCGCAGCAAAATTCACACTGACCTGCACACAAGGATGCACAGATTCAAGTGGTATATGTATGTGACAGAGGACAGGGGATGTCGTGGTTGTCAATGCACCTACATCGTAAGAATGATTAGCAGGTAACGAGTATTGTTACTTAAAGTGCGTGTGCTTGTGCCTGTTATTGGAGTGCCATTTAAAAATTAATTTATCTAAATTTAATTAAATAAGAAATAAATAAAAATAAATTGCATGACTGGGTTCTGCCAAACTTTTTAGAGAGCTATGGTAATGCCGCATTTATTTGAGTTTCGTGGTTAATTTTTCCTGTAGAGTTTTTGATTAGAAAACCGCGATTGATCCAAAAATAGTCGTGAGAAGTTAGGCGCTGAACCTCTCTCTTAAGCACCTCTTTATTATAAACTCTGCACTTTCAATGAAGAGTTGCAGATGCCGTAATGGTACTAAAACCAAGAAAACCACTGAGTGACAAGAAGTCATGTAAGCCCATTTCGCTTCTTTTAATTTTATCCAACATTTTTGAGAGCGTTTTACTTAAGTCCTTAAAGTTGATTATCTTATTCAAGATAACCAGTTTCGGTTCAAAAGTAAGCATTTAAAGTGATTAAGAAAGCTCTTGAAGAAAAAAAGATTTGGTCAAGTTTATTTCTTGATGTCTAACAAGCCTTTGATAAGGTGTGGTATGAAGGCTTGAATCCCAAATTACGAGCCCCTGAGTTCGCCTTCGTTCAGGTCTTTAACACCAACTCGTTTCATCTGCTTATCAATTTCCCTGAAAGCCTCTATTACGGCATGTGGAGAGCGACCAATGATTTCAGTATCGTCAGCATATCCCAGCAGCTAGATAGTGCCTTCTGCGTTAATAATACAGGCCTACAAGCTTTGGGCGAAAGAGATTAATAAAGCCGTCTAAAAAAAGACCAAACCTTTGGACTTAGCTAAACGATAAACTTTCATAGGAAACACACGTGCCAAAGTCTTTATTTCGAGATAAAAAATTGCTTGATAAGTCTTAACTTAGTTGCAGTAACTCACAAATTTGTATCGAAAGGAAGTGTGAGTTGACTGACAGACAGACCGGGAGGTGGGACCGTGAAAGATATTTTTGACGTTTCTGAGACTTGAACCTCGAACATCCCGTTCAGTAGTCCGAACACGAACACACTAACCACTAAGCCACTGCGCCAAAGTATTTATGGACACTCGGGGAAAAAAGTTTCGAACAATGAGACAGATTCCGTCCAAAGAGAGTTTGCTCCTAGAAGATGGACCAAAACTAGCCTGTTTAACGCTTTTGCCGAGCATGAGGCAGTTGCAAGAAGGCCTGTCATTATAATTCTACAGATAGGACGCGAGAAACTATAGTGCTGTAGTTTCCGCTTCTGCCAATTGAATTCTTCTATTTCGACTTGGAGAGGTTATTTATTACCGTGGAAGATGTTTTCGCGGGTCATTTACCGTTTCACAGGGATATATTTAGCTGTTCTTTCCATTACAACACCAGCGAAATAGTTGTCAAAATATGTAAACCACATGACCTTTATGCTTGAAATCTGACACTTGAAGTTTCTTACGACTCCAGCTCCAAGAATGGTTTCTGCAGTTCTACATGCTTTTATCTGCAGGCATCCAAGCCTTGTATCCCCTTTTTGTCGGTATTGGTATATATACTGTATCATATAAACTGAGCCTTGAATTTTATCATGGACCTGTTCATGGACGTATTTATTTTTTTTTTTTTTTTAAATGTCTTGGCAATATATGTCGTCCTCTGAATCAAGAGATAATATTAATTGAAGTTCCTGATCCTCAAGCTGTAAATTGCAACCTAAACCAGATGGTCACTGAAGAAACATCAGAATCAGGCCCTGAAGGAAGTGCAACCTCATCGTCCCGTTGTCTGTTCCCAATTTTTTAAAAAACCAATAAAATCCATAATAAATTTTAATTGTGAGCTGTCAAAAACAAAAACATGTGTCCCGGCTGAAGAAAAATCTAGTACATTCCTCGTCGAATAAACTATGGCATCCAGATTTTTCATAGACCCGACCCAATTTAAAATGGCACCTCTTGTTGAATACATAATTAAAACCATTCAAAAACAAAATAACTTAAATAATCTATTAAATGAAACAAGACTGAAAGAAGTATGTACATACATCCATGGAAAACAGAAAGAACAACCACACTGTACATCGTGCAGTGCACGAAAGCAAGAGGTTTAATCGAGAGATTATGGAATAACTTCGACAAATCTAGAGTGACCGTACAAAGAGTGGTAAAGCATAAGTAGAAATCTTCAGAGTGCAAAGTACAAGAGCTTTACGATGAGATTCGACTCTTTTGATTTGGTTTACATAAGAATTCGTTAAACGTCTTTCTATTCAGTAGATTCAGATGGACGATTTCGAACTGTAGTCGCACCGTCATCTTACCTTTTTGCCTCTCATAGGTACTATCTAATCTTTTACTTTACTTTTTCTTTCGTTCACTCTTTCGCAATACTTTGATAATAGCGTATCAAACTAAAAACAAACGAAGATAAACAAGTATAGCCTTCTAAGCGTTAACATCGTGCTTCTTGAGGCAAATTCGCATGTTAAGCACAACTTGTTGTTCCTAATTTGCAAGTCACTAACAACTTGCCTACCAGTGTGTGCTACTCGGACAGCAAATGCTTATTCAGATTTTAAAGACCGATTAATTTCCTATTGTCTACATCTACGTCTACGATTATGCCAAGCCAATGACCACTCCCCCTGACGATGACAATACAAATACTAATGGTGCGAAACTTGCTTGTGCCGCACGAGTGATAACAGAGGTAAATAAAAAGTTAAGCGTTTGAAATTTGCTAGTTAGTGTGGACCCAACAGAGTATCAGAGTAGACCACGGATTTGATAAACAAGTGAAAAAAAAACATGGAAATCACTTCGGTGACATTGTACGCGATAATAGTGATAGCTTCGCTGTTAACTTACCTTTACAAAAAGCAGTATTCCTACTGGAAGTCCCGTGGAATCCCACACGATGAATCGACATTTTTCTACGGCAACCTCAAAGGTTTTAAGAAAACCAAAAATTTCGCAGCTATTTTTAGAGAGACTTATAACAAATTCAAGGGTACCGGACCCTTTGCAGGCTTTTACTTTTTTTTCAAGCCGGCAGTGTTTGTATTGGACTTGGATTTGGTAAAAAATATTTTAATAAAAGACTTCAGTGTGTTTGATGATCGTGGAATGTTTCATAACGAAAGGGATGACCCGCTCAGTGCTCATTTGTTTGCGTTGGATGGAGCTAAGTGGAGGAGTTTGAGAACAAAAATATCGCCAACCTTCACATCGGGTAAAATGAAATTTATGTTCCCCACCGTAGTGTCAACAGGCAAGGAGTTTACAAATGTTTTCGGCGAATTCGTCGACAAGTCTCCTGTTATAGAGATCAAGGATCTACTGGAGAGATTCACCACAGATGTGATTGGATCGTGTGCCTTTGGAATTGACTGTAACAGCTTGAGGGATCCCAAAGCTGAATTTAGGCTCTTTGGCAAGAAGGCTATAACTGAGCGCAGACACAATAAATTTATCGATGGAATGATGCAAAGTTTTCCCGCTCTGTCAGAGAAATTACGCTTACGAATGTTGAGCGATGAAGTCCACAATTTTTATACGACAATCGTCAAGGATACAGTTAGTTATCGAGAAAAGAATAACATAAAACGAAATGACTTTATGGATCTTCTCATCGAGATGAAAAACCATAAGTCAGTCAAGTTAGATGGCAAGGACTTGACAAATCTGACGATGAATGAAATTGCAGCACAGGCTTTCATATTCTTTTTGGCGGGTTTTGAAACATCATCAACTACAATGGGTTTCTGTCTGTATGAACTGGCACAGCATCAAGACATACAAGACAAAGTGAGGAATGAGGTTAACGACGTGCTAGCCAAGCACAATGGAGAGTTGACATATGAATGCATGAAGGACATGCATTATCTGGATCAAACTATTTTTGGTAAGCTTTCAATTTTCATATCTGTGGATTTTGTTTTGATAATTGCAATTTTTATAGAAACCCTTCGGAAGTACTCGATACTACCACATTTGATTCGACGAGCCAATCGAGAGTATGCCACCTCAGATCCAAAGTATGTCATCGAAAAGGGCAGCCTTATCATTATTCCAGTCGATGCGATTCATTACGATCCAGAGTATTATCCAAATCCGGAAGTTTTCGATCCGGATAGATTCAGCCCAGAAGAGATCGCCAAACGTCACCCAGTTGCATGGCTACCTTTCGGTGATGGACCACGAAACTGTATCGGTTTGCGGTTTGGAAAAATGCAGGCGCGAATTGGTTTATCGTTTCTGCTCAAGAACTATAGATTTACAACCACCGAGAAGACTCAGATTCCGTTGAAGTTTGACGTAAGCAATTTCTTATTAAGCTCGGAGTCTGGTATATACCTGAGAGTAGAGAGGGTTTGACGAAAGATCTAAAGACTTATTTTTGTTCGAGTTATAATAAACAGTAGAATGAAGAGAGCTTTTATATCTATCATTCCTAAAGCAAAGAATTTTTTTAATCGAAAGCGTTGATTATCTGCTCTGTTTAGCTGTTTATCATCCAGCACTGGGTGTAATGAAGCAAAACTGGTAAACGAGCAAAATCGAAATAACATGGCACTGCAAGTGAGTCTTCGCCGAATCTCCAAAAAGGTTTCATCTCGAATGGAATGGAATGGGGAAGACAGACTAAAGTTTTTGAGTAGCATCCAGAGTATACAGTGTCCACACATTCCAAGGGCTGACTCATAAGCCATAGTGCCTTGTCGTTGAGGGTCGAGGTAAAATTGGAAGGGGATCATTAACTGAGGCTATCTGTCTTAGCTATAGAATTTTATGTTTTACGGAAGTAACCTCGATGGCATAACCCCCAACCTGGAGGATACTAATGTTGAAACGATGTCAGTAACCCACTTCGGGGATATGAGTACTCTACCTGGACCCTTAAAAGTTTATCCACCAGCATCTCCCTGACTTAGCTGTGAAAATCCTAGCTGCCTTGACCTGTCTATATATCAGAGTATCTCGCTAAAATGGGCGATAAAAATTCGTAGCCTTCTAACAACCGATCTATAAAATTAAGATCAGTACTCTCCTTTCCTTTCTTTTGAAGTTGAAGTTAAGTGCTGTCACGTGTCCTCGAATGGTATTCCAATTTGGTCAAATTAATGAATGATGTGTTTGTGATGGTTATTCTGTCGCTTTGTGGCTCATCAACTAACAGGCTGAAACCTACAAGGACTTTCCTTGAGATTCATAATAAATCAAAGCCCTTCAGTTCCACTCCACTAACTGGTAAACATCGAACTGATTTAACATCCAGCATCTCCAAACTAAACTACAACCAGTGATAACTAGACAAATGTCTAGTCGTCAGAATTGCGTCATATGTACATGGCCAGGGTAGCTTATGTTCAAGCTCTTAAGGATGGGATCGTAGAATGATAATTCTCATTACACACACCAATTTCATACGAATTTTCCCAAAGGACAGGTCACATTCGTCTTTCTTATAACAAACAAAAATGTAATTTAAGGAACTGCCTCTGCCTTCAAGGCAAAAGAAGTTTATTCAAATCGATTTCTTATTTCCACAGAAAAACAAATTCGTTTCGCCCATTTAAATGGTGGCTTTGGGTGGCTTATTCTACCAATCATTGGTGATTAAGTGATTGATCCCCAATGTGGACTCATCTTACTGATGGATTTCCGTGAATTCCCCATTCTTTATTGTCTCCATGAAACCGCAATCGTATATTGTGCGAGAAAAACAACCTCAAGCATGTTGCCTAGGTTTATTAACATCCAAAGGGAATACGAACCCATTTTTCCATTTCCATTTCCATTTCCATTGCACCACTCGTCTACACAAGGACACTGGACCGAGTGTTTGTAATCGTTTTGTCGGAGTAGCTGTTTCCTTCAATTTTGTCCACCTCTCACGCTTAACATTCTCGGAAGCCTTTCGAATCCAATAAAACGTATAATTTTTGTTCCAGGAACGTCCTTAATCTCTCCTTCAATTTGCTATAAGCAATATTTACTCTTTGGAGGCATTGGTCTTTGTATTTACCTTTTAAAACAGGATTACGAGACCAAAAAGGACGTCGTCAGACAAAGTTTATTTTCTCCATATTCCTTTTGTGAAATCCGTTTGATTTGTAGTTTAAATAGGAGACTGTGCCCAAACCTCTTATTGCTGGTACCACTGGGAAGCCTAAGAATATTATATTTACACCCTCTGGGAGTTCACCAGAAGAAGTAGTGCTGTAGATGGTTTAAATAGACGCCAACTTACTCAGACGTAATGCGAAATAGAAGGCAGCTTTAATGTTTTATAGCATAAAAAGAGCAACATCTATAGGCGTAGGCTAAAGGGTATTTAACTGTCAATTATGTCCCCGTGGAGACAAAGGCTTAGAACCGAACCAAGCCATTGCCGCCGAGACGGGATCTTTTGAACTGTGGCGCTCCACTTTAATTGTGCAAAGGAGACCTAACTTAGAAGAGTTGGGAAACAAATGCAATCACATTGAAACATCTAAGGAAACAGTATGGTGAAAGGGCCGTTTTTAGTTTCCTCCAGCAGGTCACGTCTTTTCGGGTCAATGGCCAAATTGAGCAGCACTACCTTCAGTCGCTTCTCTTTCCCACCTTTAACGAAAGACAATGGCGGCTTGTTTTTCCCAAAATCTTTTCACGAACTTAGCGCTGTATCTGCTGCAAGTGTAACCTCTTGATTCGGTGTTCTAGACGGAACAATAGCCACATACTACAAACAAATACGATGGAAACGTGCGTTTTTCGAACTATTTCTCAAAAATAAATATTTCGCAAGACCACAGCCCAATAGCTCCTTTATCGATGCTATCTAAAGTGACGCAAAAGTGTATTACCGCCAAAAAAATCAGATATGTGGAAGGATATGAACCAATAGGCGGCTTTGTAACATAGATACAGTTCAACAATGAACCTGCTGAGCTATGTACGGATATGTAACTCACGTATGAACGTCAGTCATCGAACATCATTTGAAATCAAAAGCCATTGTCCTGGGCATTTCTAAAGTATTCCGACGAGTCTAGCATAGAGGCCTAATAAACTAACTTTAATTGGATGTTAGAAGAACTCGCGGATAAATAGAAAACTTCACTCAGGAAAAACCATTCGGTGGCGTGTTTTCCGATATTTTCGCTGTAAACGCTGGCATGCCTCAGGGATCTATTCTTTTACCGAGTTTATTGCTTCTTTGTATTCATTTCGCTTCGCAAATATCACCTTTTTGCTCAAACAACCTGTGAGTGCACACAATTAACATCGTCAGAGGTGTGATCCAATCCACGCATTAAAGGTTGATTTGTAGAATATATTGAAGGGATATCGGTGAAGGAAAGGAAACTTAATTCACTTCAGTTTGCAAAAAATCTAGTCCAGCATCTTTTCAAACGGATATTTTGATGCGACAAGGCCGTACATTTTTTTGGCATTGCAGTCAACTCTGATTTCATATGAAGTTGAGCTACCTGTTCAGACCAAAGAGATACATCACATCATAGCCGCTCTTGCTTTCACATAGATCATAAGTAAGACCGCGGGTTTAAGTACTGTCCTCACGGTTTGAAGTCCGTCGAAAAACCTCATGTAAACTTATTCGAACATCCAGAGTCGAATGCCTAGAAACAAAAGATCAAAACTCCAAATATTACCTCTTCAAGGGCGGGTAGTTTCCTTATATTCGTACCTTTTCTACAGATATTATTGCAGCAGATGTTAAAAAGAATTTCTACCAGAAATGTTGCAATGGCGTACCGTCATTCTGGCATCCGTGCAAATATCAACCAAAACTATTTCTTTTCTACAGAACAAACAAACTCTGGAATTGACCCCATAAAGAAATATTCCTCAAGGGTTTTAATCTCCAGTAATTCAGTGCAGCCAGGCATCTCCCAGCGTTATAAGTTCGCATCCCCCGAGATGAGGTTATTCAAGAGAAGCTACTAGAGTTACACAGACAGTTCTGACGACGAATGTATCTGATGCTCCTTTGTGATGATCCAGTGCAAGGGACTTTTGAAAGTAATTAACTTCAACTATGACACAGATGATGATGTGAATGCATACGCCATCTCTTAAGGACTACCCCAGGGGTCGATCCTGGGACCAATATTATGGAACCTCATGTTCTATGGCGTCTTTCTTCTTGAAATACCGAGCGAGCCTAAAATTGTTGGATTCGCGGACGGCATTTAACTACAGCAAAACAACTTCAATGAGTTGCTTAAACTAGCAACAACAGTATCAATTAAAAGTATCACGCCGCCTTACGCTAGCTGAACACAAAACGGAAGCGGTACTTATTTCTAGTCGAACGCAACGAGTAACTACCACCCTCACACGAGGTGAGCATGAGATCCAAACCAGCTATCAAATACCGTTATGAGTCACAGGATAATGTTTCAAGAACATCTGGAGTATGTAAGCGCGAAAAATCCTCACATGTGGGTACCTCCATTCCGCGGATTATACCGAATAAAGGAGGGCTAGGATACAGCCGTAGACTACTCTTAGCTAGCATTATGGATCACCAGTTTGGGCCGGATCTACGAAAGTGACCTCATACAAAAGAAGATGGCCCCCACTTGGTATAGTGCTACTCTTGAAGACGTGGAGCATATATTCTTTTACTGCCCACGATTCCAGCTACAAAGAGAAGCAGTACAAACAGTACTGGAAGAAACACCAACTCCGGAGAATTTATGACATCACATGCTAAAAACGGAAGCCAAGCGGTTCGGGGAAGTACCCAAGCCTACGCCCGTGTTTTTTCCGATTCATCCAGATCGTTTGCGTGCTAGGTAGCTAACAGTTTTTTCAATCTTCCCTGCTCGGGTTTGTGCTTGAGAAAGGTCTAGTGATGTCTAGGTACATTGCCTAGATATTTCTTCAGCATTATAGAATGACCCGTTGTATTTATTACCCAGCAGTCCGATTGCACCTGAATTAGTTTGAAATTCCAATTTTACATCCACCCTTCGTAAGTCGTCCATTGTTCTCCAAAAATCATAAGCGGACTATCGTCCCAAACACTTCTAATTATCTACGATTTCGAATGTATCTAGCTACGCATTAACCAGTTTGCTGTCAGAGCTGGAAATTAATTCCATGAACTACTATCCCGCAAGCGTTTTACCAAAAATTAATTAAAAGCCGTTCAACTTACCAATACTGGTGTAGGCTTTCTTCGTTGTGTCCATCCCACCGTTTAGTATACTCTGCCGACATGTTTGGAACTGTCAACAAAAGAAACAAAAAAAAAAGCAACAAGTAAACATTTGATCACCTCAAGCAAGTGCTATTCTTTAACTCACGATGTTTCTGTTACTTTTCATATTAAAATCCGGACTAGGAATGTTTATGAGCGTCACGTCCTTCATATCAACCTTCCAAAGGAGCCCAGCCAACGTCTGTTCGTATCGATAGTGCCTACAGGAAAAGAGAAATAAACAAAACCTTTAGTTGAAGGCGGAGTTTGACAGTCCCTGTGACATATTGACTACTTAATGAGAAATATGCAGGCGACGATGACAAAGAACCCGATGAAGATTCCTGGCGCAATATACTTCCAATCGATTTTCCTTGCCTTGCATAGTTCACCAAAGTATCCGCAAATTGGTTCGGCCAATGGTGGACGGCCTTTTAGCCAAAGTATCGGGCGATCAGGTTTGATGTAACGAAATTCCTGCGGGCAGTAGCAATTTTTTTTTTTTTTTTCTAAAATAGAATTTATGTGTGGGGGTCGTTAACTCACCGGAAGGGTAGATTGTTTGTTGAAGACGAAATAGCCAACCGGTTGCATAGACATTTTCGCAAGGGAGCCATGTCCTGTGTCGTCCTGTAGTGTTATCACGGTGTAGTTACCTTCAGCATCACCATTTGAGTCGATGTGCACCTATAAGTCACACAAGATATTGCAAAATATTCGGGAGAGAAGGTTTTTTTTCTTTTAGTTACATCGAAGCCCTGAATGGAGTGATAGGACCTGTTGAAGACTCGACTCATTACCAAGCGACCATCACGAATATCGCCACCGGATCGGAGAATTTCTGTGATAGCTCGAGCATAAATCATTACCGTGTCGTAGAGATGAACACCGTAAATTGGAACCTAGGGACGAAAAATATTTTTCATTGAAGAAGGAAATTGGTCACTCGGATGTGCATACCGAAATATTGTCAAACACTCGTTCGTGATATGGCACAAGGAAGGGGTACTTTCGTGCGTATTCCTTGATTTTACTACAAATTTCTCTGAAAAGGAAACTAGAACTTTAGTGGGGAAGTTGGATAGTGAGTTGAGGATTTGCTTTTTACCTCAGATTCGGGTTCTGGGGATATGACATGCTGATTTTGATTACAGAACGGAATGAGTTTTTGTCGAGAGACTTGTTTTTATCGCGCTTGATGTAGGGATCCAGGTAATCTAAAAAAAGGGGGATGAGGTTGAAATTATGTATGAGATTGACATGAAGGACGATTGCAAAAGGTGGTAAACTCTGAGTGAGTGAGTCTAAAGCATGATTAAGTGTTCTAAAGTAGGTCATGCTGCAGGACTAATCGTTTGAAAAAAGAAAAATTCTTGGAATGTTTTAAGAAATCATCTGACATGACTTGGATGGGATTGAGTTATGAGTTACTTCGATTCCGCGTATCGTTTGTGTGCAGGTGTCCAGTGATTGTTACATCAAATTAGGGAAAGATTTATTTGGCGCCAAAATTGGCAGCCGTTTACTACTTTCGAAGGTAAAAAATGGGGCAGAAAGGTAGGCTTTAAGTTTCAAAACATTGAGCAGATAAATGAGGCTAAGACACTGAACATCAAAGAGCATTTTGCGTAGCTTTGACAACATATTTCTAAGCCAACACCAATTTTAGAAAATGTCTTCAAATTGCATTTGCCAGGTCGGTCAATGTCCAATTCCACATTCAAACGATGGCTGCCTTTTGTGTGTGGTCCATTGCGTGTTGCAGCACTTTGTGTTTACCAAACTAACTTATTTTCTAACTCCTAAAAAGGAGCCGCATCCGCGTCGAAAATATCAAAACCTTCTCTGACCAGTCCTAGCCTCATAATCTGGTTATTGGTCAGCAATTCAGCGCTCGAGAAAAGAAATTTAAGGATCCAACGAACTAGGAAATGTCTAGTGCTATAGACGTCTTCATCTCAACGATGGGTGAAGGGTTCCTGCTCTTTACAGGTAATAATTTTGGGGCCTGCAATCCGACCGTTCTGGAAACTCTTGAGTGCTCAATATCGAGTTCGTGATGCTTGCTTTATCTCCTAGTGGTGGTGTCCGTGCCTGGTTTCTTAAGCATGTAGACTAGAGTGGCAAATGCGCACGGTCTAGTCTTTCTAGTTTAGGTAGCGTGGGTTAGCATTTCACCTTATCGAACTCTCCCACTTTTGAAACCGACGTAATGCCTCGGATAAGGAATTTTCAAATGATGAACACTCCTGGTTTTCGTTGACAATTCTTTGGTTTCACCAAGAAATTCTGTCAGGAATTCTGATTTTAAATACCTTCCCTTCATTCCAGGAAAACACTAAAATATCCAACTAGGTCGCAGCATAACTTTGTTTTATTTCCCCCCAAAAGTTGATGTAAGGATGCGCGAATTTTTTCCAGAACATCTTATTCAAATTAACACTTCAAACGACCTAGGGATACAAAAGAACTTGTCTGGCTAAAGTCATTGAAACAGAATTTGCTCAGTTTCATAACAAAAACTTTGAAACAACCACACACGCACACTTATCCACTTCACATGACCTTCAACTCGACGAGTTGAGGGCACGCATGGCAGGTTCATCAAGAAACTAATCAAAACCACTTTATGGTTGTTCTCTAACTCCTTAGCCTAACAAGTAGTTTCCCTAAAAAAAAATATTTAATCTAAAAGTTCTGCGTTCGATTCTCGTAGAATTTTTCCCCATGAACCTGACGATAAAGTTTGGAAGGACTAACTTTCCAAAGTAACCTTAAACTTCTGTCTTTAACTCAAAATTTGAATAATTTAAAATCACATGATATCGTCCTGTTTAAGGGAAAAATTAAAACTTTCATACTTCTCTCCATGATGTTCAGTCGACGTTTCGAGTCATAGATCTCATCGTCCACAGATATAATGAGATAGTCTCCGCCTTCGAGTAGCTTTCGATTTTGCAGACATCGTACAAAGTCCACCATCGCAATATGCTCACCGATGAACACGTAAACTGTGTGCAAAAAAATGTCAAAAAATATCTCTCCAACGGTTGTGGGTTAATTTATTCGTGTGAAGGATACGTACTTCTTGTGCTCTGGTATGTCTCGTCGACAATCTTTTGCATTTTAATTAACGTCGTGTCCATTGGAATGTAATCGGAAATCTCTTTAAAATGTGTTATCGTCAGATTTTCCAATTCAGCCAGATCCTGTGAGTGAAATTTAATGGACATTAAAATGAAATCACATTGATTCGTGTGATATACTCACTTGAATGGCGCGTGCGACTTCAACACCCCAAACTGGCTTCGTTCCGATGATGACAGCGAATTTATTCCAATTGAACGCATGCAAGAGGCTAATCACACTTTTCGAGACCTTCATCGCAGGACGTTCAATAGGAGGGGAATAGAAAAACAAAACGGGACAAAAGAAAAGGAATAAAACGAAATTTAACTAATTACTGAGATTCATGCAAATTTATTGGTTTACTTTAGATGCCGGCGCCAGTGTCCTTGCGAAAGTGTGAAAGATGTTTTTGTTCGAAACAGCTGAATCAGCGCATTTCTGTGAAAGGAAAGAGGACGATAAATGGTTACTTAAGGTTATTGTGGGAAACAATTGAAGCGAAATGGAATAGATTCGGTCATGGTATTGTCTCCAAATCGATAGTTCAGTGAGAGGGAATGGAACGTAACAATAGATTGAGTGACAAAGTGATGTCAGTTAGGTTGACAGTAAGATTCACAGACGTGATTTATTTCATTATTTAGAATATCTATTTATAGAAAGGAGGCTTTTTACGCATGGTACTTGGTTAAAGACGGTCCACAAGGAGATAGTATAACTAGGCTCATGATTATCCCACATAGGAAGCGAGAGATACCTACTGTAGTGTATGACTAGTAATCATTTTATATACTGACTTTGGCTTGGAGGTTGGTGTGGACATTTGGGATTTGGCACATGAATGGGATAGTGTGTGGGAAAATGATATTGTGAAGCATGATATTCTCCCCTCTGTTGGTTCATGTAAACAGAATGGTGGTGAGATCTCCATCTCTTTTAACAGATTCTCTTGATAACTGGAAGTGTCCTCGTGCCACTTGTCATGCTTTAATGACAGTCAAATGGTGTCGTTTCAATGGGCGTGGCATTGGTGCTGGAGCATTAAATGATATCAGAGTGGATACCAGATTTTCGTTTCGTAATAAGACATTTTGGTGAGGGTTATAAGCTAGTTTTCCCATTGTACTATCTGTTCCAAGAACCTTCTTAGCGCCTTTGATCGGAAGTGGTGCTAGATTGTGAATGGGTCGACTTCACACACCCACAGATGTGCGATCTCGAGCAAGACGAATAAATCCGCCATTTTCGGCGTTTGGGGCGCCGTGGCTCAAGTGGTTAGTGCATTGGATCGCTGAGCGGGAGGTTCGAGGTTCGAATCCCAGAGAACACCTAAAAAAGTTTTTCACGGTCCCACCTCTCGCGAATGTCCAACAAACATACGAGAGTAATAACTGTCATGAGTAAGCTTCTCAATATGCCTTTCGGATATGGCTCTAAACTGTAGGTCCCTTCCATTTGTGTGAAAAAATATAACACGCACAGCACGAATGGTCGCGAGAAGCTAGGCCCTGGACCACATACTTCTGTTGCGCCAAGTATTTGTATTGTAATTTTTTTGTAAAGAGCGTTTATTTAAGAGCCACCGAGTTTCCGATAGGGATAAATGTCAAACAAGCTGTCATTTTGTTAGATGTCAATGTTTTTCTGTCAAACATTTCATCATGGATAGATTTACACCGCAACAACATTACCAAATCGTCGAATATTATTTCCGAAGTCAGTGTTCACTTATCGAGTTCTTCGCCAATTTTATGGGCCGAATAATCGCCCCCGTCTGAAAGTCCTATTCGTCAAATTGTGGACAAATTTCGCATTAATTTCAAGCTACATGATATAAGGCCATCAACGAGAATGAGACCAGTGCACTCGGAAGAAAGTATCGCCGCAGTGTTGTTGAAGATCCGAATTTTTCAGTTCGCAATTTGGGCACAAGAGTTAAGGCTTTGCCCATCCACAACTTGGAACGTGTTGCGAAAGGATCTGGACCTGATTCCCTGCAAGATTATATTGGTGCAAGAATTTAAGCCGGTGGATTATGACATGCGTCGAACCTTCACTGAATGAGCTCAGAACCATTTGCAAGATGATCCGGAATCTTGTGGCAAAATTGTGTTGAGAGAACAATCCGCAAGTGACACCATTACATCCACAAAATGTACGGTATAGTGTAGATTGTACACTGGTGGTACCTTCGGGTCTTGTTTATTTAAAAATTATCCAGGACCTCGCCTTCCATTCAATGGTGACCGATGTAGAAGATATTTGGTTCAAGATTGGGACCTGTAAATTGGTCGCCAATAGCTGGCTTACATGTATAAGCCAGTAACGATTAAAGCTTTGGAAGACAATATACGGCGAGTTATTGCGGATATACGGATCTGATGCTCGAAAAAGTGGTCAAAAATTGGACCGACGGAATGCCCTTTGTAATTGGCAGTCGCTGCTGATACATAAACATGGATTTGTATATTTATATGGATATAAAATTTAAGAACTTCACGTTAACAGGGCCTTACCTCCTGCAAATAAGAGGTACGACATCTAAAGTATGATGTCAATATCGTGCTTTGTAATTTCAAAGCCAAAGCATAGCCGGAAAGCACAGCCTACATGGATGGCAGTACCTCCAAAAATGGGATCCGTCTGATCAATTTTCTGGCAAGTCGAAATGATATCATGGCCAGTGTACTCGTTTTCCACACATTAGCTTTTATAAGGGAATATGGCAGTCTGATTGATTATACGTTGACAGACATCGACTTTGACTCCAGTAACCTTACTGTCTATCCCATGTCGAAATCACGACTAGTAAGAGAGTGAAAGTCAAATTTATTCAACTCGCCAGTCACAATAGAGTTCGTCTCATATGAGTACCGGGGCATGAAGGTGTATCGGCTAAAGAAAAGGCAGATAAACTGGCAAGGAAAGGAGACAGTTGCAGAGAACTCGATACTCAATCCCTCTGACAAGCATTAAAACGATAATAAGTGTGCAGATGCGACAGGAGTTCAATGTCTACTGGACGAATCCAGATACAGGCAAAGTGGCCAGATTTGTGGTAAAAGAACCGAGTAACAACACAGTAAAATGAGCATTTAACTCCATAAAAAAAAAATGTAAGATTGATCAATCAGTGTAAACCGTGAGAAGGAGGAAGGACTTTCGCAGCCATTGCCGTATAACAGAGAGGTTAAGACTACCAGATCCAACACTCCTCAGGAAGAAAGAAATCGGTGACATATTGAAGTTCGATAGACTTCTTGATCACTGTACGACATAGTCTCCTTTTATACCTCCAATGATCGCAAGACCTACATCCCCTCTCAAAGCACAACTTCCACATCACACAACTATTCCTAACAGTTCGACAGACAAGAGGAACACAGCCGGGGTAATGGAGGCCAAAGTGAACAGTACAAGTTCACCCTCTGAAACCAACCAACCAATCATCCTTGAAGTCTGAACTGAGCAGCTAGCTATGCGTGTCGAGTATCAACACATATTCGTATACAAAGTACGGATACGGATATCCAGCACGACACCAACAGAAGGCTGCGAAGGTACGACGTCGAACGACCGCAATTAAAATAAAGGATCAAAATAGAGATATGGCTATAGAGACGACGTTCGAAAAGCCAAGTCTCCGCGGATACCAAAGCCCTTGGTCTTCACAACTGGAAGTAGCGTACTCGGGATTCGCGGGGGTGAAAGGCTGCTACGCCACTGTCAGAGATTTTTCACGGCACTTTAAGTAAGTAGGACTTAAGTAGATTTGAATCATTTTGAAACTACATATTGTCCTTTCTTAAGGACTTGCGTCATTCCAAGGCTTCACTACATGCTTTTGTAGTTATTTTGCGTTCAGATATAAACCTAGATATGGATTTTAAATTTTCACATAGTAATTCTCTCTGCAACAAAAACTTGGCAGTGATTATTGCATGTAGTGAGCGGCAAAATCACTTTCAGCTCAGAACTTTCAAAAACTAGGTCACTCACTGTTCAGCATTTAAATAAAAAAAAATGCATTAAGCCGACCGCCTACTGCTTTACTTCTACTGCAATCGATGCCCTAATGTCTGCCAATTTCATTTAAAAGGACGACGGTAACGAATCCAACATTCTATTCCAATTTGTTTCAGTTACTGTGAGAGTCCCTTCTTGTTAATTCCATTCCTCCTACGCACAGCCGGCACTCAGTTAGAAGTTGATTTACAGGCGACAACTTTATTTCCACACATATGCATCAGATACCATTTTTCACCATATCACCAGAGCTCATCATAAACAGATTAGCAGCGCGTCACTTTTCAGTTCTACATACATGACGTATGTATGACATTTTCTGGATCTAATGGATAAACTTTTGTATCTTGTTTGTGTGGATGTACATATAATATTCGCAAACAACTTTCGCCATTAGAAGGGAGGATGTTGCTAATCATACATAAATGTGTGCAGAGATCCTATCAAGTGTAGCAGGTATTGACAGACAGCTTATCAATCAAATTTCAGGTAAAAATAAATTCGCAAAGGCTAATGCTCCCCAGATAGTATGAACCTGTCATTTTGCTGACAAGGGTCAACATTTTCAGCTCTATTATGGGTTGCGTTCAACGAAGTTTTATCTAATTATGAAAAACGTTTACAATGGTCAGCTACACTCGTAATAATTCATAGATACTTACAAACGACATCATTGGGATGTTCCAAGCTGATGCAATCAATGCCTCTGCTGTACAGCCCTCATCTGGGCCGATGAATGCAGCCACGTTCTCGTCCCGCATTTGGGTCATAAACCTTAAATTAATCAAAACGTTAAATTGGTACTTACTCGTTGTTAGTACGCATCCAACAAATACTCACCTAATTGGCTGAATTCGATGCGAATCGACCTTTTGTCCAATATCGAACGCTTTGAAACCTAATTTTCTTCCTGGAAGCAGGCTTGGATTTTTATTCACATTTTCAATCGCCAATGGGAGGCCGCCCAACGTAACCTATAATAGATGCAGATATTTTGAAATGCAATTATCTTCAGGTCGAGTATAGATACATATTACAAGGAGTAGTGGCTAGCAATGAAAACCATATTTTCGAACGAATTTTTAGGCTCATTTAAGAGTGTAATCGGAAAGTCATACGTAAAACAGAAAATTTGAAATTCAGATTTTTAGTCGCACCACGTGGGAAAGTACCAAGTGGTGACGTGACTATCTATCAATTCATCTACAGAGTTGGGTCAGTTTTGAAAATGTTTTCATGGGAGCCATTGAATTAATTTGCATCGTAGTTGGGAATTATTTTAGCAGGTATCCGAGAAATGTTCGTGTGTGCACAGTATTTTGAAATACTGAATTGTTGCGTAAATTACGATGATGTGACCGGAAGTTAAGGGTGGATAAAGGAGACTTTCGTTCGGTATCATCTCATGGGATGGATTTTGGAGTTTTCATGAGCTGTAGTGCAGGAGTTTTCATAGAAATTAAAACGATAAATTGACAATTTCCGAAGGAATAAATTTATTTGTTGTTGTTGATTGCTTTAAACATATTGCAATGCTGAAATCATTAAAATCATTGTGGGAGGTAATAAATACTTCCATCGAAGTTTTGTAATTCAAATATTTGGCCTGTCGTAGGATAAAGGTACTGATTTCGGTGTCATAGTGGAAAAAACGCGGCGCAATCACAACGTCTGCTGGAGCATCCGGCAGAGGGACACTTAATGGACCAGCGGCAGCGCTCATACCCCCAAAGTCGGTTACTGGCATCGGTTAACTGACCCCTCGTCCTGCAATGATCTGGCCTTCGCTGGTTAGTCACAAAAAAAAAATATCCAACAGCGTCGGATATGGATGACATCCTTCACAGGCCGCGTACAATCAAACAATTAGCAGAGGTCCTAGACTGCTATAAAGCAGACATTACAGTCATGCAGGAAGTGCGATGGGATTGGCCCGGCAAAGGAGGATTGAACACTTTGACATCTACGGTGATTGCGACAGAGAGCAAAAGTTTGTTAGAACCGCAGACTTAGTCAATAGTCTTAAACCTTGCACACGTGACTAAGCGCCTTGTAACGATTTGCATCAAGACTAAGTTCGATCAAATTAGCCCAATATGCTCTCTTGCTCCCACAGAGGAGAAGGACGACGCCACCAAGGACTGTTTCTACGAGCTCTTCGACAAGACCTATGTCCTAAACATGATGTTAAAATCGTGCTAGCCCAAGGAAAGGAGAACATCTTTGATGGGACAGTTGGTAAGCTAAGCTTACAGGAAACTATATCTGGTAGCGGAATTAAGCACATTGACTTTGCTATGGGGCGAAAGCACACGATTTCCTCACATAAATATTCACAAGGAGACATGGCGGTCTCCTGATCAAGAAACGAAGACCAATATACCGTTGTCAGACAGAATGAAGCATTCAATATAGGCGATGATAGTGAGGATGCCAATATCCAATCCTAAATTCATCAAATCCGCTGAATTGAGCTGTTCAAAGCAGTTGTAGATGACTTGGTAGAGCTGGCAAAAAGGATTTTAGCGGTAAATGAGGACAAAATTAAGTACATATATGCTGCCAACTGGGAGGGGCACATAATATCGGCGAATTGGACAGAACGTCACAGTCGACAGTTATAATTCTGAAAAAGTAAAGGATTTTGTCTACCTTGGCTCTGCTATGAACTCTGACAAAAATGCATCAGCGAAATTTAAACGAAGAATAACTCTTGACAATAGAATGCCAATTGAATAGAGAGGCCCTATCCCAACAGCTAAGCAGTTTTCATACAAGACCCTTATTATCCCAGTCCTTTTTTATGGCGCTATCAAACGCGTATAAAGATATACTCGGAGAAGATTTATTCGTAAAATATTCGGTCCCGTTTTGAGGGGCTTCGAAGGAGAAGTTTCAACGACGAAGCTTGTGAGCTGTCCAGCAACGTCGACCTGGTCAAAAAACTGCGCATCAGTCGCTTAAGATGGCTAAGTCCTGTAGAGCAAGTGCACACCAATCCTCCGTCCCGCAGAGTCTTCGCAGACAATGCAGCCGAGAGAGACCTCGCCTAAGGTGGGGCGCACAAGTAGAAGGGGACCTCAACCAACTTGAAGTGCGCAACTGGTTTGTTGGTTGAGGCCCAGGTTCACCCCGAACTGTAGTGCTACCTAAGTAAGCAAGTATATCTAGGTACCTACATATATAACAAGTAACTAGGGTGTGTCTATTTATTTTCGACACAGTTGTACCAATCAGCTTGGTACGATTAAGAGTACAAGCGATCCTGTCCAAAAAGTGCAGAAAAGGAATTTAATCTAAGGTTCCCCTTCTATAATTGAATAATAAAATATTTGTGATAGAGTCCTGGAAATTTTCAATTTATCTGAAGCATGAAAATCAAGCACCAACATACGAGTACGTACAATAGAGCACATGGGTGCACATTCCATGTGCAAACAGTGTTCTTGCGTACCAAAGGATACATTCCGAGAATGAAGGACTTCCTGCTTTCGAAATTCATTGAAACCAAACGAAAAATGCATGTAACTGACTTACATGTACATATGTCAGTTATATCTTACATATGATGCAAGTTATGTGAAATGCATTACACTGCACATATGCAAGGCAACGATTTAAATTCAATATTCTGTTCATTTCAACATTAAATTGCATCCAATTGAGACTATTATTTGACCCAGTTTGCATCCACTCGCATCGGTTTAAACTGATTCCTTTGGATGCGGTGCATGGTAAAATGAGAAGGTTAACTAACTTGCAATCTGATAAGCGCACAGATGCAACCAGTCAAAGGATGGACGAAGACCAGACACCAGAAAGCGTTAACAAAACCATTTTCTTTGGATTACAGCGATAAAGGAGCGTAATAAATTTGTATTTCAAGCAAACTGCTGCTCCATTAATATCCCAAGGGTAAAGCGCACACTACGGCCTTCCGCCTTCCGCCTCAAGCTGCAGACAAAAGGAATCACAAAGCAAAAGGGATATGCAAACAAAATCGAAAAGAATGCTTTTTCCTACCAAAAGTTATGCCTTTATCGTTGAGATACGAGCATATTTTCACAACAAAAATAGACACAAGGACTCGAATATTGAACTTGATACGGAGCGGTTGATGCTGTGTGTGTTTTTTTTAAAAGAAGGATAAATAAATTGGCACAAAAGCAAATAAAAAGAAAACATTTCATTGGGATTTAAAGTGGGACAATGTTGATGTTTCATGGCCCATATGCCTACTTGGGGGAAAATTTACAAAACACATGTTTTGGGAGCCTCTCTCCTAGTCTATTAATTTATTCATTTTCCTGTTCCTAGAAATTGTTAGATGCGTTCGACTGAACTCGAAGCCCAAAGTCATGGAGCCCATCGAGAATTTATATTTAGGCCGTGACTCATTAAGGCAAAAACTCTTTTACTAAATTTAAAAAAAAAGTTAAATGGCTATTTGAAGTCAAAACATGCTCCAAGGTATCCGTACAACTGCTACAGCAACAGCAACACTTCGGGAATTAGGGTGTGCTCACATCACACGAAAGTGTGGGTTGCAGGTATGTGTGTAATCAGATATCAATTTGCTCCGCATCCTAAAGATTCAGTTTGCAAAACAAAAGTCTGGAAATTTGGCTTCAAAGTTGAAATTAGGTTGGTTTTTGAAGGGTATTCTCACACGCAAAACATATGTCAAACTACGTACTGAATAAACTGCCATAGGCAACGGTGCTGATTACTGATACGTTACGCATGATGTAAAGTAGTGTCAAACTTAGCATTCATATGTGTGAGTATGCATCTCCATTGACGACGGAATGATTTTGACAGTTGTCGAGTTCGGTGACAGCTCAGATACGTCAGATTTTTTTCGAGTCGTAAGATAAACATCAAATCTTGGTGCACGTTCTTTTTGTGACAATTTCTTTTAGAAATGATATTGGGAAGCTGTACGAAAGGGTGCCAATGACATTTAGCGCGAAAAGAAGTAAGGACGAACAAGGAAATCTTGTAGTAGGACATCAGTCAATACTGACAGTATGGAGACTATACTTCTGCAGACGGTGTAAGGGCGACGCCGTCAGGCAGAATGAGCTATTTATTCGATGATGACAAAATATTCCATCCACCCGATGTGAAAGAAGCTAGAAAACTGATATCTGAACAAGAAAGCTGGAGAAGTTGAAGACTTACCTGCCGGACTATTTAAAGCAGAGGGAGAGTATGCACCCACTCATTAGCAGCAGAATATGGTCGGATGGAATGGACCTCTAGCCGATTGTCACAAAAGGAGACACTTTTTATGAACTCAGCCAACTACAGATATGAGACTTTTTGACATCGTGTCTACGGTATCGTTTGAGCACCTGCAACTCTTTGTCAACAACGTGAACAGTCTGGCTTCGGGTCAGGAGTGTCCAAATTCACACATCGCTAGGCCTAAGGGAAAATCGAGGAATTTAAAATCGGCACACACTACCTATTCATCAGTTTTAAAGCCCTGTATACCAGCTCTTGTAAAGACGGGCTCTTTATGCAATTCTATCAAAACCTTTGATGTCCAAAGAGAGTTTAGACAAGGTGACGCGCTGTCCTGTGATTGGTTTAAAATTGTTCTTCAAAGAATTGTGCAGAACTCTCATTTCAAGGGCACAATTTTTCAGTGGTGCCAATTGCCATTTTTTTCTTGACGTTAGATACTATTTTCTCGTGACGTCAAAATGTCGCGTTGACATTTAGCATTGGCGGTGAAATCGCAGCTAAGTCTAAGCTTATAAGCCAGTTCTGTGGTGCTGTTTTCACAATGTTTTCTGTAGAGTGGCCCGTGGTAGATGTGTACACTACCTTAAAAAACAGTTCAGCCCACTTTCACGAAAAGGAATAAGAATAAAGAAGGCGTTGACATTCACAGCTAGTTCCCTGTAGGTATACATAGTCTCACAGCCAGTGGGAGCCGTGGCTCAGTGGTTAGTGCATTGGAGGTTGGAATCCCTGTGAATTTATCGCTCCCACGTCTCGAGAATGTCTGACAAACGTCCGAGAGTACTGAGAAAGCTTCCCAATTCGCCTTTTATACATATATGGCTTTAAGCTATAGATCTCTTCCATTTCTACGAAAAAATATAACACGCACAACACAATTGGTAGTGAGGAGCTAGGCCTTCCTGGACCATATACACTCTGTTGCGTCAGATATTAGCTTATTTTTAAAGTCCTTACGAACCGAGCGAGCTTGGAAGTGTTCATTATCCAATAAATCCCCACTGTTAATAACGCAGACAGTAAATAGAAACAAAATACATATCCCTGAGCCACTTGTATTCGTTATAATTGTGGGCAGACGCATAACCATCTCCATAATTAATCTTCATCATGAATTCAATCAATATTTGCTGTATCCAGATAAACGGTTATCCATTAACTCTGTACATTTGGACGAAGAGTATCTCTGTGTTGAATATAAATGAAGTGTACTCAAGCAATGAGAAGTATAAATGCCTCAATAACGCGCAATGTGAAATCCTTAAACCAATAAATATTTTTAATGTCACTTAACATCTGGAGATGCTCAAGGATATTTGCACTAAGGATCAAGTGTGGACCCAAAGAAGAAATTTGCAATGACTTGCAATAATAAATTCTTAAGAGTAATGTTTGAATTTTACCAATATGCGACTAATAATCTGTTGGAAATACTCACTGAGGAATTCAATGCAATTTTTGAAACAGGTGACATCCCAAGCAGCTCCGACAGGATGTGACTCTAGATGCACTAACCGGGCCCCGTTCTGGTTAGTGCATCTTCTATTTAAATTCCTTCATGACCGCTTTGACTAGGCACCCAAATGAGTTGGGCTCTGTTTGAGTTATAGTTGAAGGCAGTCCCAAACTAGCTTCGATGTGATTGTGTATGCCTTGAGCTTGAGCAATGTGGTAAATGTTCTTTTTGACTGTATCTATAGATCTGTTTAAGTTCTCCCGGATGCAAAGCGCTGATGTATGCACTTTGACTTGGAGTACGCAATTGGTTTTATTCATAATGATTTGGCAGACTTTGTGTACTAAACACAAACGTCAAGAAGACCGGGCTCGGTTTGGCAGTTCCCCCCATCTCAACTTCTATTGAAGCACAAATATGAGAAAATCCATTACATCACAGAGCAGTACCTTCTATTCTAAATGATATTTCAATAAAACGGATAAAATCACAATCACGAAAGGATATTTCCTTCGGAGAAAATCACTACGAATTATTGCGAACACCACACGAAAGCAATCTCTACAGGCTCGTGATGATAATGATCGGAAAGCTTTGCAGAAAACAAATCTATAAATCATGCAGCGAAATAAAAGATATCAATATGCCATGTCACAGTCGAAGATGCGATTCATCGATAACTCAAAATAGATTGCTTATTGAATTACCTCCAGGGTGCCATGTCCAACTGTATCCAACAGATTGAGATAATACTTCAGGAATTTTGTGAAACTGTCATGCCAATGCTCACACTTCGACACCCTACGTGGGCGGTAATGGTTCCAATTAGAAGAGAAGCGAATTACTTATCAAAATTTGACGAATGCCTGAAGGCGAATTCGTTTTTACTAGCAAAACGCTACGAATAATTCGCATTTAGTATTGATGTGCTGAATCCAATTTGTTTGTGTCAGGACATGTCTCTCAGTTCTGTAACGAGGGTTGATAAGGCCGCCATCACATTGAATTGGGCGCTTTTTTTAAGGCTCTTAGCATTAAGCTGAATTCAAATTCAAAATTTCAGGACATAATGTGTTTTCATAATAAATCTGTAGCTCATCAGATAACGTAAGGACGCAACAGATGACGAACTCAAATGCGTTTACTATGACCTCAACTAGAACTTTAATTCAGCAATTGTAGAAGGAAGCGCAATCAGAAAGCTAGGCTTGTAGTCCACTGCTGAAAGAATTATCCAGTGAGCGGACCAGCAGTAGACGATGACCTCGTGTAAAGTGACGCGCATAAGTAGCGGGGGCCCTCAACCACCTTTGTTAGCTAAAGATCGGGCTAACTGGAGAGGCTTGTTGACTGCGGCCCAGGTTCACCCCGAACTGTAGCGTCACCTAGATAAGTACATACATAAGTAAGTAAGGTGGTGCATATCAAATGTGAGCTTACCATGCGAAATTGCCATCATGTTGGGCCGGCTTCTCAACTCTATTTGGGTCCTTCTTAAATGTCGAGAATTGCATTCATGACACTTGTAGAGTGTTGAACATTTGGTTGACAGCATGAGTTGGAAAATGAGGTCGATTTTTGTCGCAAAATCATCATTTCAGACGAAGCTCACTATAAGATTTGGGATTTCGAGAATCCTCACGAAGTCGTAGAGGAGAAGAAGATATTTTGAGGACTATCCCCAAAGCGTTTGTTTTAAAGCAATGGCGTCATCGATACCTTATTCTTTGAAAAATAAGCTTGCAACAACGTTACATTGACCAGAGTGCGCTGCAGAGACAAGGTAACTGGTCTTTCATGGCTGCAATTGGACTTGGATTGGCTTGGACTTAAACCGACTTTAGGCAGAGGCATACTCTAGCAAATTGAAATGTGTTTTGACTGACGTCAAGGTCGTTCATAAACCAACTGTATCGTCCTAAAAAGCTCTGATATTCAGGTGGAGTTGTCCACATCGTGCCTTCAAGACCAGGCTGATCATATCACGGGAATTGGAGTCTTCGAAGTAGTTAGGGATATCCGCATAGGCTAAGTTGCAGTACTCGTCATGAAAGTGTGATTGAAGTGCTTGACACTTGGACACTAAATTCGCTTAGGATGCGGCTTCCTTCTACCCACTTAATAAGCCTATTCAGCAGTACCATTGTTAACAGTTTGTAAATAGTGCCAAGAAACGACAGGCTTCATAAATTTGAAATCAGTATGTAACGTAAGTCTTTGTGCATGAAGCATTCCTGTGGATAGCTTCCACCACACCAGTCCTTGGATGTCGTCACTGTTGAAACACGATGTATGATACTTGATTATAAATTGTCTTTGACTCTTGGTAGTTCTTCCTGAAGATGTCAGGGTTGCACTTTCTGAAGGATTTTAGATGTTGAAAAAGTGGCATGTGATATCAGCCCCGGGTTTTTTGGGCTTATAGTACACAATCGAACACTCCTCCCTTTAATAGCGCAACCATTGAAAATGGTTGGCAATCCTTGAAAACTATTGAACCGCGTAGTTTAAGAGCAGTTTCAAACAGGAAACAAGACATGGTCCACCCCCTAGTTTCAGTATAGGAATGTTTTTTGAACTATATGCTGCGAAAATTTAATAAGAATGTCGCAGATGTAATTTACGAAAAAGACTTATAACGAAAAAAGCAGGAACGCACATCGATTTATATCCTTAATGAGTGGAATTGCACAATAGAGGTCCTTCCACGCGAAAAAATCGAACTTTCTCTACGAAGCAAATTAGAAAATGCTCCTATACATATGTACTCGTATGTAAGTATCCCCAAAAACATCTGCGAGCTAATTGAAGTGCTCTTCTTATAGGTATCGACTTATATATTTTTTGCCCTAAATTTTTTTTATGTTTGCCAATAATTGGGTCATTTGCTGCCGTTTGTGTGGCATATTTTATCATGTCACATACGTTCTCTTATACGGTGCCTTCCTTGTTTTATGTGTAGTCGTATAAAACATAATTTCTGCTATGAAACTTGATGCCTTTTAGGAAATTGCAAATATTTATACTCTTCGGTCAGCCCACATGTGTATAAAAAATTGAATACTTATTTTTCAAAGGTCGATATCGAAAAGATGGTGGTCATCAAATTAAATGAAAAATAGTTTCTGGCTAAATATTTAGATTGATTGACTGCAGATAGGAAAATATAATTTAATCGAGCAAATAATGTCACTTGATATGGTACAAGCGTACACAAACTGAGCGATATGGATGGGGTATTTTTAAGAGGGTCCGGGAAATTAATTCAAATGACATTGGCTTTTGATCGTGGTCCCAAAACCAAAAAAGGTTTTTTTTTTACGGCCCCACCTCCCGCAAATGTCTAACAAGCTTCCAAGAGCTCTGTGAAGGCTTCTCAATTCGCCTTTCGGATATGGCTTTACGTCTCTTATACCACGTATAACACAAATGGTTGCGAGAAGCTAGGCCCTACATACGGCTCGTTACGCCAAAAATTTATATTTGTCTTTTCACCAGTGTTTAATAATGCCTAGCGTACACAAGTCCTCAAGTCAAGTAGAAGAGTCCTTCCAGCCATACGATGCCAAAATTCAGGAACCAAGAGAGCCTCAGTCAAAGATACCATGCTGGAAGAAAGACAGGAAAGCATGAGAGATGATACCAGTCTTCGAAGGGAAGATGGACTACCGACTTATACCAGATGTACAGAAATGGATGAATCGGTGTCACAGAGAAGTGAATTTTTACCCCCTCCAACTGGAAATAATGAATCCCCCATATGGCTGAATTTCGCCGAGCGAAGATGAGCAACAAAATCGAAAATGGGGTGTGTGGCTGTGTCTTTCCAGAAATGCTCAATTCGAGCACATCCTTCAGCTTCCCAGACCACTGTATCGTCAAGCGGACATTCTGGAAGAGAGGAAGTTCTGTCCTGGCTTAGGTTAGGTAGGTTAGGTAAGCGAGCTGGCAGAGAGAGAAAAGCCTCCTGCCGCACTCAGGTCAGTTTTGATTCATTGTGTTACCCATAGGTGTAAATGGGCTCCTCCGCCCATTGGAACCCTGTAAATGTCTAATCAACTCTACTCTAGTTACTTCCTTGTTCTCAAGTACAAACCACTTTGATGATTTGGCAAAGTTCAGCATCTTGTCTGTAGGAACGCCAGAGAGCTCTTCAAGGTTATAGAAGAAGTGTTTACCGAGGAATATGTTTCTGGAATGTTAGAGTCCACGACAGTGGCGTAGGAAGTGGGTGTTGTCCTCAAAAACTCCCTAGTCGCCACAACCTCTGCAAAATTCTTCTTCTGTCCGGCGCAGGTTCTTCATGTGGTACCGCAGACTATTATGCCCGTGATGATACCCACGAGGATAGAAAGGGATCCTCTGTTCTTTCGTATAAGTCTCTCGGTCCTTGTTCTATCGAAGGACGGCCATAGTTTTCTTGTGATGTTCCACGTTTCCATGGACTTCCGTCTTAGGTTCGCCACTCTTATGGCTAATTTCCCTGCTTCAAGCTTGAGCATGCAAAGCGGGATGCTTACAGAGAGATCAGTTGGTTCTATTTGATCTGTTGAACCTTTCCTAGCTAATCCATCAGCTTTTTTATTGTCCAGGAACCCAGCAGAGCGATACCTTGTGCTGTATTCCAAGAACCTTAAGCTCTTCGTGACAGCATCTCACAAGCTTCGATTTAATTTCGGTAGCAGTAATTGCTTTTATAGCTGCCTGGCTGTCGATAAAGAAGGTGATACCATTTTGTGGTATTGCCCTTATGGCAGACTCACAGGCAGCTGCCAGGACCTGTTCCTCGAAAACACTGCTGTGGTCTGATAGTTTAATGGATCTCGATATCCCTAGCGATTGACAGAAGATGCCGGAACCTACACCGGTGTCCATTTTCGATCCGTCAGTATATATTGTTATGGATCTGGCATTAGCTATATTTCCGCTTTTCCATTCTTCTCTGCTAGGGTAGGCTGCCGTAAAAGGCATATTAAAATCCAATTACGGCGTGATGTAGTCTGTTGTGGGTACAAAGCCAAAAAAAAATTCTTGAAGTCGATGGTCTGTCCTGGCTTAAATGTAATGTCAGAGGTTTTCAAGGACAGTCAAGTCCCTAGAATCGTTCCTTTTTTACTTCAAAGGTCTCTCTAGACTGTCGCTCGTCAGTTCACTATTCACCTATGCTAGTTGCCAGACAGGAAAGACAGGTTATTGATATGTCTCTCTCTACTTAAGTCGGACGCTATCTGCAAGACGAATCACAGGTGGGAGGACTTCACGGCGTGACAAGTATCCTGGCAGATAAGGTCTATGCTGCATCAGAATTGCTCAAATGGATTGGTTTCGCTCCACTATCGGCGTTCAGTACATTATCCGATAGGCCTACACGCCAAAAAGCTAGGACTTTTTATACGAACAAAAGGAGGAAACCGTCCTTCATTTTTTTTCTTTGCGACTACTCTATGTTGGTGCCACTCTCTTCGATAACCTTGGTGACCTTGCGATCACAAACATCAGATGGATCCTTCGCTTTATAGAAATTGGTTCCGATTGATTCTCCTGGGAAATCATTGAGCAGCTGATTTTCTTCTGGATCCAGTGGTATTCCAATGGACCTCTTCTCGTCTAAATGTGTCTGTGTCTTAATACCGCCAGTCTAAGCTAACCGGATTGAATGTATCTGTACCGCTTATTGAAATGGGCTGCACCTCTCACGTCTTCCAATACCTCGGATAGTATTCATTATTTAGTGGTGCAAAGTGGTGTAAATGTGTACAGCTACTGGAAGGAGATGCCGCAGCGCTGTGTTCCCTGCCATTGAATGAAATCCTAGACCCCGTGTCCTTCCTATTCCCTCCCTTTTTTCTTCTTCTGAAGTTGAGTTGAGTTTGGAATTCAATATGCCAACAAACTACTTTGGCGGAGCCCTAAAGTACTTCGTGACAGCAAGTAGTACATTAAGCAATCCTTCCGTAAGTACACCGGCTTGTGGATCCTTTGAGGTTTCATAAATTAATGAACATTAAAACTCTACCCAGTCAGGAGGAGGTACGCCCTTGACACATACTTCATCACGATGGCAATGAATGCAAATTTGTGCATACGGGGCATGATGTCCACAGATTGATGGGTCATGCGAGATGGAACATCCTGTAACGATGCAAATTGATCCTTTTATACATACATAGCGGATTTACCGCCAGGTATGAACAACATTAATTTTATTTAAATATTACAGCGCCAAAATGAAAGCCAACTTTCATGGCGAGCAATATGACCGTTAATCCCGATTGATGTACAAATATTCTCATTAAAGTCCATGAGCCATGAATGCTCATAAAATAATCAAAATCCATTGGATCATGTAAATTGATTTTTATCAAACTTAAGCATTATTACATGCGTGTCCTGTGTGTAAAAATTTGCTGGGATTTTATCTCATTTAGAAAGCTTGTTAAACGTTAATGACAAGCTACGTCAGCGATTTAATGTTCGTCATAATGCCAGGAGGGCGGTTTGCTTTTGCAGGCCGTTATCCATTAATCGACGGCAAACACAATTTCAAGGTGGTTTTAGCTGCCATAAAAACAGTCGTTACATGGAATATGAAACCAATTTTATCCTTGCGAATATGCTTCGTGTATTTATCCTTGTTTTACTGCTGTCTGCATTATGTTTTGTAGGGATGATGGCTCAAATGGATTTTGTTAAAGCGATAATGGATTCTTTTTTAAGGAAATGGAGGAGCGATTGATGATGAAATTTTAGTAAAGGACATATTTGGGGAAATTTGTGTTTTTATTTGGAATAAGCTGTTAAAAGAGTTATTTTGAAACCTTCACTTTGTTACAAGTAAAGTTACCTTTACGTTAGGATACAGATTTGTTACCAAAAAGGAGGTAACCTACTTACTTAACGGGCTCCCGAACCGTGCATAGCAGCTGCCTGAGACAGGGAAGCCTTCTATTCCAGACACGTTGCTTCCAGTTGCCGAAATCTAGTCTTCTGGCATCTGCGATAGCTTGGTTTTTACACCGCTCTTAATGCTTGTCTCGAACCTGGAGACACGATTAATTGCGTTGAGAGTTGTCCTTGCCAATGTAGTCTACTTAAATTGGCCTTTTGTACTGCATCCTCATTCTCGAACAATTCGTAGAGGTCGCGGTTGTATCCGCTGTTCCATTCGTCCTCGCCGTACACAGTCGTATACATGACCACAAATTCGACGAAGGTTTTTTCAGTCAATTGCGTCTAATATCTGCTCCACTATCGTCCTTATTGTTGGATTAGCAGGATTAGCATTCGATGGTATTTTGCCAAACCAAAGTAGCAAGCACCAGTGTCCAAGGTGAAATCTTAGTCGAATCTCCAAAAAGCTGTCATTCGTGAAGTTGAAATTGGGATAATAACTCAGAGGTAAATAGCATCCTTAACTGCCTCGACGTTAAAGTGACGCTTTATCGTAGGCGGTGGATGGATGGCCAACCAACTCCAGACCAACTCGTTTCGCCTGTTCAATAATAGCCGCGACAACCTCTACCATAGCACGCTGGGAGCGATCAAGCATATTGATGCCGTCTACCTATCCCAACAGCTGGATAGATTTTTGAGGAAAGGGCCTTCCGTGTTCATATCTGCCCTACAAACTATCTGCTCCAACACAAGAATGTAGATAGCGCATCTTCTTGACGATACACGTTTAGAAGAGTTACTTCCAAAGAGCACATTGCAGGGCTTATTCTCTAGCGTTACTCAACACATTTGGGCTAATGTTGACTGGCTTCGGAGTCTACCCATCATTGTCCTGTATAGCTTCAGACAATGAATGCTATCGTATGCGGATTTAAAGTGAATGGAAGATGCCGTGACTCGACTTGAAATTCATTGAATTCTCCAGGATTTGGTGACAGGTGTGACCGTTTGCTCTATCGTCGATCTGGCGGAGTAGAAGCCACACTGGTATTTCCCGATCAGTTTGTTAGACATCCACGCAGTGCGTTGGAAAGGATCCAGTACGCGACATTAAATAGGAATATGCCTCGGGAGTTCCTGCAAGATAAAGGATAGGACTTCTTGAGGATGGGTATACTGATCTGGTACTCAAGTCATCGGGTGTACTTTCGTCTACTCATACCTGATTGACGATTTTGTGCATGAACCCTACCAAAGCATCACCTCTATATTTGAATAGTTCCAATGGTAAGGCATCAGGGCCGAGTAAGGACCTCCCTACTCCTAGACATACTTAGGCGTCCAACATAGTGTCTTCTTTTTTTTAGACCATTCGTAGCTTCTTCCCGTTGGACTGTCGGGATCTAAATTTGGCTGCTAAGAGATAATGGTTAGAGTCGACGTTTGCCTCTCCAAGATTTTTGATGAACAGCAAATGGTTAATTTGATTGGCGATTCGAGCATCTCAAGACAGCCATGTTGCTGGGTTATAAAGTCTTGGGGCTTACGAGCTGCTGCAAAATCGATTTGTTAGAAGTCGTGGTCTGCTGTCGTGCCTTTGAGGTTGTGCTATCCAAGCGATCCACCCAAGGTGTTCTCCTTACCTGTTTTAGCATCATAGTAACATTTGCACTGGAGTTTCGACGACCTTACGCGACTCCTAATCTATGTTCCTCGTTCAGTGGATATGCCGTCTGATGCAATGACACCGAAACTTCGGCTGCTCTGCAAATTTAGAGCCGACTTTCCTTGCGTTCAGGACAGGATTCGGATAGAGTCTGGACTGGGCTGTAGTCGAATTTACACTGATGGCTCCAAAACTGGTGAAGAAACTAGCGCGAGTGTATTCGTGCAGACCGACAACCCTAGACTTTAGTAAAAGACAGGGATGTCACTGTTTTTCAAGCGGAGGTCTATGATAGCCTGCCGACTACGTTATAATCTGTAGCGACAGTCAGACTGTGCTTAGGGCCTTGATAACCCTTTAATCCATTCGCAAATAGTTCGGGAATGTAAGAACTCTTTGAATTTGGGCCTCCATTAACGATTGGGTTTCTCATGAACAATTGTGTGTGGCACGGCTCTCCAGGATGCAGGTGAACTAAACGAATACTCCCGAAAGTTTGTAAGAAATCAGCGACATTCTTGCTGTCTCTCATCAGAAAAGACTGTTGACAACTTATTGGAGTTCTCACGTGACATTTTCCTTTTACGCAAATAAGTGTGCTACGCTTAAGAGATCCTATTTATCCTTTTAAATCGCAATAATATCAGCCTTCTACAGCGAGAGGGAGAGTTTCAACTTTTTGAGTAGCAGCCTCGGTCATGACGTAACGAGGCAATTAAAACGGAATAACTCCGTAGAAGTCATAATCGTGTATCCAACGGCATCCGTCTATTACTCATTATTTCATTATTCTGTAATTTACATTTCCTCGAATAAGTGGCAATCAAATTATGAATACTTTATCATCAAATGGATGCTTTATTTCGTCCTTTACGGGCTACATGCTGTGCATAATAAAATTTGGGAAAACTAAGAGTAATGATGTACATCTATGGCGTCACGTCATACAAGCCATTAACTGCGGAGTGAGTCCCTACAGGAAGCACTAAATTTTCAAGCAGACAAGCACTTTCATCAGAGACTTGAAAATGACGCCGGCTTGTCAGGAAATGGTCTGCTTGGAAGGGATGGTGTAAGGCCATAACCATATGCTATCGGCAGTACGTGGTAACGATTACGTAGGCCTAACTCCGTCATGACAAACAACGCTCTCTAAAGATGTACGTATTTGCGTGCATACAATCCTGTTTCTTTGTCTCCATCCCTTTTTTTTCCCTTACAACATAGGGCAACCGCATAGTCTCCCTAGGGTTTTAGACTGCTTCTGGAGCTTTTCTTTGACGTCTTACTACGTTTCATTTTTTTTCATTTTCATTTTCGTTTTCGGTTTTTTGTGCCACATTTTTTCTTTCCGATCCATTTACGTTGCTTCTATTTGGTTATAGATGCTTTTTTTCATAATTAACTGATATGCTCCAAGGATTATGTATCCTCTGTTGTGCAAAGCGATGACACAAAAAGTACGGCAAATGTACGATACAACATGGGTTTTTAATGGGAAGGATATTGTTTATTGCCTATCATCGTTCATTAATCAACGCTTAGTTGGGAGGAAAAATGCTTGTGTTTTTTGCACGTGTAAAGAAATGTATTGTATTCATCACAAGCATTGTCCTTCGCGTATTATCTGAAATACTGTTGAACCTTAAGATGCCTTGAGTAAATTACTTCGGTTATGACATGCCATACAAGGACGGCATGTGCCGTCTTCTGCAATTAGGTATTGGCTATCATATTGGCTGGCTTAATTTACGATTTTAATGTAAAAGGTTGTCCTTAATCATTTACTTGGTGGCTCTTTAAGATATAAGGGAATTTGAAACATTTGTTTTGTCTTTGAAAAGCAGGATAGTGTTACATGGTGTGGATAAACAGCTGTGGCTCTACTTAAATTCCTATTCCTTATCGATCCACCATGCTCACCTCTTGACCACCTTCTGCAGGATCATGGGAGGAGCGACAGCTTTTGAAAATATTGCTCCTACCAGCAATGTAAAACTCTGTTGGGTCCCAGGACATAACTGGCAAGGAAATATCCGATGGATATTTCAAGGATTCGACGAGCCGGTGGGCTGATGTTCATGTGATCAGCCACTACACTCGAAACTTTTTGACCAGGTGGAGGTCTCTGTACGACCCGTAAAGTTCGTCGCTGATTCTTCTCTTCTACACTCCATGGATGCAAACTGGATATCACGCGAAGAATTTTCCTTTCAAAGCAACAGAGGGAATTTTCATCCGCTTTTATGGAAGGTCATGCTTCTACGCCGGTCTTGGTCTTGAGCACCATGGCTCAAGTGGTTAGTGCGTTGGATCGCTGAGCGAGAGGTTCGGCATTCGAATCCCTGAAACACCAAAAAGTTTTTTTACGGCCCCACCTCTCGCGAATGTCTGACAAACGTCCGAGAGTAACAACTGTCATGAGAAAGCTTCTCAATTTGCCTTTCGGATATGGTTCCAGACTGTAGGTCCCTTCCATTTGTGTCAAAAATATAACGCACAACACGACCATATACGGTCTGTTGTGCCAAGTACTTGTATTTTTTTTTTGTATGCTTCTACGCCATATTGTGGGACCGGTATGATCAGGGTCTTATATAAAGTCAAACTTGGCGTTGGCCTGGTAGGTGATAGTTTTGCTCATCACCGTCCATGTTGAATGGCACGTTTTCCCTGACTGCGGAGTGTTCACTCTCATCGCCGTTTCACAGTCTGCAAAAACGTTCTTTCCAAATACTCAGTACTGGTTGTGAATTTACTAGCATATTCCCATATTCATCTCTGCAGGCTTTTAATCGAGCCTTACCTCAGGTAAAATCTCCGAATGTAGTCTCTGCAGTATTACCTCTCAATTGATTCCGCCACCCGCTTCTTCTTTTCTAAGAAGTCCATGTTCCTCTTTTGTCTGTAGAGCTCGCGAGGAGGTCTGGTCTTCATAAGACTTGTTCTTGGCTGCATATGCCTGTCAGCGCTCTTCATCAAACCATGGATTCATTCTGGTCGCTGAGTAAAACCCAGCACATCAGTGGCGGTCTTCTAGTCTTCTCCCCTTTATGGTAGCGGCACTGAGGTGGATGAGAGCTTGAGAAAGTCGCGGTTGGAAAAAGTTCTGCTAGTCTCTTGGGATAATAGTCCTGCGACGTCGAATTTTCTTATAGTATCTGTTCGATGTTGTGGCGTTACGGATATCCGTATCCATACTTTGGATACCAGCATGTATTGATCCGAATCTATGTTGGCAGCTCGGAATATTCGGTCATCTAGAATATTGAAGGCTTGCCTATCGTCGATCGCAACATGATTAATTTGGTTGACAGTTTGCTGATCTGGAGACAGCCAAGTCTCCTTATGAATGGGAAATGTGTGCTTGCAATGATGATATTCGACCCCGCCGCAAAGTCGATTAGCATGTGTCCGTTTCTGGAGTTGTTTTTCCGATTATAGAAAGAAGGAAGTCACCCAATGTCGACGACATCTGTAGAGGCTGCGGTGATAACGAAGCCCCCAAGGCACATATAGCTTTCTGTGCCACTGTCAAAGTCTCTGTCGTTTGAGGAAGAGAGCGCTTGAAAGCTACTTCTTCCAAGATATTCAAGATCTGTCGAATATCTCACCAAATTTCTGATGGCTGGACACCCTAACTTAGACCTACGAGCATTAGCACGGAAACCACATTCTTCCCTCAATTGAGCATCACAATGAGTCTACAGGGGTCTAAGAGTATTAAGGACCAGCTCGTCTCTTCCCCATCAACCCAACAACCCAATCCTAACCTAAGCATATTTTTTGACTTAATTTGCCTGGGATTTGTTATTTTGTTATTTCGTTTATTTTCCTAATGACGTCTATTGTCATTCATATGCGGCTGTTTAGGTAAACTATCCCCGTTGGGTTCCAACTTTTACGCGGCTAAGTAATCAATTGAAGTGCTCCCCGTGTTGCGGTTTTAATATAAAATAAAATTATTTACCCAGAAAAAAAAGTCAACAAGGATAACAAAATTTTTACTTTTTTTTTTATAAAGGAGCACTCATACAAAAAAAAAATAAAAATAAATTGCCAATTGGTTCGTGCCCCGCTTGACAACGCGGAATCCTGCCTTGCCTTTGAGGCGAAACGGAAACGGAAACGCAAACAATCATCATCGACCCAAGTCTGCGAAAATAGATTTGTGTTTGTTTTATTAAAAATTTATTTGCATGTCTCTCGAAAAAAACGCATTTTTTCTTTACTTTGGAAGAATGTTTATTGAGTTTACCTTCTGCTGAAAAATTTAAATTGATAATTTCTGCTGGCTTTGGCGGTTGATGACTTTTGAGAAGAAAAATTTTTTTTAAGGACGTACTTCCCCATCCTTTCAGGGTTTTATTTGGAGCCTGTTTTCCTAATAAACATGCAAAGAGTGACAATTTTGGGCAAAATTATGTGACTTAAATCGGAGAAAAAGCAGACATTCCATCGAAAACTCTGCTGAAGAGATCTTAAAGATGTCCTTTCAGTGTGAGACGTGAAACGTGACACGTAATTTGTCAGGTTGCCTTGTATTAAGAATAAGTTTATTCCCTAATGTCTTAATTACTGTTCTGTCACTTAATCTCCGAGGAAGTGCAGAAGTAATGTTGCCAACGAGCTTTCAAGGATGTCAACTCCGAAGTCCTGGATTTCTCTCCACCCTCACATCTAAAACCCTGGTTTGATAAAAAATTTGGCGAATACGAACCGTCGTTGTACAGGAGGACCCAAAACGGAACTTAAGAACGTGCTCTAAGAAACCGAAGGAAAGGGAACAACATCGTCCTTTTAGACGAAAGGAAACAAGTGTGCTGTCGAGGAAGTTGAAGGATGTTATTGTGACACAATGTTGAGAAATTTCCCAGAAAGGTAAAAAAAAACACCCCAAGGCCTGCAACACAGAAGAGAAGCCTGCAGGATCAAAAATGAAGATCTAGGAGAAGAATCAACAGACTTTTGAACGGCCATGACCGCCAATAGTCCAAAATGTAAAGCATAATCTATTGAAGCTTTCAACTTCAACTCCTTGGTGGGGTAAAAATAGCGAAATCCAAATTCGAGCTAGCTGCACTTATAAAAGCTTGCTAAGCAGGGTGACCAATTGTATTGTATTTGTAGTGGGCTATCTATCATCCACAACAGCACGTAATTTCTGAGGGACCATTGTACTTCGGCCGTAGGCAGCCCCACAGTAGTAATACCCCTTGTGTGGTTTGTATTATCCGCACTCCAAACCTGCCAGTGCGCTTTCCAAAACGCAATAGATCAGGTTGAGCGTAGCCACATCCTCATGATTGAGGATGAAATTGCCCTGATTTGTGTAAAAGCTGGACAATCGCACAATGCGTGGCGGTTTCGTCTTCTTACAGGCACATCTCACAAAGGCCCGAACTCTTACGTCCTATAGTTTTCAGCTGTTCGTTAACCGAAGTAAAACCCATGGCGAGTCCTGAATTAGTTCTCAAGTCACTTTTGGGTAGATTAAGCACAAACCTGGTTCTGCCCATACTGTGTGTGTTGATCCACATCTTCGTCTGTGGGCTTGTTCCAAGACGTCGCAGAAGTCAAGATGCTGGTTTAGTAGCACCTCAGCCCGTGTTTGTAAAGCTGCAGTCTATGACCGAGGACCCACAAAGGGACTATTTGACCCCTTCCTGGCAAGAGGATCTTCTCTTTTGTTCTGGAACCCAGACCAGCGTGACCAAGTTGCACCGCCCGATCCGGTTCAGTTTAACAATTGTCTCCTTCACGATCTTGCTGGCAATTGTTCTCTTCCCCAGACGCAAAGAATGGCAGTAGGGCACTACCATTCCAAACGAGGATGGAGTAGAAGTGTACTCGGATGCATCACACATCACACGAACATGATCTCTTAATCACGCAGTCCATCTGGAACAGTTCGTGACTGTATTTAGCAAAGCCAAGAACCAACTCGAAATTGGTGAAGGAATTCAAGGAAAAACCCAATGTCTTGTGCGCGGAAGGGGGTGAGAAACATGGATACGCTTACGGTTACAACCATAGACGTAGCCTTGAAGATTGTTAAAACCGCATACCAATGCTCATTCGCAAAACACCATAAAAATATGTGCAAAGGACATGCAAACCTGCCAAAGTCTTGACTAAGAGCCCATGCTCCAGTCAGTCAGGCAAAGAGGGCGCTCGATCTAGGCAGAAGACAATCAAGACAAACGGTTTGTACACGGGACACATTAGGTTAAATAAACATGCCTACCGACTGGGACTGTCAGGAATGCGATGAAGAGACTTCACCAAAAGTGGATAGACGTGCTCTTGGCTGTGACAAAAAATATTCGAATGGTCGTTAGTCCCCTCTGCATAGATGAGTATCGGCATAGTCTTAGTCCATAAAGTTTTGACTACAACCGGGGACACTAATGCTAGATGCAGAAGAGACTTCGTATCCACATAAGATGGGTGGCAGACGGACTAGTGCCGCGAAAAAGTGGAAAGGAACTTCAACGAACTTTGTGTATACAACTGCAGTGCCAGGGTATAGGGATATTCCAGGGAATTGTCAGACTAACAAGAAAGAGGCACTTTAGGTATACAAATCGCTTCTTGCAAGTTTAAGCTGGATGCTGTTGAGAGAACAAATCTTAGGTGGGCAAGGCAAAAAAAAGTGGTCAAAGCTGGACCTAAAACGCTCTAAGAAATTGATTCCTCTCCACAGATTGCTTATTGCCACTGCAATAGTTGTCATCACTGGGCTCTGTCTAATAGGCAAGCAGCCAACAAGGCTTGTCTTATATTCGAACAAGTTTTGTAGAAGCTGTATGGACGAATAAGAAGAAGAAACCATTCATCACCTTCTCTGAACCCGCCCAGCTCCCATCTTTGGAAGAAAGTTTCACTTAGGGACTTACTTGTTCAAGGTTCTAGTCCATCGGATTCACAGATATTAGACACATCTGAAGCTCAAATTAGTTTAACGAGTAGGCAGGGAAATTTCTTCATGATCCATGTCCTAACAGAATGGATCTATCTAGCTAGATATCTGGCATAACTTAACTTAAAAGTTATTCAGAGTTTGTGTATTGTATGTCACTTGTGGCTCCCGTGGGTCTTCGTAGTCCAATTTTAGAAGCCATCCATCAATATTTCTGTCCTCATTCTAGACTAATTGCATATAAGAACCATGATTTTACAGCCCTCAATTAGAATGTTTCATGACAGAAAAGTCTACAGTTTGACACGCTTTGTATGCTCGGTTATAACATTTGACGATGATTCATTACGCGAAGACATCTGATTGTCGTCTTTTAGTGTCAATTTTGTTGAGGTTTTTTATTGTATCTACATATCTATGCGACGTAACTGTCATGTTCTTTTCTTTGTTTTCTACCACATTCTGTCACTCCTGTCTTTGTCCCTACAGTTCTATGCCAACAAATCGATATTCAACATTCGTCTGTGTTTGGTTAAGGACCAACAATCCACTCGATTTGGTAGAGTATATCTCCTGCTGTGATTTATAAGGACAACGATTCTGTTTATTAAAAAATCTGTCCGTTTGTCACGTTTTTCTCTACAAAGTACGAGAACAATTCTAATGGTAACAGCGGTTCTATGAATTTTAATTCTCTGCATACCTAGTTGGGAATAGGAGTAAATTGTTCGTCCTTGCAAAATTTGACGTAATCAACGTTTAGCTATACAACAAAAGCTATGACCGACGAGTACTTTAACCTCAAACAGTGGTCTGATTTATTGTTGACTTTATCTCCCAGGAATGCTGCTCATAAATTCGATTTTTTTTCTGACTATACTCATCGGCGAAGCTCGCATCTGATAAAAAGTTAACCAATTTGCATCCACACCAGGATTCCACACTTTTTTGTTATATTTCTGTGTGGACCGTGGATCTGATTCGGTTTTAATGAAGAGAGAATCGCAGCCAGAAATTAATTTAATCCTTTCTATCAAAAGAATTTTTCATACTACGAGGACGTTTTCGTGGAATGCGTAATTGAAAATGAAAAAGTTTGAAAAACTTGATTTCCATCAAAGGATATCCTTTAGCGGCAGCAAACATACCAAATTTGATAGTTTGTAGTCTGCATGTTTAGTTTTGGGATATCAACGTCAAAAGTTTCACCATAAGAGAGACACTTAGTGGCAAAGTGATGGCAAGGACATGGGAAACACATGCGATTTTAGGCAGAGAATTGTTCCAAAGCAGACAAAATGACGCCTTGTGGGTGAGTTAATTTATGTTTACCGACCATTTTAACTGAAGGTCAGCGACAATAATGCTCACCCATAAGGCTCTAATCAAATAAGGTACTTTGGGAAGCCGAGTTTACGTCGTAGCTGTTAAAATTAATTGCAAATGGTGACATGGGATTTGAAGGTGATGAGAATGACTCAATTTGATTGACTGGACAATGACCTTAAACGCTGGCAAACATTGGAAGGTTATAAAAAATGTCATTTCCCTTGCGGCGAAAGCAATTTTTGCCAGGCGTCAAAATGAGAGGATTGACCATTTTACCACATTAATTTGAATGCCTCCTGGGAGCAGAGTTTGTTGGTAATAAATCTAATTTCTGCCCAATTTTCGGCTCCTCATTGATGTCCACTGTTGAACACAACAAACACGTTTTTTCAGCGACGCACATGAATGGATTATCGAGATTCCTCCTGTCCCTATCTACTATCTAGCGAAACCACAGCCAAGGGAACGGGCTAACTAGCGGGGAAAGAAGACCCTGCTGAGTTTGATAGTTTGTAATAGAAAGGATTGGTTTGTTGCACACATATGTATGTAGACGTTTATATTTTGTTCGTGAAGTCGCGAATATTGGTCAAGTGGCTCCTGTCAAAGTTGATGAACATTCAGGGTGGTTCCACAGCAATTTTTATGACTTTTTCCAAAACTTCTGGCGATAAATTCTTCACTTCTTGTAGGGGGATCTCCTTAAGGTCGGCAAGGCTTGTGAATTCAAAAACCCCACACAAAGAAGCCCAGAATGGTCAAATGGGGAATCTTGCGAGCCAGTGTAAATAGCCGAAATGAGAGATTACGCGGCCGGGAAACGCATGCTGCAGAATGTTGACTGTCACTCGTGCTGTGCTGTGTATGCGGTTGCACCACCCAGCTGAAACCACGTGTTCTCCAAACCTAATTCGTCAATTTGTTGCAGCGAGAACACGATAATCATGATTCTACAGTGCTCACTTGCTACAGAAACAGTGCTGCTGACGCTGTCTTCCAGAAATAATGGCCAATCACCTTTCCTCAGTAAACGCCCTTCGTAAATTGCACGCGGATTTTCAGTCCCCCGAAAGCAATGGTTTTACTTATCACGTATCCACATACTCGTAGCTGGAAAGGCGCCTTGTCGCTCCTTATTGATGCGCAATTGTGTCTGATTCATATTTTAGGGTCCTCTTGGGCATATTCCGCAATAGCAAGGATATTTTTGATAGAACGGCTGCTTCGAGGTCATCCTTGAAACGGACGGCCAAATGCTGCAGTGTTTGCCCGGTTGATGCCATCCGACCAGATAATCCACGACGAAATTCACGTTGAGCCAAAACCACCGATCAATTATTTGTCAAAAACCCTGACACAATTATTCCACTTTCTTGAAGAGTATAGCAATCCGTGGTTTGTCTACGTGTATTATGCTTCTGTCTATTTCGCAAATGTCAATGTCGCGATGACATAAGACGCCATTTGTCAAAAATGAGACCATCCTCTGATAAAGTGATGACATTTGCGCCATCTTGCATCAACGTCAATGTGCTGCATACATACGATAACCAAATTAAATTTAAAGAAATACAAGTATTTAGCAAAAATGTGAATTCTAAGAATTCTTGCAGAGGTTTACCCCTCGCCACCAAATAAAGAAACTTCTTTCTCGTTGACAAAAATGTGTGGATTGTAACGGCTCCAGGTGACATATGATTCAAACTCCGGAAGAGAATCAACAGGCATCTTGGGCGTTGTAGTTTCACCTCTCCCGAATGAAGTTAAAAGAAAAAAATGCCAGAGAATCGAGAATTTAATCCATTCCAGAGGATAGATTTTTCATATGGTACGGCATCGTAAATATGTAGAACAGGACATCGACATTCGTTTGTGCACATCAACTGGAAGAGCAAAACACTCGACAGAAATTGTACCAATAGCACTATCCAAAGTGAAACACAACGGCAACAGCATCAAGAGTAAAAGTACATAACATGAAACCCAGAAGAACGAATGGTAGACCACCAATTACTTCACACTCCGACTTCTGAAGATAAACGTCGCCGCACACCCCCCGAAAGTGTTTTACTTTATCTATGTCAAGCAATTCTGTGACAAGTCATCACTCATAAAAGGTATACGTACTTCTACGCTCCAATTACTCTGCCCTGACGTTGAACTCTATGTCACCCTCATAAAAGTGAAGCGTTCCATGCAATTTCCAGCACAAAAAGTAGGTCCTTCATCCTTCTGTTGAGGCAACTCATGAACTTTCACTTTCCACCTACACAACCTCATACAACTGCTAAACTGAAAGTGAATTTTTCAAGGACACAACTTTCACCCTTTCGCTGTTTGTGATTGTGAATCAACAGAAAGGACATGAATCAGCTTAACTGGAAGCTCTTACAACTTTCAACACAGACACGTCATAAACTCATTGTTACCAGTGGCAGCTGAAATGAATTATTCCACAAGAAAGGAAACAGAAGTACAAACTCTCCTCGAACCCTGCGTGGGAGTTGAATTGTTTCGCAAAACTCCAGAAAAAAAGGAGAACAGGATAAAATGAAACATTAAACCGTTTATCAGGACCACAAGCGACGTGCACAGATTGAATAACGTTGTGTGATGTAAACTGATTACGTCCTAAGTACCGCGTGATTTCTGTTACATTGTGGCTTTGTTAGTAATCAGGGATCTGGCAGTGGAGGGAAATATTAAGCGCAGGGAGGCGTACTGGTAATTTTCAGTTAAATTGTTCGCGGTTAGTCCTTTCCATGGTTAGTGACTATGGTTTGAGCGCCGATGGATTAAGCGATTATGTAAATTTCAATCAAAACTTTATTTAGTGGAAAATTCAAAATTTTTTTATGGAATCGTCCTTTTAATGGTGGCATTTTCTTGTTGATTGATTTCGCCGACGGATTGATTTCAGTTGGTGCATCCTCTGGTGGAGGATGTATCAACTTTTCACAGGAATGCATGTTAAAAGGATGGAGGGGTTATTTTTAACGTTTTTATGGAAATTGAATGGAAACCTACTCAAGCGTACTTTGTCAAAAGGTCAACGGCTGTAAACTCCAAAAATAGAATCACCTTGTGGCGGAGATAAGGCAATCACTCTTCAGGGAATTGCGTTGAATTTGATCTGAGTTTTGTACAAAATGTCCTTAAATTTTTATATTCATTTTTATGGCGTGTGGAATATGATTGTATTTCCATAGCCTCATGTAGCAGGCATGATGTCATGAACTGTTTGCAAAGAATTTTTAATAAATTTATGTCCTGCGTCCTGTGAAGCTTCGCTCACCAAATATTTGCTTTACTGGTCCTTTACCTATTGTTTAAATTACGACGCCATTCTTAAAGTTTAAGGTTCAAAAATGTTTAGATTCTACTCAAAGAGTATGACGAACTTCGTGCTCCCGACCGGTAAAGAGTCCGAACCAGGCTAGCCTTCTATCCCCGCTGATTTCGAACACACTGCTTCCAGGTGCCAAGGCAATGCGTTTAAACATCGATGATAGTTTGATCACTAATGTAAAAGTTCAGTCTTCCTGGTCGTGTGGAACCTGGGGGCTGGATTTTAATATCCTCTTGGCTGCAGCGTTATTGTCCATGCGCTTGATGTGGCCGAACCAATGTAGTCGACGTATCTTGGGGTTTGAGACTATATCCACATCTTGGTGAAGCTTCTACAGTTCGCGGTTGTATGTTCTCGCACATGCAGCCTCCTCGCACCCATTAACAAAAATTCGACGAAGAATTTTTTCGCTCTGTTATCCTGCTTATCGTCCAGCACTCGGTGCCGTATACTAGAACTGACAGGATTAGCATTCTATAGAGCATACAATTTGTCCTCCGATAAAGGAGTTTAAGTGTTACGCTCAAGACCTGCTTTGCCAGTCGCTAGCGAGCTCTATCGTAAACACAGGTCACAGGCAACGTTTGTCAGTATATAGAGCCTGCGGGAATAGGCAGAAAGTAAAAAGTTACTTGCAACAACCTACTAAGGCTTGACTTAGCCAGACTTGCCAGGGACAGCTATTTAAGACGTAGTCACTGTGACCACCCGATCGAGGAAGAATTGCTACACATTTCGAGATGAGAATAAAGAACTCTGAAGCCTACTATACCCCCAAAATTCTTTAGGCGACGGAACAGTATAGAGAGTCTCCCAATGCCTTCAACACAGGAGTGACAAAGATACACTCACTAATGCTTAGAAATAAGGCTCGAATAAGAACCGTAGGCAGTCGATGAAGGACAGCGGCAAAGAAAGATTTCACTCGCTTAACAAGGCCTGACCAGAAAAATAGTTACATGTCCTGTCGCTGAAATACGTCGATCACTAATTTAAGGAATGATAGCCCACAAGCAGCCAAATTTTTGATGACACGTAAAAAAATTAATCCTGAAAATGCGGAACGAATTCCGTCACCTCGAACTTTTCTAAAAGGACGAGATTTCGAAATTTGATGAAGGAATTGCGAGCATGGAGCGTATTTATTTGATTTATCTGACTTTTTAATCCTGCTCCCAATGGTTCAGCTACAACGTTGTGCACTCGTCGATACCTGATACTTCCGAACGAAAACCACTGTCGGAGTAGGACAACGATGTTACCTCGGACGTAGTTCAGTTCACTTCTACACAGGCGGCTCCGCGGGGTAGGTTGCGGTGTCTTCCTTCACAAATCACTGTAAGTCACTGTAGCGTTTTTCAGGCGAAAATCATGGCGATCAAGGAAAAGGATATTAATATCAAGTCCATAGAATCGTGCTCTTACAATTGAAATGCCGCTTTAAACCGGCGTTCATCTCTGGAGGAGATGAACAAGCAGTTTAACATTCATCTCTGATGAGTGCTTGGCTTTGAAGAAGTTTCAGGAGTGAAGAGGAGGAGGAAATTAGCCCTCTTTGCACCTGTCCGGCGCTGTCCCAAAGTAGACTACTCCATTTCGGAGCTCTTTTCTTCAATGACTTCAGCGAACTGGTATCCACAAACGTTACGAGCTTCCTCCGCTTCATTAAAGGCTCCGGCTGATTTCATTAGTCCCTAGGTAGCCAAGAGGAATAGATCCAGGATGTCTGTATCCTGTAGTAGACAGCCACCCTCACATAACCTAACCAACATTTGAACCTCACATTGAAATAAAAATACTATCACGCGCCTGATGTTTAATTCAAATCCTAAATCCCGAGCTCCCATCGCGACACCCTTTACTTCCGATTTGCTTCCCTATTTCTCAAAACTACTCTACAAACCAAAAAAAGTCGGGATTCCTAGTACGCCATGCCTTAAAGTAACCAATTTACCAGCACAGAATTAATTTATATTCCTTCAACCACCTTATTATTGAATGAACCGGAAACGACACCGAAGCGGAAAAAAACATCGCAAACTGCTTGTCTTAAAAGCTCTTTGCATCCCTCCCTAAAGCTCATTGGAATAATCACCCTCGTAAAACGATACACAAATCGATTAGCAAATTGAATGCCAACGATGCCAATATTAATCCAAAAATTCCATTTCCCAGGACCTGCGAGTGCTATGGCGGGGTTTTAATTGGTTTCGAAGTCCATCAAGTGTTTCACAAAATGTGGTTGCTTTGTCATTCACAGTTTTGGCTTTTTGGACTTAACCAAGTGCTATTTAAAATTATGTAGGCTATAGGCTGTGGCCCTTCATTATCTGATTCCTTTCTACCGGAAGTTACTTAAAATGTTTGGAATTCCTAACAAAAAAGTTGGTTTCACTGGAGTCCATGAATAGTTTAACTTCACTTTAGAGAGTTGGGGGACAAATGGTTGGCTTTGTGATGCCGGAAGGATTAGCTTTAAAAAAAGAGATACACTGATCCCGGTGTATTAGTGGATGAGTGCCTGAAAGTAAGTTGCGGACTGCATTTCATACATTTCTTATGTGGATTGTAAGTGAGACACTTAAGTAAAGAAATCCTGTTGATAATGATAGTGGAAAGGCTTCAACCCACTGCTCGGCTATTGGATACATGGTTGCCTTCTTTGGCTGATGGCATTCTGGAACCAATTTAATGCAACTACAGATCTAAACGTGAAAGGACGCAAGTTCATATTCATTTACATAAAAGAATGAAGGAGTATATTGAGTTCCTAGAATAAATTCACATCATGGATGCAGCAGGAGTAGGATGCAATCAAATTTGTTTCTCTTTTCCCACACAGTAGTCCTTGCCCACACACGACGCGATGAAGAACAACATATCGTAGGACAATAGACAAGGTACCATGCAAAAAAAAACAGAATATTGGTATTTTCCAGTCAGCAAGTTACGTCTATTGTAAGGATACTCTTAGCATATCCTTGATCTCATCAAATACAATAGAAAGGACCCCATTCCCTTCAAATAAGATGTATTACTCGACCAAAGTTAAAGAGGAGATATTTAAATTTATTTGCACAAGAGTGTCCTCGAACCTCAATAAAAAAAGTTACTTATACCGAAATTCCTTCTTTATTTCTTTGAGAGAATCCTTTGTAATTTGAATCTCAAGTAGTGTAAAGGGAGCAGAAGCAATGAAAAGAAATTACGGACATTGAGAGGAGGCTGTTTGCAATTAACTTGATAAGTGATATCTGGGTCCTATTTAAGAAGAATCCTTACAAAGAACAAAGTAAATTCGGCTCCTCGTAAGGATTAACAACTTGAAGAGTTTTATACAAAATAAGTAAGGTCTCCCAACGGTGCGTATTCATTTATGCGTATCTTTTGATGCACTTTTTGGACCGTATGTGGTCCAGGAGTTAGCTTCTCGCGACCATTTATAATTTTTCGCACAAATGGAAGGGATCTACAGTTTGGAGCTGTATCCGAGAAGTGAATTGAGAAGCTCTCTCATGACAATTAATACTGTCGACAGTTTGTCATACATTCGTGAGAGGTGGGACTGTCAAAATTTTTGAAATTTTCTGGCATTCGAACCCGATCGGTAGTCCAACGCACTACCCACGGAACCACTGTGCCCGCCA